>LR738710.1:245071675-245085043 GCA_902687465.1 Secale cereale
CAGGCGCCCTGGCGGCGCCCCCCCCCTGGGCCGCGCCGGGGGGGCGCCTGGGCCCCCCGAGCCCCGTCTGGTGCCCCCCTTTGGCATATATTTAGAGCGTCCTTCGAAACCCTCGGGACGGGAACTCTTTTTTGCGATCTCATCTCTGTTCCGCCGCCGCCGCCGCTTCCAAGATCGGGAGCACTAGGAGAACTCTTCCCGGCACCCTGCCGGAGGGGAGGATCACCATCGGGAGCCTCTCCACCACCATGGACGCCTCCCGGATGAGTTGTGAGTAGTCTCCCTTGGACCATGAGTCCATGACCAGTAGCTATGTGATGTTCTCCTCCCGTTCTTGTGCTTCACTAATTAGTCCTCGTGAGTTGCCCTACATGATCGAGGCACATATGTAATCCTTATGCTGTTGCTATGATGAGTTTGCTGGGATCCGATGGATTATGAGATTATGTTCAGATTGTGATTGAGTAATATATTTGATCTACCTCTTTTATATTTATGTTCATAAGTAATTCTTGCATGTTCTCCGTTGTTATTTATTGCTTTGGCCAAGTAGTAGGTAGTGACTCCAAGAGGGAACGTTATGCTCGATTGTGGGTTCATGCCCCTCGATGACTAGCTTGAGTGACAGAAACATGAGTCTAGGGGATGTGCTGTTGCCACAAGGGGGAAAACAACGGTGCTTGTGCCCGCGGGTGCAAGGATTGTTTACTTTACGCAAAGTTCTTTTAATGCAGTTGTCTGTTGCATTGAGTTTACACTATGGGTGGGACTCGCAACTTAATACCAGCGAGATGTTCTGGATAGATATCTCAAGGTGGATGATTAGTAGTAGATGCAGTTGGATTTCGGTCTACTTACTTTGGCGTACCGCCCATGCTTTGAACCTCAACCTTTCTTGCAATGTAGTCAGCATTGGTTTGCGTTCGTGGTCCTGTCAATTGCCCAACTGTAATTTGTTACCTCGCATAGCTGTTTTATCGTCTTTTGGGAGAGAGACATCGCTAGTGAACATCTTGTGACTCCGGTCCATATTACTATCATTGATCACATACACTATTTACCTTTCCGCTATTTTATTTACTATTGCAAATTACTATCTATCACTACTATCATATTGCTTTTAACCCTTTGTGAACTACAAGGCCGGAGAGATTGACAACCTCTCTGTACTCGTTGGGAGCAAAGTTATTTGTATCTGTGTGCAGGTCCACGTTGATTGCTAATTGCGCCGTTAGCAGTTGTCACCTACCTGTTGAACCTAGGAGTCTCTGGGGATTCGATTCTTGGCATCTTTGCTAAGGGAAAACACTTCTACTTACTGCATCTTACACCTTCCACTTGGGGTAATCCAACGAGGGGTTCGAGGCCCATCAAATATTTTGAAGTTATGCTTGTTTTGCCTTCCTATGCTAGTTGCTTTGTGCTTCAATGAATTATTCTATTGCAATATTCCTATGCATAGGAAGCATGTTAGGCTTAAATGTGTTTGGTATTTGTTTCTTGATGTTCTCTTTTGTTCTTCAAATCTTATTCCTACGAGAGCATCATTAAAGTCTTAAGCCTATCTTTATGGCTATAAAGAAAGAGCTCTAGGGAGACAACCCTTGTTATCTTTGCTTTCAGTTTGTTCTTTCAGTTTTTAGTGGTCTTGATGTTTGTTACTACTGTAGCAACATCATTGTATCTTTATTTTTCAGCTTTGTGCCAAGTGTAGCATCTGATTGCAAGAAAGTTCAAAAGTTGTGACGTGCTGTCAAGGAAACAGATTCTGTCCTTGGACAGAAAAATTCGTATAAAATCACCAGATCATCTTTTTGGTCTGAATTTTTCGACAGCGTGCTCTATACAATTGGCTTTCGGGCGTCTGTTCTGAGTTTTTTGATTTGAGTTGCAGAAGTGCCCCGAAAAAATTATTTACTACCTGCTGGTCTGTTTTCACAGATTCTGTCCTGTTTTGCCTTTCCTTCGTTTTGCAAACCTTGAGCTTGCTTTTTCTTTGCAAAAACCTTTTGGCAATATTGAGAAACAGTAGACCTTCAAGAATATCCTTATTTCCAGCAAGGAAAAATTATTTTATTAAGGGTACTAACCTCGCTAATCAGATTATGATGAGTTATGTATGAAGGGAGTTTTCAAGTGTGCGAGGGAAGATGATAAAAATATCCAGGAGTGTCAAACGCTCAAGCTTGGGGATGCCCCCATGCACCCCCAAGAAATATTCAAGAAGACTCAAGCATCTAAGCTTGGGGATGCCCCCGTGCATCCCCTTCTCCATCAACAATTATCAGTTCGTCTTTCGTTCCATTATATTTTTATCACTTCATGTGTTATGTGCTATGCTTGGAGCGTCTTGCTTTAGTTTCCTTTTTAGTTTTCTTTAGATTTGCTTGCTGTTCATAACGAGTTGGAACTCAGCTTTCTTTGTGTGGGAGAGAAACACGCTCCACTTCAACCTAGAGCACAACATAGAATTTTCATGTCTATCTTTGCTGTGTGTGTTCTTTGTCTTTCAATAGCTACTATCATGTCAGCTCTTAGTTTTCATGCTTTATCTTTTTAAGAGCTTTTGTTTAGTTGGTCGCTGGAACTCTCTTTAGTTATCATGCTTATCTTGTTAAGAGAGTTGGCTTCTGTTGCACTGGTTGATATGTCTATGATAAAAACGCTATGTGCATAATGGTGCCTAGTAGTTCATGTTTTCTTGTGGTTAGTCTCAAATAGCTGGGGGATTCTTAATGTGTTATTGGAGTACCAACATGATTTGTTTGCCTATAATGTGGTATGGTCTAGTGATATCTTCCTCCAAGAATTTATTTTGATTGACTTGGCATATGCTCACGCATATTTAAGACTGTAAAGAAAGTCTATCAAGCCTTGATGATCTTTAATTTCTGAGTAGCGATATAACTTCCATGCCCGATTCAATGTTGTTTTGTCGCTCTGCATGATTATGACCGTCATTGCTCTCTTAGTTGGTCGCTCCCAGTCTTTTGCTAACCTTCGCCTGTACTAAGCGGACTGACTGCTTGTGCATCCAAAATCCTTTAAACCAGTTATGCCATATGAGTCCACCATACCTTCCTATACATGGTATTTACCTGCCATTCCTAACGAAGACTTTCATGTACCATCTCGAAATTATTCAAAAAAGCATTTCTCTTTTGTGCCTCTGTTTTAGCTCATGAGGAAGTAGTAGTTAATTCATGATCTTTTTAGATTGGACAAGCTTCACCCTGGGATTGCATGTCTAATGTGCAAACCCCTAATACGAGAAGGAACTGGCAAAGAGTGCGCCCGGCTCATTAAAAAATATATACAACAAACAAACTCTCCTTCACGCTTTGTTCATGAGAAATCAGAAAACTTTGGCAGTGGTAAACAAAGGAGATTAAGAGGATGTGATCGTCCTCATGCGGGAGCCGTTCCTCGAAACTTGTCCAGCTTGAGAAGTAATTGAGTTATCTACTAGCATTTGAGTTTACACTATGGGTGGGGCTCGCAACTTAATACCAGCGAGATGTTCTAGATAGATATCTCAAGGTGGATGATTAGTAGTAGATATTGATGGATTTCGGTCTACTTACTTTGGCGTACCGCCCATGCTTTGAACCTCAACCTTTCTTGCAATGTAGTCAGCATTGGTTTGCGTTCGTGGTCCTGTCAATTGCCCAGCTGTAATTCGTTTACCTCACATAGCTGTTTTATCATCTTTTGGGAGAGAGACATCACTAGTGAACATCATGAGACTCCGGTCCATATTACCATCATTGATCACACCGCTATTTACTTTTCGCTATTACTTACTATCGCAAACATTATCTATCACTACTATCATTTGCGTTTAACCCTTTGTGAACTACAAGGCTGGAGGGATTGACAACCTCTCTGTACTCGTTGGGAGCAAAGTTATTTGTATCTGTGTGCAGGTCCACGTTGATTGCTAATATCTGGCGCCGTTAGCAGTTGACACCTACTTGTTGAACCTAGGAGTCTCTGGGGATTCGATCCTTGGCATCTTTGCTAAGGGAAAAACTTCCACAACACTGCATCTCACACCTTCCACTTGGGGTAACCAACGAGGGGTTAGAGGCCCATCAATGGATCTTCAAGAAGAAGACCGACGCTAATGGTAATGTTACTGTCTACAAAGCTCAACTTGTCACAATAGGTTTTCGACAAGTTCAAGGAGTTGACTACGATGAGACTTTCTCACCCGTAGCGATGCTTAAGTCTGTCCAAATCACGTTAGCAATTGCCGCATTTTATGATTATGAAATCTGGCAAATGGATGTCAAAACTGCTTTCCTTAATAGATATCTGAAAGAAGAGTTGTATATGATGCAATCAGAAGATTTTGTCAATCCTAAAGGTGATAACAAAGTGTGCAGGCTCCAGCGATTCATCTATGGACTGGTGCAAGCATCTCGGAGTTGGAATATACGCTTTGATGAGGTGATCAAAGCATATGGTTTTACGTAGACTTACGGCAAAGCTTGTATTTACGAAAATTTGAGCGGGATCACTACAACATTTCTCATAAATATATGTGCATGCCATACTGTTGATCGGAAATTATGTAGAATTTCCAGATAGCATAAAAGGATATTTGTATAAGAATTTTTCAAAGAAAGACCTCGGTGAAGCTGCTTACATATTGGACATCAAGATCTATAGAGATAGATGAAGACGCTTGATAAGACTTTCGATGAGTACATACCTGATGACCCACAAGTATATGGGATCAATTGTAGCTTATTTCGATAAGTAAGAGTGTCGAACCCAACGAGGAGCAGAAGGAAATGACAAGTAGTTTTCAGCAAGGTAGTGTCTGCAAGTGCTGAAATTGTAAGTAATAGAGTGTTTGACAGCAAGATATTTTTGTAACGAGCAAGTAACAAAAGTAGTAGAAAAAGTGCAGCAAGGTAGCCCAATCCTTTTGAGGCAAAGGACATGCCAAGACGGTCTATTATAATAAGCAAAGCGTTCTTGAGGGTACACGGGAATTCCACCTAGTCACTTTCATCATGTTGGTTCGATTCATGTTCGCCACTTTGATAATTTGGTATGTGGGTGGATCGGTGCTTAGGTGTTGTTCTTACTTGAACAAACCTCCTACTTATGATTAACCCTCCCGCAAGCATCCGCAACTACGAGAAAGGTATTAAGATTAAATTCTAACCATAACATTAAACTTTTGGATCCAATCGATCCCTTACGCAATAGCGCATAAACTGGGGTTTAAGCTTCTATCACTCTCGCAACCCATCATCTAATTAATACTCCACAATGCATTCCCTTAGGCCCAAATATGTTGAAGTGTCGTGTATTCAACGTTCACATGACACCACTAAGGGAATCACAACATGCATACTATCAAAATATCGAACACATATCAAATTCACATGATTACTTGCAACATGATTTCTCCCGTGACCTCAAGAACAAAGGTAACTAATCACAAATGATAAACGTGCTCAAGATCAGAGGGGTATTGAATAGCATATTGGATCTGAACAGATAATCTTCCACCAAATAAACCATATAGTAATCAACTACAAGATGTAATCATCACTACTAGTCACCCACAAGCACCAATCTATAGTTCCGGTAACAAGATTGAACACCATAGATGAACTAGGGTTTGAGATGAGATGGTGTTGTTGAAGATGTTGATGGAGATAGCCCTCCCCAAGATGGAAGAGTTGTTGGCGACGATAATGACAATGATTTCCCCCTACGGGAGGGAAGTTCCCCCGACGGAATCGCTCCGCCGGAGGAAAAAGCGCTCCTGCCCAAGTTCCGCCTCGAGACGGCAGCGCTCCGTCTCGAAAGTCTTCTCCTTATTTTTTCTAGTTTAGAAAGACTTCTATACCATAAGATGGGCACCGGAGGTGGGCCTGGGTGAGCAGAACCCACCAGGGCGCGCATGGGCTCCCTGGCGTGCCCAGGTGGGTTGTGCCCACCTGGTGGGCCCCCTCTGGTACTTCTTTGCTCCAATATTCTTCATATTTCATAAAAATTCTTCGTGAAGTTTCAGCTTGTTTGGAGTTGTGAAAAATAGGTGGCCTGACATAGCTTTTTCAGATCCAGATTTCCAGCTGCCGAAATTCTCCCTCTTGCTTCATACCTTGCAAATTATGAGAGAAAAGGCATTAGAATTACTCCAAAAAGCATTATTATGCATAAAAACAACATGAATAATAGTAAGAAAACATGATGTAAAATGGATGTATCAACTCCCCCAAGCTTAGACCTCGCTTGTCCTCAAGCGAAAACCAAAATCAAAAAACATGTCCACATGCTTTGAGAGAGAGGTGTCGATAAAAACAAAATACGGACATAGCAGCATCATGTAGATTATTATAGCAACAACAAATTTAAACATAAGACTTTTATCAAAGGACTTTTATCATAGAATTCTCATGAACAAGTAACAGTTCATCACACAATTGAAGTATAAAGCATAAACTCTATTAGAAACCAACAAACTATGTTCTCAATCAACTTTGCAACTACAATTCATCATCTTTTTAGGAAGGGTCACATATCGGAGCCTTTAGGCAAGTCCACACACTCAATCATCATATAGTCTTCTATGATTGCTAACATTCACCGCATACACATGAGCAAAATGTTTCAACCGGACACATAGAAAGATAGGGGCTTATAGTTTTGCCTCCCAATGTACTCACCTCAAGGGTGACGTCAACAATAATAACTCATGGCACCCATATTCAACTGGACATATGTGCCTAGATCTTTCCTCACCACATGATGCTTGTCGAAGGATAAAATAAAATGGAATAGAGAGAAAACTTTGACTCTTTGCATAAAAGTAAAAGATAGGCCCTTCGCGGAGGGAAGCAGAGGTTGCCATGTGTTTATTTGTTTGTATGCTCAACCCCTTAGTGCAAAAGAACGTCATGTTGAATTTCCCCTTGTGATAGCAACCTTTATTATGCAGTCTGTCGCTTTTATTCTTCACCATCACAAGTTCATGCAACGCTCAATTTTCTCTTACACTAAATGATCTCACACTTTTAGAAGCAATTTTTATTGCCTTATTGCACCGGTGACAACTTACTTGAGGGATCTTACTTAATCCATAGGTAGGTATGGTGGACTCTCAAAAAAGGTTTGAGTTTAAAGGTTTTTGGATGCACAAGTAGTATCTCTACTTAGTGCGGAATTTTTGGCTAGAAAAGATATCGAGCAAGCACCACATGTTAAAGGATCTATGACAATATGACTTCTATGTGAATATGAACAAACATAAATCATTAGGTTGTCCTCCTTGTCCAACGTCAACAATTTTGGCATATAATATTTTGATGGGGGCTCACAATCACAAAAGATTTCTAGGATAGTATACTTATATGTGAATCTTCTCTTCCCTTATCAATTCTTTCATGAGTTGCATCATCGACCAATGCTATGTTTGTCAATCTCTAATAAAATTTTCTACTTATACTTTTCCTTATGTGGTGGCATCACCTACCATAAGATTAGCATATGATCTTCTTAATTTATTTCTTTTCTTTCCCCCCTTTTTTTATTTATAACCTTTCTTTTTATTGCAACAGGAAAGTAACGAAAGCAAAAAACTCAAACTAAACTTTATTATATATCTTGCACGCGATTACAAGGATAGATCACTAAGCAAACTCTCGAAAAGAAAGGATCAAAATAAACTTTCATTCATTCTAAAGCAAAAGATCAGACTAAAATAAGTAAAGGTAAAAGGGTAGTGGAGATGATACGACATCGGGGCACCTCCCCCAAGCTTGGCGGAGGCCAAGGGGAGTGCCCATACCCGATACTTACTTTTCTTTTGGTGATGAAGAAGATGGTGGTGGTGATGAAGTAGATGCGATCTTGTCCTCGAGCTTCCATGGAAGAGGTTCACAATCATAGGAGGAAGAATGAGTCCCGCGGGTCCTGCAACTAGCAGCCAAACTCATACCTTTAAACCTCGCCTCATATTCAAAGACTTGGTTTTGGAGATCATAGATCTAGCTTTGGAGGAAGTTGATTTGCTCGTTGAAGGTGAAGATGATGTACTTCATGGGCTTGCCATCCACCTTAAGATCACGGGAAAGGTCCGTGATCACGAGGTGATTGACATTGAGCCCATGCTCCACCATCCCCTTGCACCGGAAGACTTCCTGCTCCATAGCCTCAAGCCTGGCCTCCACGGTTCCTGTCCCCTTGGGTCCTTGCACATCGCGGATGTGCAGCACCCCCTCATGCATCTAGATGGCCCGAGGGTGCTGCACCATCTCCCGCAAATACGGGTTGATGACGTTCTTGAAGAACTTGCCCTTGGAGGAGCTTGAGGAGGCCATAGTAGATGGGATCTGACAGAAAACAACAAGGAAAAAGAAAACAGAAGATTTCTCCGTGATACGGTGGTCAACAGGTTTGGGGGGTATATACAGATTTTTTTATCTTGGGAAAGAAGCAATTTGTAGAAAAACGGAGTCCGGAAGGTGCCCGAGGTGAGCACAACCCACCTGGGTGCGCCTGGCAAGCCAGGCGCGCCCTGGTGTCTTGTGCCCACCAGGGTACGCTTCCTGGAAGTTTCTTATTTTCCTAATTTTCTAAATATTCCAAAACTGACAAAAAATATTTTTGCGGATTTTTCGGAGTCCATTTACTTACCATATCACGTACCTCCTTATTTTCACGATTCTGGAGTGTTCCGGAAGGACTCTTTTACGTGTTCTTCCGGTGTCAAAGTTTGCATAATATTGCTTTCAACATTAATGGGCGTACCTGAGATATAATGCTTTATTCGTTGCCCATTAACAACCTTCGGGTTGGTACCTTCGGCATTATTAATATTGATAGCTCCAGACCGATAAACCTTCCCATTTAGAGAGGAGTTTTTCTGCAAAGAACCTGAAACGAGAGTTGTACAAAAGAACATATTCTCCAACTTTGAACTCACGCTTTTGGATTCTTTTATCATGCCATCTTTTAACTTTTTCTTTAAATAACTTGGCATTTTCATAAGCTTGGGTTCTTCATTCATCTAATGAGCTAATATCAAGTAACCTCTTTTCACCGGCAAGTTTGAAATCATAGTTGAGTTCCTTGATTGCCCAAAATGCTTTATGTTCTAACTCAAGAGGCAAATGACAAGCTTTTCCATAAACCATTTTATAAGGAGACATACCCATAGGGATTTTATAAGCTTATTTGTAAGCCCAAAGTGCATCATCTAATTTCCTAGACCAATTCTTCCTGGACCTATAGACAGTCTTTTGCAAAATTAATTTTATTTCTCTATTACTGAGCTCAACTTGACCACTAGACTGAGCATGATAAGGTAATGCAATTCTATGGTTAACATCATACTTGGCAAGCATTTTACGGAAAGCACCATGAATAAAGTGTGAACCACCATCACTCATTAAATATCTAGGGACTCCAAACCTTGGGAAAATAAATGCCTTCAGAATTTTAATAGAGGTGTTGTGATCATCACTACTGGTTGGAATAGTGACTTCCTCACTACTTTCCCGAGTTTGCGTTGGTATTTCCCTTGAAGAGGAAAGGGAGAAGCAGCAAAGTGAAGTAAGTATTTCCCTCAGTTTTAAGGACCAAGGTATCAATCCAGTAGGAGATTACACACAAGTCACCAAATACCTGGACAAAGAATCAACAACTTGGACCCAACGCTATAAAGGGGTTGTCAATCCCTTCTAGGTTATTTGCAAAAGTGAGATCCGATAGAGATAGATGAACAAGTAAAGTAAATATTTTTGGGTTTTTGGTTTATAGATTGAAAAGTAAAAGATTGCAAAATAGTAGATCTGAAACTTATAAGATGTAAAATAGACCCAGGAGCCATAGATTTCACTAGAGGCTTCTCTCATGATAGCAAATATTACGGTGGGTGAACAAATTACTGCTAAGCAATTGATAGACAAACGAATAATTATGAAGACATCTAAGGGAATGATCATGAATATAGGCATCACGTCCGAGACAAGTAGACTGACTCCTCCCTGGATCTACTACTATTACTCCACACATCGACTGAAATGATTCTGCATCTAGAGTATTAAGTTCATAAGAACAGATTAACGCCTTAAGCAAGATGACTCAAACAATATGATGAAAACCCCATCTTTTTATCATTCATGGCAATAATACAATACGTGTCATGTCCCTTTCTGTCACTGGGATTGAGCACCGCAAGATTGAACCCAAAGCAAAGCACTTCTCCCATTGCAAGAAATATCAATCTAGTTGGCCAAACAAAACGGATAATTTGAAGAGAATTACTAAGATATTAGATCATGCATATAAGAATTTGGAAAAGACTCAAATAATATTCATAGATAATATGATCATAAACCCACAATTCATTAGATCTTGACAAACACACCGCAAAAGAATATTACATCGGATAGATCTCCAAGAACAACGAGGAGAACATGGTATTGAGGATCCAAGAGAGAGAAGAAGCCATCTAGCTACTAGCTATGGACCCGTAGGTGTGTGGTAAACTACTCACACTTCATCGGAAGGGCAATAGGGTTGATGTACATGCCCTCCGTGGTTGATTCCCCCTCCGATAGAGTACCGGAAAAGGCCTCTAGATGGGATCTTGCGGGAACAGAAAGTCACGGCGGCAGAAAAGTGGTTTCGATGGATGTTCTGGTGTTTCTGGAATATATGGGTATATATAGGCTGAAGAATTAGGTTATGAGACGCTCGAGGGGCCCACAAGGGTGGAGGGCGCGCCCTACCCCCCAGGACGCACCCTTTGTCCTTATGGCTGCCTTGTAGCTCCCCCGACGTGCACTCCAAGTCCATTTATTGTCTTCTGGTCCAAGAAAAATCCTTGTGAAGTTTCGTTCCATTTGGACTCCGTTTGATATTACTTTTCTACAAAACTCAAAAACAAGGAAAAAACAGAAACTGTCACTAGGCTCTGGGTTAATAGGTTAGTCCCAAAAATCATATAAAATAGCATATAAATGCATATAAAACAGCCAAGATAGATAAATAATAGCATGGAACAATAAAAAATTATAGATACGTTGGAAACGTATCAAGCATCCCCGGGCTTAATTCTTGCTTGTCCTCGAGTAGGTAAATGATAAAAACAGAATTTTTGATGTGGAATGCTACCCAACATATTTATTAATGCAATATTCTTTATTGTGGCATGAATGTTCAGATCCATAAGACTCAAGACAAAAGTTTATCAATGTCAAAACAATAATACTTCAAGCATACTCGAAAGTAATCTATGAAGCTTCAAAAATAACATGGCTAAAGAAAGTTATCCCTACAAAATCATATAGTCATTTATGCTCCCTCTTCTTAACACAAAGTAAAAAATCATGCGTATCGCGATGTCAACCAATCAATTGTTTTGATACTTTAACATTCTTAAACTCTTTCAACTCTTCACGCAATACATGAGTGTGAGCTATGGATATAGCACTATGGGTGGAATTGAAGATGGTAATAGACAAAAGGAGGGAGAAAGTCTCACATCGACTAGGCAAATCAACGGACTATGGAGATGTCGATTAATCAATATCAATGTGAGTGAGTAGGGATTGCCATGTAACAGATGCACTAGTGATATAAGTGTATGAAAGCTCAAAAAGACAACTAGTGGGTATGCATCAACTTGCTTGCTCATGAAGACCTAGGGAATTTGAGGAAGCCCATCGTTGGACTATACAAGCCAAGTTCTATAATGAAAAATTCCCACTAGTGATATATGAAAGTTATAACATAGGAGACTCTCTATCATGAAGAACATGGTGCTACTTTGAAGCACAAGTGTGGAAAAGGATAGTAACATTGTCCCTTCTCTCTTTTTCTCTTTTTTTTGTAGTCTCCTCTCTTTTTTTGGAGACCCTTTTCTCTTTTTTTTGAAGACTCATTTGGCCATTTTATTGATAACCTCACATAGGACAATGTTCTAATAATGATGATCATCATACTTTTATTTACTTACAACTCAATATTATAACTCGATACTAGAACAAAAATATGACTCTATATGAATGCCTCCAGCGGTGTATCGGGATGTGCAATGACCAAGAGTGACATGTATGAAAAATATGAACGGTGGCTTTTCCACAAATACTATGTCAACTACATGATCATGCAAAGCAATATGACAATGATGAAGCGTGTCATAATAAACAGAATGGTGGAGTTACATGGCAATACATCTTGGAATGGCTATGGAAATGCCATAATATGTAGGTATGGTGGCTGTTTTGAGGAAGGTATAAGGAGGGTTTATGCACTCGCGAAAGTTGTGTGGCACTAGAGTGGCTAGCAAGGTGGAAGGGTGAGAGTGCGTATAATCCACGGACTCAACATTAGTCATAAAGAACTCACATACTTTTTGCGAAAAAATTGATTAGCCCTCGAAGCAAAGTACTACGATGCATGCTTGTAGGGGGGAGGTTGGTAGGAGTTAACCATCGCGCGCCCCCGACCTTCACGCAAAGACAAACACTCAAAATACAAAGTGCTCCAATTCGGTTACATAGTTGGGAGACCATACGTGCATGCTACGGGAATCACAAACTTTAACACAATTATTTATTTAACCTCACAAACTACCACTAGCATGACTCTAATATTACCATCTTAACATCTCAAAACAATTACAAGGAGTCAGACTTCACATAGTATTGAATGCTCTATATATGAAAGTTTTTATTATATCTCCTTTGGATGTCTATCATATTAGGACTAATTTCATAACCCAAGCAAATTACCATGCTATTCTTAAGAACTCTCAAAATAATATGAGTGAAGCAAGAGAGTTCAACAATTTATATAAAATAAAACCACTACCGCGCTCTAAAAAGATATAAGTGAAGCTCTAGAGCGAAATTGCCTAGCTGAGAAGGTATAAGTGAAGCACATAGAGTATTCTAATAAATCACGATTGAAGCGTTTCCCTCTAAAAAGGTGTGTAAAACAAGGATGCTTGTGACAAACTAAAAAGAAAATAATCATATCATACAAGACGCTCCAAGCAAAACACATATCATGTAGTGAATAAAAATATAGCCTCAAGTAAAGTTACCGATGGATGAAGATGAAAGAGGGGATGCCTTCCTGGGGCATCCCTAAGCTTAGGCTCTTAGCCGTCCTTGAATTTTACCTTGGGGTGCCTTGGGCATCCCCAAGCTTAGGATTTTGCCACTTTTTATTCCATAGTCCATCAAATCCTTACCAAAACTTGAAAACTTCACAACACAAAACTCAACAGAAAATCTCGTGAGCTCCGCTAGTAAAACAAAGCAAATAACCACCCAAGGTACTATTGTGATCTTATTATAATTTCATATTGGTGTAATATCTACTGTATTC
>LR738710.1:245085100-245114986 GCA_902687465.1 Secale cereale
CCCCCCCCCCGATACTAGCCATAGATGCATCAAAATAAGCAAACAACACATAAAAAACAGAATTTGTCAAAAACAGAACAATCTATAGGAATATGAAAACTTCGTATACTTCTGTAACTCTAAAAATTATGAAAAAATTGGATGATGTGGGGAATTTCTATATCAATTTTTTGAAAAACTTTCAGAAGGTTTCGACTTTCTAGTGATTTATTCAGTTTTCTGCACTGGGCGCAAAAGTTTTTATTTTTCAGCAAAATCAAATCAACGATCACTGTAAGCCATCACAAAGGTCTTACTTGGCTCAAACACTAATTAAAACACCAAAAACAATTACTATAGAAGTAATAATGTGTAAAACTTGCAAGACAGAACCAAAATGTAAAAAGAAAAAAGAAAATTGGGTTGGCTCCCAACAAGCGCTATTGTTTAACGCCCTTAGCTAGGCATAAAACACAAATAGATCTAGGTATTGTCATCTTTGGCATGTAATCCTTTAATCATACCTCTATTTTCCTTAGGAGATTCTTTGGTTTTGTCCATAATCAAACTCCTAAGCAAGAAATCAAGAAATTCATCCGTTTTAATTGGTCCCTTAATTATATTAAAAAGATCTGAGTGAATACTTAATGATTTGAGATCCTCTTGACTAGAAGATTCACCCTTATTCTTAGGAACGTGGAAAATTTTGGCGAACTTAGTAGGAGGATTAGAATTATTTTCGACGGAGGAAAAAGCAGAACCCAAATTGGTAATAATATTTTCTAGTTTGCCAATCCTAATAGAATCTTGATGTATTTTTTCATTGACCATGGGTTTTTTCCTTAAGATTCTTTATAGTAACCCCTACCTTAGATCCATATTGAGTAATTTGATTATGAACCTTCTTATCTAGATTTTCAATTTACTCAATAGTAGCCATTTTGTTTTCAATAATATCAAGTCTTTGCATTACATATTCCAAAGTTAAAGCAGTCCATTAACCAAAAGAGGTGGTGGCCCTAACAAATCTATCATGGCATTATAATAATTGAAAGTGTGACTTCCCAAGAAATTCCCTCCGGTAATGTTATCTAGAAAATATCTATTCCAAGGAGTAACTCCCACACAAAAATTACGAAGAAGAACGACAATAGATTGCTTTCGAGTAAATCTATTTTGAGCATTGCAAATTCTATACCAAGCATCTTTTAAATTTTCGCTCTCCCTTTGTTTAAAATTGAGAACTTCATTGTCGAGAGTGCTAATAATGATAGGAGGACTAGCCATGAAAACGAGGTAGGTGGAGTGGAACCATGAAAGCGAGCGGATAAGACGAACGAAAGAAAGGCGAATAAAAGGCAAATCTTTTCGAAAATCTTTTTAGAAGTGGAGGAGAGGAAAACGAGAGGCGTATGGCAAATAATGTAAATGTAACAGATGAGAGTTTAATGAAAGGTACTTGATGGGCCTTGACTTGGCATAGATCTCGGCAACGGCGCCAGAAATCTTGACTTCCTCGCTACTTTTCCGAGTTTGCGTTGGTATTTCCCTTGAAGAGGAAAGGGAGATGCAGCAAAGTGAAGTAAGTATTTCCCTCAGTTTTGAGAACCAAGGTATCAATCCATTAGGAGATTACACACAAGTCTCCAAATACCTGCACAAACAATCAAACAACTTGGACCCAACGCTATAAAGGGTTGTAAATCCCTTCTAGGTTATTTGCAAAAGTGAGATCCGATAGAGATAGATGAACAATTAAAGTAAATATTTTTGGGTTTTAGGTTTATATTTGAAAAGTAAATGGTTGCAAAATAGTAGATCTGAAACTTATAAGATGTAAAATAGACCCCGGGGCCATAGGTTTCACTAGAGGCTTCTCTCATGATAGCGAATATTATGGTGGATGAACAAATTACTGCCAAGCAATTGATAGAAAAGCGAATAATTATGAAGACATCTAAGGCAATGGTCATGAATATAGGCATCACGTCCGAGACAACTAAATCGACTCTTGCCTGCATCTGCTACTATTACTCTACACATCGACCGAAATGATTATGCATCTAGAGTATTAAGTTCATAAGAATAGAGTAACAACTTAAGCAAGATGACATGATGTAGCGGAATTAACTCAAGCAATATGATGAAAACCCCATCTTTTTATCCTCGATGGCAATAATACAATACATGTCATGTCCCTTACTATCACTGGGATTAAGCACCACAAGATTGAACCCAAAGCAAAGCACTTCTCCCATTCCAAGAAATATCAATCTAGTTGGCCAAACAAAACCGATAGTTCGAAGAGAATTACTAAGATATTAGAGCATGCATATAAGAATTCAGAAAAGAATCAAATAATATTCATAGATAATCTGATCATAAACCCACAATTCATCAGATCTTGACAAACTGTAGGGACCACGATCCGAATGGACCGAAGTCTCTGTGTTCTGTGTCATCCCTGGATCGGTAATGCTGACACACACAATACTTGAAGGATTTATAACAGAGTGGCAATCACACACTTATTACATCGAATGTCTCCAATGAGAACTTATTACAAAATCCATGGCTTAAGGCCATCTAACAAAATAACAGCGGAAGGCTCGGAAGATAAGTGAGTCCATCAACTCCAACGGCATAGCTGAGTGCATGACAAACGACCTAGAACGTCTTATTCCTCGTCTGAAAAGTCTGCAACGTAATATGTTGCAGCCCGAAAACGGGTCAGCACATGGAATATGCTGGCAAGATAACACAGGAGATGCAAGTAACAGAATAAAGGCTATACTATGTGCATATTTGGCTAGTGGAGGCTCTAAGGTTAAAGTTTTTGCGTAAAGCCAATTTTTCCCTACAACAAAGGAATATATTTTATTTTAACTATCCTGTTGATTGAAAATCATTGAGAAGGTACCTCCAACTCAATCCCAAATTAAAAGTTCATCATTAACCCAACAAAATTAAATTATAGAGTGATGAGATCAACCAATAATTCAAGTACCAGATACTCAAGATGTCCATAACCGGGGACACGGCTAATCATGATCAGTTTGTACACTCTGCAGAGGTTTGTGCACTTTTCCCCACAAGACTCGATCGTCTCCGTCTGGTTTCTCGCACTACATGGTGTTTGAGAAACGGATGACCGAGACACAGTCTTTCCGAAGAGGTACCCTTAACCGGATAGATAGGTCGGTACACCTACAATCCCTCTACATCTGCTAGCCCATCACGGAAAGGTTTCCCACAACTTACTCAACTATGCCAGAGCCAATATTGGCATGTGGCTGCACACGGAAGTTTCTAGCATGAATAGTTTTATGATCCCTTTGAGCCTGGGTGGCATTCCATAGGAAAAATCACACGGAACCCCGGGATTTCCTAGGACAACAGTGGATTCTCCAGGTGCCCTGCAACCAATCCACCCAGATGTGTATTCAAGTAGCCACCTTAAGTTGAATCCTTAATTAACAACTCACATCTGTCATGGATTTCACTCAAACCCAACCCACGTCTACGAGCATAGCATAGCAACCTAAGCAAACGTAGAAGTAACTCCCAAGGGTTTGAAAGTAATGCAGGTAATAGATTCTACCACAATCTACTTCCCAGTCCCACAAGTTAAGAGATCCTACTCATGCAATGTGTGAGGGTTTGATCTGATGCATAAAAACTGGGTAATAAAATGTATGATCAAAGTGTTACTTGCCTTGCTGACGATTCGCAAAACCTAGAGACTCATAGTAGCACACTTCACAGTACGGGTATTCTATCGCAAGCAAACAATAGCATACATAAGCAAACAAGCAATGATGCACAAAAAAATCTCCAAAAGAACAGATCTAACCAGAAATTTCAACTTAAGAACCCCGGTTTGCAAAAAGAATCAAATCAAAAGAAGCAACGAAACTCAAATTGCGAAAAAACGAGCTCCAGTTACTAATTGATCTAAAGTCAAATTTTATAGTAGCCAAAACTTTGTTCAAGTTGGTTAAACGTAAAGAGGGCATCGAGACGAAGATCTGGGATTTTGAATCACTTGATTACGACTGTCGAGCGAAAAGAAAAACGAAAACCAAGATCAGGGCAGAAATCGCGTTCGGAATAATCGTGGATAAATACCCCGAAAAAGAAAACTGACGAACAGGCTAACGAACGAACGTTCGCTGTCTGCGGCTAACGGACGAAAAGCGTTCGTTAAAACGAACATACGGACGAACGTCCGCTAAATAGCTAAACCGAAGAAAAACCGAACCAATCTAAACCTAATAAAAAAATGGATCTACGGTTTACGAAAAACCGATCGGTTTAAAAAAAACCGATAACTACCTCGAATCGGCGAACTACGGCGAGATCCCGGTGGCGGCGGTCCGACGGTCCGGCGGCGGCGGCGGCGCAGGCGAGCGGCGGCGCGGCGCAGCGGATGACGGGCTGTTAGGGTTAGGCGGCGGCTGGGCTGGTTTGGGCCGGGGGGCGCTATATAAAGCCCAGAGTCCTGGGCCAATACGGCTCTAAGTCGGTTGCCCCTTTTTCTAAAAGAGTCCTGGCGCAGAAAAACTAACGAAAGAAATACTAAACGGACTCCAAAAATCCCGAAATAAGTTTTCACTGTCCTCTAATAATATTTAGGACAAAGTGAACATTTTTCCCGGACCTAAATGCAATTTTGAAAAACGCGCATTTTTCCTATGCAAATACAATCACAAATAAATCCAGAAAAATACCAAAAGTGATTTTAACATTTTTCCTCCAATATTTCTGTTATTTTGGAGAAGTCATATTATCTCCGCTCATATATTGTATTTAGGAATATTTTTAGGAGAGAAAAATAATTAAAATCACACTGTCCTCGTACCGGTATTCGAGTAAACTCAAATACGAAAACGGTAAAATTCCCAACTCTCTCCGTAGGTCCTTGAGTTGCTTAGAATTTCAAGGAACGCCACAACAGAAATGCAAAGAGCATGTAATGCAGTATGATCTATGTATAACATTCCAAATTGAAAATTTGGGATGTTACAAACCTACCCCCCTTAGAATGAATCTCGCCCTCGAGGTTCGACTTGGCTAGAGAACATGTGTGGGTGGTCCCTGCGTAGATCATCTTCTCGTTCCCAGGTGGCTTCTTCCTCGGTGTGGTGACTCCACTGAACTTTGCAAAATTGGATAACCTTACTGCGGGTAACTCTGCTCGAAAATTCGAGGATCTTAACAGGCTTCTCCTCGTAGGTCAGATGATTGTCCAACTGAATTACTTCCAGGGGTACTGTGTCTCTAAGCGGTATGTCGGCCATCTCCGCGTGGCACTTCTTAAGCTGCGAAATGTGAAACACGTCGTGCACTCCTGACAATCCTTCAGGCAATTCCAACTTATAGGCAACCTCTCACATACGTTCCAAGACACGGTAAGGTCCCACAAATCTCGGGGCTAGCTTTCCTTTAACTCCGAAACGTTTAACTCCTCGCAGAGGCGATACTCTCAAGTACGCTCTGTCTCCGATCTCATAAGCTATCTCCTTGCGCTTTGAGTCTGCATAACTCTTCTGCCTGGACTGAGCTACCTTCAATCTATCTCGAATCAACGTCACCTTCTCCTCAGACTCTTTGATCAAGTCTGGTCCAAACAACTGTCGGTCTCCAACTTCATCCCACATTAACGGTGTTCGGCATCTCCTTCCATACAATGCCTGGAATGGTGCCATCTTCAAACTAGCCTGGTAACTGTTGTTGTACGAGAACTCCCCGTAGGGAAAATTATCATCCCAACTAGATCCATAATCTAACGCACAGGCTCTCAACATGTCCTCCAGGATCTGGTTGACTCTCTCGGTCTGTCCATCGGTCTGCGGATGAAAAGCTGTGCTGAATTCCAGCCTCGTTCCCAAAGTTTGGTGTAGCTGGTGCCAAAACTTTGAGGTGAACTGTGTTCCTCTATCTGATACAATGGTCCTCGGAACTCCGTGCAGATATACGATCCTGGTCATGTATATCTTGGCAAACTTCGCAGGTTTTCAGAGGGATAAAATGGGCTACCTTCGTCAATCAATCCACAACTACCCAGATTGAATCATATCCTGCTTTGGTCCTGGGCAATCCGGTCATAAAATCCATGCCAAGCTTCGCCCACTTCCATTCGGTTATCGGCATAGGCTGCAACAATCCTGCTGGCTTTTGATGTTCTGCCTTTACTCTCTGGCATACATCACATATGGCTACATACTCGGCAATATCCTTCTTCATTCCTGTCCACCAGAAACGTTCCTTCAAATCCAAATACATCTTGGTGTTTCCGGGGTGTATCGAGTATGGCGAATCATGTGCTTCCTGCAGTATCAATTTCCTTATCTCCGGGGCGTTGGGCACATAGATTCGATCCTCAAACCACAAGGTGTCGTGTTCGTCTGCACGAAATCCCTTGACTTTTCCTTCACTCATCCTTTTCCTTATCTTGGCAATTTCCTTATCATCCTTCTGGGCTTCACGTATCTTTCCCAGCAGTGTCGACTGAACTTCCAATGTTGCCACGAAACCTCTAGGGACTATCTCCAAACGAAGCTCCCTGAGATCTTCTGCTAACTCCTGTGGCAATCCCCCTTTTACTAGGGTATTGGCGTAACTCTTTCGGCTCAAAGCGTCTGCCACGACGTTGGCCTTTCCTGGATGATAGTTGTGGGGACCCCGACTCGCAAGTCGTGATCACCGAATGCACGTGTACAGTGATCCCAGAGATCAATGCTCACTGAACACACAGAAGCTGAATAACAAGAGTCTTACATCCTTACATACCGTGTTACAAAAATAGGACCATAATGGTCAAGTCTTGAGTATATCATCGCAGCGGAAAATCTTCAAAGACAACTGGGACCCATGCCATCTGCCTTAACCCTACAGGCATTCTGACTAGGAAGCGTCCTAGCTCGCATGCTCGTCACCGAGAAATCTTCATCATAACCTGTTCTCTCCTGCCTGGCCAATAAAATAACCAGTGGCAAGCCAACGAGTACATTGAATGTACTCGCAAGCAACCCCAGTGTGATAACAGAATAATATGCAAGGCTCTACTGCGAGGTTGGTAGTTTTGCGAAAAGCTAGTTTTTCATATGCAAGTATGATCAACATGAAACAAGGGCATGCATGTGTCTGTAACAAGTATCAGGAGGTCACAAACATCAATATCGAGAAAGAGTTGTAATCAACTCGTGCTCAAGCTCATTGTAACTTCCTCAGGTATCACATCATCAATATCACTGAACCAGGTTGTTTCCTCACACACACACACACACACCAGGTTTCGCAAACACTGGACGTAGCCCAAGAGCGGTTACCCAACTGTCCATGACCGTGGACACAGCTATTCGAATAGTTTGACACTCTGCAGAGGTTGCGCACTTTACCCACAAGATCCGAGGAACTTCCGTGTCAACCACGACCCGCGGTACCTCAAGTACCCGGGGTAAGCACCCGGTCATTACCTTTCCTTAGACGACACTAACATAGAGTCCACTCGTTGGCACACGGCCCTCGGGTACAAACAATAGATCACGGGACTTGCCCTAATTCAATGTTCACGCGAACCCGAAGGGACCAACGGTGTGTCCGGTGCCCTGTGAAAACAGTCATGGTCGCCTATCCAAGCACGACCCCGTCCCGGGAAAGACCTCAAGTCTTCCCGTCACTAGTAATGCGGGCACCATGCTAGTATCGACCTAAGTAATCAATAAAGCCCCGTCCCATATAAGGGTAGAGTGGTTGCGCATGTAAGGTTGGAATAACGGTCGCAACTTAAACCAATCCGTTTCCAAAACAACACACACACTTGCCTCGGTACACCACTTCATCATCAAGTGGTTACCCATCTCACCATCTCCCTCGGGCATAAATGGCACCCGACGGGGTTTTCGAAAAGTCTTTTGAAAGTATCCTGCCTCCGTCACCATGCATATACCCGTCCCATTTGCGTAGCCACTAGTAAAGCAACCTAACTACTCCCACCCACATAACCCTCATAGGAAGGTAGGGTCATGTTGATGCAAGTTTCAACAGTAAAGTAACAAAGGTAGCAACCAAAGTGGTTTCCACCTCAACATGATTCCGATGCATTGAATAATAAGGCTTTATGAGACATGCATAAAAAGGTTTCTTGAGCATGGTCAAAGGGCTGCTTGCCTTATTCTTCAGAGTCTTCAAATCTTCTGGTCCATCTCCGAATACTCCGTTTATTACGTCAACTAACGATGGAAACAATCATAATAAGCAACACAGTCAAAGCAAAAATAAAAGTGCTCAAAAAAATAGGAGTTGGACTTTTCTAGGATACCTCTGGTCATATTAGAAATGACCAAGGTGGTTTCATAGGTGTTGGATCAATAGGTAGTTTGGAACATTTCAATATGATGGAACCAAAGGGTTTATGGATTTGGAAGAATTATACTGAAATATTTCCTTGAATGATGAGCAAAGGTACCCATCATCAAGTTATGATTTTAGAAGTATTTAGGAGTTGGTTTTACTGGATTTGGATTTGAAATGAATTTCCTAGGATTTTCCAAAGCTGGTAAATAGGAAGAAATGGCTCATTATTTGGTGGGGTACAGAAACTATTATTAAAAATGTTCCAAAACTAAGTTTGGACAAGACAAGCATCTAGGAACTTGAATCACTGCATTTGGATCAAAAATGAGCTCTCTGTGATTTTCTAAAGTTAATCACAGAAAGTGGAAAATGGGCATTTGATAAATATTTGTGTAGGAAAAGTTTCTGGAATAATGTGCATGTAGCACCAACAGGTAGAGCATGATTTATGGAGTCATAGGAATTTTGAATCATGCAATTTGGAGTTCATATGAATATTTGGGATATTATTGAAGTTGACTGGAAAAAAGAAAATAAAGGGGAAAAGGGGTGTTATACCGTTATCTTGCGCTCTGGGCGAAAGATAGCTTGCGGGCCGGCCCAGCGGCTCGGCCGCACGAGAGCAGGGGGGCCACGCCGGAAGCGTCTTTCGGCGAGGCGCTTTCGCGCGGGGGAGGCGGGCTGCGCCTGAAGCCGCCTCCACTTAAAACGGCTGGGCCCGTCGACCGGGTCGCCGCCAGGTGGGCCCCCTTCGCAGTGTCATCCCCTTCCTCCCGCTCCCGCAACAGAGGGGAGGGGAGGCCCGAGCCGTGCGACTCCGGTGCCCATCCCCCGGCGGCACAGGCCACCTCCGGCCAGGGCGTGGCCACCGGAGGGCTCCCCGGGGAGCGGCGCATCCAGGAGGCCCCTTGGGGCGGCAAGGGAGGGTCGGAGCTCCTCCTGCTTCGGCCATGGCGGCGGCCTCGGCGGTTGCTGGTGGAGCGAGCACCACGGGGCTCGGGAAGGAGCGGCGAGGGTCGGGGAGCTTCGCGCTTCAATGGCCGTTCCCCTCTTGGTGGCCAACACGGACGAGGAAGGCCACAAGGAGCAAACTAGGGAGGATACCAACGGCGGCTCGACGGCCATGGAGGGGCAAGGAGAGCACTAGGGGAAGAGGGAAGATGTCCGGGAGGTGCACGGGAGAGAGGAGGGTCCAGCAGAGGGGATATGTGCTCGGGGGGAGGCCTTAAATAGCTGCAGCCACGATGCACCGTGAGCGACGTCCATGGACGCGCTCGGGCGTGCTTGTGGAGAGAGGAGGAGGGCCGGGGAGGATAGGGCCGACCGTCCTGTAGGTCGTGGGCGTCGAGGGCACCTCGGGCGACACGCTCTCTCTGCCCAAGGTTGTCGGAGGCAGCCGATTGGGGGCGGCTACAGTGCGGGAGCGCACTGTAGCGCGCTCCAGAGCACGTCTTTGGCCGGCATGGTCGTGCCTATGCTTTCCAGGCCGTGTCCTCTAGTGTCCAGCAGTGTCCAGGGGGTAGAGGGAGTAGTAAAGAATTGCTCTGTGGTCTTGGATGCCCTAGGGAACCACTGGGATGAGGAGGGAGGTGAAGGAGGAGAAGAAGGTGGCTGTCCACAAGGGTAAAAATGGGGTTTTTACCCTCCAATAATTGATATAAGGCAGAGGAGAGTTACTGGAGGTGGAATAGGACTAGGGAAAGCTGTGGTAAGAACTTGAGGCCATTGAGAAAAGTAAAAGAGGTTCAACCATTAGTTTTGGTAATTGGACAGAAGGTGTTTGATCAGGGTTTGGTCAAGCAAATGACATCCACTTGGCATGGGACTTAACAGGATCAAATGTCACATATAATTAGGCCCCTACACCAAATTTGAGCTCATTTGGGCAAAGTGGCCAATGTAACTTTGGTGAACCCTAGAAATGAACAGAAATGGTTTCACCATGTTTGAGTCAAGCAAATCATCTCCCCTTGATGCACCACTTGGTGTAGCATCCTCATTTGGGGTTATGAACATGCCCACAAAGTTTGAGGCTCCAGATAAAAAGTTGACAATGTAAAGTTGTTCAAATTTGAATTTGAACAGAAGTGGTTTTGGGGTGATCTGATCAAGTTGCTCTATTCCAAATCTTGTGCCATTTGGTCTAGATGCCTTATTAGGTCATTCTAGCATGTGCACCAAATTTGAGAGCATTTGGACAAGTTTGGCAATGTAGAGTTGCTCAAACTTCAAGTATGGACAGAATGGTTTTGAAGGGGTTTGAGGAGGTTTTCTTGATCTTCAAGGCATGAGGCTTTGCAAGATCATCAAATATGTCATATATGACATGATAGAATTTCCCTGGAATTTTTGGAGAATGTTTCCTTTGTAAATATTTCAAAAGCTTGAAATATCCAGAAAGGGTTTTGGAAGGATTTGTCCAATATTTTGAACATGACCATGTGTTGAAACTCTTATATATGGACAATATATGTCCTATGAGTTTCCCTGAATTTTGGCAAATATTTTTGAAATGTTTAAATAATTTTTCCCTATTAAAGACCATTTCTGGCCTTAAGAAAAAGCATTTAAATAAAATATAAAAATAACTTTTAAAATTATACTTTTGTGGTTTCTGGGAGTCCTATATCTAATAGGATTCAAATAAACTTTTTTAAAGATTTTTCACACCCTAAATAAGGTACTTGCAGTGCAAACCTCAATTAAGGGGTTTTTGGAAAACTAATTTTAGAAAATACCATTTGGCCAAAATATTTTTATAAGAAAATTCTATACTGGTCTATACACATGGCATGATCATTGGGAAAAGGTTTTGGGTCAGGGAGATGAAGTATAAGAGTTGGAGGATTTATTTGATTTTTAGAGCACTAGCAAATAGCAGACAAAAGTCAAAACCAAGCAAAGTCAACAACACTCAAAAGTTTTTGCAAATCCACATTTTTAACATGAAAACAAGCTTAAGCAATGTGACATGAAAATCAGGGTGTGACAGACCTACCCCCCTTACAAGAATCTCGTCCCCGAGATTCCCAGACTAGGCGTGGAAAGAAAAGCGGAGTCTTGGATACGGGGTAGTCTTCACTTCTTCTTGTTGGTTCTGCTTCCGAGCGGTGCTCCTTGGAATCTTGAAGTGCTTGATGGTATGACTTCTTGCTTGATGTCGTCCTTGATGGAGGTTGCTGAGGGGTCTTTTGCATAGGTTAGGTTGGGTTAGCTGCCAAAGGCTCGGTGATCGATGTCCTTGCGGGCATCGGGCTAGCTAGGAGGTAAGAAGTACTTCCAGAGTGGGGGCTCGTGGAAGACTTGGTGCACGGAGGGTATCTCAGGTGGTAGATCCAGCTGGGGAGCCGTCCACCACATGACTTGCAGTGATCTCAAAGGGTCCGATGAACCTTAGTGCGAGCTTCCTCTTGACGTGGAAACGCTTGTTTCCCTTCAGAGGGGTTACCCGCAGGTACACGTGGTCCCCGGCATGAAAACTCATGTTCCGACGGTGAGTGTCAGCATAGCTCTTTTGCCTTGACTTGGCTGCCTTCAAACGTTCTCTGACTAGTTGGACTTGCTCTTCCGCTGCGCGGATAATATCCGGTCCAAGGACTAGCCTTACTCCAGTCTCTGACCAGTTGAGGGGTGTGCGGCATCTGCGTCCGTACATCTCCTCAAATGGTGCCAACTGAAGGCTCGACTGGCTACTGTTATTATAGGAGAACTCGGCAAAAAGGGAGACAACCCTCCCACTTGGCTCCATATGCCAAGACACAGGCTCGGAGTCATGACTTCGAGAATCTGATTGACTCCCTCAGTCTGACCTCCGGTCGGTGGGTGGAAAAACCGTGCTGAAAGATATCTTGGTTCCCGAGGCTTCTCGGAACTTCTTCCAGAACCTTGAGGTGAACTGGGTTCCTCGATCTGACACAATCTCCTTGGGAATGCCGTGAAGACTTACGATTCGGTCGATGTAGAGAGCTGCCAGCCGGTTGCCATCATAAGTGGTCCTGACAGGAATGAAATAGACCACCTTGGTCAGATGATCGACTATGACCCAGATAGAGTCATGTCCTCTATTCGACCTTGGTAATCCCATGACGAAGTTCATTCCGTCTTTATCCCACTTCCACTCAGAAGCCTTGAGTGGTTGAAGCATTCCAGCGGGTTGCTGATTTTCAGCTTGACCCTTTGGCACACATCACACTTTGCAACATGGGTTGCAAATCTCTCTTTCCATCTCGTGCCACCAGAATCGTGCCTTCAAGCCTTGATACAATCTTGGTGTGAGCGTTCCTTCGACACGGAAAAGCTCGGCTCCTTAGAGAGGAGTGGTTTGCAGATACGCCCGGTCTTCGACGCGGAAGTTTACTTCTTGATGACGGTGGTCGGTGTAGATCTTCCTTCTTGACAGGGCGGTCTTCAAATGTCTTCTATCCAGTTGTCCGTCTCTTCTTTGTCTTCGGGCAGACAAGTAGGCCATCAAATAATGATGTTACCCGACTTGTCCAATTGCTCCATGAGGTCTAAGGGGTACGCAAGGTAAGCTAGGGTATTGGTGGTGGTCTCGGTTGAGTATTGCAGAGGCCTTCCTGACTCTGAGTCAAGGCCCGTGGTCAGAATCTGACCAGGTTGTGGCTCGGTGGGGCTTAAGGGTTTCAAGGATTCTAGTGAGTGAGTGAACTTATATCATCTTATCCTTAAGCACAGTTTCTGAGATGCCAATAGCTCTATGTAGCACTCCGAACGAAAGCATCTTCTTGCAGAGACCAACTTTAATCACCACTCATTGCCATACATATCCTCATGATCCTCAAGAGACGGTCTAACAAAATCATACTTGTCTAAGATCCCCAAATCCATATGTACGTCTACCTCTAAAATCCAAAGGTAGACCATACATGTTGCTGAGCTGAAATAAACCCCATAATCCAAGCACTCAACCTAATCTTGCAAGGCTCAAGATAATGCATCTCTAATCTAAGGAAACACGTCATATGCCACTCCAAGATTTGTTTCCTTCCTATAGATCAACTCCAATAGCCCGGTAATTACCATCAATCACCACATAACCCAACAATTCTACAAATCCGATGTCTACGGTGATCCACAAGATCTCAAATCCCTATAATCCCCAAATACTCGGAAGGACTATGCATCACGATAGTATGTCCACCAAATTCCCGTCATCCGGGTCAAGTAAACTCCAAGATCACGACTATATAGATCCCTAAATCAACTCCGACAATTAATCCAATCTCCTAGGTTATTGTCCACCGAGAAGCATGGTATCATGATCAAGATCATAGGCCTAAATCCAATCTTACTCCGAATCATGCATACATATCTAGCATCTATACCAACCAGAATCACCTACATAAATCCAAATCTCATGCCCAACGGGCACTCCTACATACTTTCCCAAAGTCATGATCTCACCAACATGAAAACCTCACAATCCATCAAGGTCTCAGATAACTCCTCGAAGTCACTGATATAAACCACCAAGTCATCTGTCCAATATCCTTGAACTGGTCTATCTATGGCATCATCAGACCTCGTGCTATATCAGGATGAAAATGTGCTCACTCATCGTGTCCACTAGCTCCTTTACGAACCCAGTGTTGTGCAAGGTTACAAAGGCTTAACAGGTTCTCTCGCTTTACCATGGGTTAGACACATGGTTAAGGATTCGTGCTGGAGTGTCTCGTGAAGTCTCAAAGGGTCTAGGAAGAGGGTTACTGGTCTGGAGGGTTAAACATAACTCTCCGTGGTTGCAATTGATCGCGGAGGTTGTAGCAGAAGTCTTCAGTGTCAGTTGGTTGCCGAGGTAGAGTCCTTGGTGCATCTTGTCTTGCGGGTCTTCAACTGGGGAGAGAGAGAATAGAGGGAAGAAGCAGCGTAGAGGAGGGAAATGCCTAAAGGGGGTTCTATAGTGCAGGTGCAACAAACAGGTGCAAAAAGGTCGAAACAAAAGAAACAAGGCAAGGAAAGTGATATAGCCATGCACTTGTTGCCTGGGGCAAAAGTGCGACTTATATCAAAACACAAACGAATAAAAGCAAACAACACACAATCATGGTTCTATTCGAACCATCATATGGACTCGACTGCGCATAGGGGGTACACGACTCATCCTACCCTAGGGGTTCTCGGACTCAGTGTCGTGACTTGTGCCTCGTGCAGTCTTCTGAGCTTCCTCGAATGTTGCTATGTCCCTTGTAGTTGCTTGATGGATGATCCGGGTTGATCCTGAAGAATCTTCAACAACTTCTCGCCTGATGAGGTGATAGGGTGAAGGTGCCTCCTTGTAGCTGGCGTTGACTTGGTCTTCTCTTGTCTCCTTAATCATGACGATCCCTTGTGCCTTCTGGGGCGTCGAGGGTACCAGGTAGGCAATCCATATGTAAGGACAATAATAAGGCATACTAGAGGTCCACCCTGTCGGGTTCGTTGATGAAAACATCGACACCAAGAGCGGGGAATGAAGAGAATCGTTTTCCTGCTCACTATAGTGAGGCGGACCAAATGGCAAGGTTCTCATTCACCGGTGGTTGCCGATACAACAACGGTAGTGATATGATTACTCTATTAGCGATGCATATCATGATTTTGCACAACCTATACCCTGGTCATCGTAGGCTAGGGTTGCACCATCTTCTGGGCCTTCATGTCCTCATCCATCGAGGGTGTAGTTTCTGTTGGTATCTTCTTGTCGTGGTGTCTCCAATCTTGCGTGCAAGAGTGGTGGGTGAGTGTTTGGCAAGGTGCATTCCACGAGGATTACAGAAAATCCAGTGGTCTGGGGCATAAAAGGTTCTAGCGACCAAGGTTTTGAAGAGGAAGAGATCAAGTATAGCCTAGTTTTTGAAAAACTGAGAAGGGAAGAGAAGTATAGGTAGTTTTGAAAACTAGCATTAGTTTTGAAAATAGTTTTACCCTAACTAACGACCATGCTAACTAAGGCTTCCTACAGTCAGGATGGCTCTGATACCAGCTCTGTGGGGACCCCGACTCGCAAGTCGTGATCACCGAATGCACGTGTACAGTGATCCCAGAGATCAATGCTCACTGAACACACATAAGCTGAATAACAAGAGTCTTACATCCTTACATACCGTGTTACAAAAATAGGACCATAATGGTCAAGTCTTGAGTATATCATCGCAGCGGAAAATCTTCAAAGACAACTGGGACCCATGCCATCTGCCTTAACCCTACAGGCATTCTGACTGGGAAGCGTCCTAGCTCGCATGCTCGTCACCGAGAAATCTTCATCATAACATGTTCTCTCCTGCCTGGCCAATAAAATAACCAGTGGCAAGCCAATGAGTACATTGAATGTACTCGCAAGCAACCCCAGTGTGATAACAGAATAATATGCAAGGCTCTACTGCGAGGTTGGTAGTTTTGCGAAAAGCTAGTTTTTCATATGCAAGTATGATCAACATGAAACAAGGGCATGCATGTGTCTGTAACAAGTATCAGGAGGTCACAGACATCAATATCGAGAAAGAGTTGTAATCAACTCGTGCTCAAGCTCATTGTAACTTCCTCAGGTATCACATCATCAATATCACTGAACCAGGTTGTTTCCTCACACACACACACCAGGTTTCGCAAACATTGGACGTAGCCCAAGAGCGGTTACCCAACTGTCCATGACCGTGGACACGGCTATTCGAATAGTTTGACACTCTGCAGAGGTTGCGCACTTTACCCACAAGATCCGAGGAACTTCCGTGTCAACCACGACCCGCGGTACCTCAAGTACCCGGGGTAAGCACCCAGTCATTACCTTTCCTTAGACGACACTAACATAGAGTCCACTCGTTGGCACACGGCCCTCGGGTACAAACAATAGATCACAGGACTTGCACTAATTCAATGTTCACGCGAACCCGAAGGGACCAACGGTGTGTCCGGTGCCCTGTGAAAACAGTCATGGTCGCCTATCCAAGCACGACCCCGTCCCGGGAAAGACCTCAAGTCTTCCCGTCACTAGTAATGCGGGCACCATGCTAGTATCGACCTAAGTAATCAATAAAGCCCCGTCCCATATAAGGGTAGAGTGGTTGCGCATGTAAGGTTGGAATAACGGTCGCAACTTAAACCAATCCGTTTCCAAAACAACACACACACTTGCCTCGGTACACCACTTCGTCATCAAGTGGTTACCCATCTCACCATCTCCCTCGGGCATAAATGGCACCCGACGGGGTTTTCGAAAAGTCTTTTGAAAGTATCCTGCCTCCGTCACCATGCATATACCCGTCCCATTTGCATAGCCACTAGTAAAGCAACCTAACTACTCCCACCCACATAACCCTCATAGGAAGGTAGGGTCATGTTGATGCAAGTTTCAACAGTAAAGTAACAAAGGTAGCAACCAAAGTGGTTTCCACCTCAACATGATTCCGATGCATTGAATAATAAGGCTTTATGAGACATGCATAAAAAGGTTTCTTGAGCATGGTCAAAGGGCTGCTTGCCTTATTCTTCAGAGTCTTCAAATCTTCTGGTCCATCTCCGAATACTCCGTTTATTACGTCAACTAACGATGGAAACAATCATAATAAGCAACACAGTCAAAGCAAAAATAAAAGTGCTCAAAAAAATAGGAGTTGGACTTTTCTAGGATACCTCTGGTCATATTAGAAATGACCAAGGTGGTTTCATAGGTGTTGGATCAATAGGTAGTTTGGAACATTTCAATATGATGGAACCAAAGGGTTTATGGATTTGGAAGAAGTATACTGAAATATTTCCTTGAATGATGAGCAAAGGTACCCATCATCAAGTCATGATTTTAGAAGTATTTAGGAGTTGGTTTTACTGGATTTGGATTTGAAATGAATTTCCTAGGATTTTCCAAAGCTGATAAATAGGAAGAAATGGCTCATTATTTGGTGGGGTACAGAAACTATTATTAAAAATGTTCCAAAACTAAGTTTGGACAAGACAAGCATCTAGGAACTTGAATCACTGCATTTGGATCAAAAATGAGCTCTCTGTGATTTTCTAAAGTTAATCACAGAAAGTAGAAAATGGGCATTTGATAAATATTTGTGTAGGAAAAGTTTCTGGAATAATGTGCATGTAGCACCAACAGGTAGAGCATGATTTATGGAGTCATAGGAATTTTGAATCATGCAATTTGGAGTTCATATGAATATTTGGGATATTATTGAAGTTGACTGGAAAAAAGAAAATAAAGGGGAAAAGGGGTGTTATACCCTTATCTTGCGCTATGGGCGAAAGATAGCTTGCGGGCCGGCCCAGCGGCTCGGCCGCACGAGAGCAGGGGGGCCACGCCGGAAGCGTCTTTCGGCGAGGCGCTTTCGCGCGGGGGAGGCGGGCTGCGCCTGAAGCCGCCTCCACTTAAAACGGTTGGGCCCGTCGGTCGGGTCGCCGCCAGGTGGGCCCCCTTCGCAGGGTCATCCCCTTCCTCCCGCTCCCGCAACAGAGGGGAGGGGAGGCCCGAGCCGTGCGACTCCGGCGCCCATCCCCCGGCGGCACAGGCCACCTCCGGCCAGGGCGCGGCCACCGGAGGGCTCCCCGGGGAGCGGCGCATCCAGGAGGCCCCTTGGGGCGGCAAGGGAGGGCCGGAGCTCCTCCTGCTTCGGCCATGGCGGCGGCCTCGGCGGTTGCTGGTGGAGCGAGCACCACGGGGCTCGGGAAGGAGCGGCGAGGGTCGGGGAGCTTCGTGCTTCAATGGCCGTTCCCCTCTTGGTGGACAACACGGACGAGGAAGGCCACAAGGAGCAAACTAGGGAGGATACCGATGGCGGCTCGACGGCCATGGAGGGGCAAGGAGAGCACTAGGGGAAGAGGGAAGATGTCCGGGAGGTGCACGGGAGAGAGGAGGGTCCAGCAGAGGGGATAGGTGCTTGGGGGGAGGCCTTAAATAGCTGCAGCCACGGTGCACCGTGAGCGACGTCCATGGACGCGCTCGGGCGTGCTTGTGGAGAGAGGAGGAGGGCCGGGGAGGATAGGGCCGACCGTCCTGCAGGTCGTGGGCGTCGAGGGCACCTCGGGGGACACGCTCTCTCTGCCCAAGGTTGTCGGAGGCAGCCGGTTGGGGGCGGCTACAGTGCGGGAGCGCACTGTAGCGCGCTCCAGAGCACGTCTTTGGCCGGCATGGTCGTGCCTATGCTTTCCAGGCCGTGTCCTCTAGTGTCCAGCAGTGTCCAGGGTGTAGAGGGAGTAGTAAAGAATTGCTCTGTGGTCTTGGATGCCCTGGGGAACCACTGGGATGAGGAGGGAGGTGAAGGAGGAGAAGAAGGTGGCTGTCCACAAGGGTAAAAATGGGGTTTTTGCCCTCCAATAATTGAGATAAGGCAGAGGAGAGTTACTGGAGGTGGAATAGGACTAGGGAAAGCTGTGGTAAGAACTTGAGGCCATGGAGAAAAGTAAAAGAGGTTCAACCATTAGTTTTGGTAATTGGACAGAAGGTGTTTGATCAGGGTTTGGTCAAGCAAATGACATCCACTAGGCATGGGACTTAACAGGATCAAATGTCACATATAATTAGGCCCCTACACCGAATTTGAGCTCATTTGGGCAAAGTGGCCAATGTAACTTTGGTGAACCCTAGAAATGAACAGAAATGGTTTCACCATGTTTGAGTCAAGCAAATCATCTCCCCTTGATGCACCACTTGGTGTAGCATCCTCATTTGGGGTTATGAACATGCCCACAAAGTTTGAGGCTCCAGATAAAAAGTTGACAATGTAAAGTTGTTCAAATTTGAATTTGAACAGAAGTGGTTTTGGGGTGATCTGATCAAGTTGCTCTATTCCAAATCTTGTGCCATTTGGTCTAGATGCCTTATTAGGTCATTCTAGCATGTGCACCAAATTTGAGAGCATTTGGACAAGTTTGGCAATGTAGAGTTGCTCAAACTTCAAGTATGTACAGAATGGTTTTGAAGGGGTTTGAGGAGGTTATCTTGATCTTCAAGGCATGAGGCTTTGCAAGATCATCAAATATGTCATATATGACATGATAGAATTTCCCTGGAATTTTTGGAGAATATTTCCTTTGTAAATATTTCAAAAGCTTGAAATATCCAGAAAGGGTTTTGGAAGGATTTGTCCAATATTTTGAACATGACCATGTGTTGAAACTCTTATATATGGACAATATATGTCCTATGAGTTTCCCTGAATTTTGGCAAATATTTTTGAAATGTTTAAATAAATTTTCCCTATTAAAGACCATTTCTGGCCTTAAGAAAAAGCATTTAAATAAAATATAAAAATAACTTTTAAAATTATACTTTTGTGGTTTCTGGGAGTCCTATATCTAATAGGATTCAAATAAACTTTTTTAAAGATTTTTCACACCCTAAATAAGGTACTTGCAGTGCAAACCTCAATTAAGGGGTTTTTGGAAAACTAATTTTAGAAAATACCATTTGGCCAAAATATTTTTATAAGAAAATTCTATACTGGTCTATACACATGGCATGATCACTGGGAAAAGGTTTTGGGTCAGGGAGATGAAGTATAAGAGTTGAGGATTTATTTGATTTTTAGAGCACTAGCAAATAGCAGACAAAAGTCAAAACCAAGCAAAGTCAACAACACTCAAAAGTTTTTGCAAATCCACATTTTTAACATGAAAACAAGCTTAAGCAATGTGACATGAAAATCAGGGTGTGACAATAGTGCAGCTTCATATCATAATCCTTTATAAGCTCCAACCATCTCCTCTGTCTGAGGTTCAGCTCCTTCTGTGTGAAAATGTACTTCAAACTCTTGTGATCGTGTACACATCACAGCAATTTCCAATAAGGTAATGTCTCCAGGTTTTCAGTGCGTGCACTACTGCTGCTAACTCCAGATCGTGCGTCGCGTAATTCAACTCGTGTGGTCGCAGTTGATGGGATGCATAGGAAACAACTCTTCCATCCTGCATAAGTACTCCTCCAAGTCCTAACCGTGAAGCGTCGCAGTACACTTGGAAATCCTTGCGTATATCTGGCAATATCAGCACTGGTGTAATGCCCAGGATGGGACTATATCTCCTACGTGTCGAGGCACGACTTAAAGATATAAGCCCATTCTGGAATGATCGCAAGTTTGGTACCTTTGCACATCTCATGTAAAAATAGGGATGTAAAACTGAAAAGATAGTTGGCTTACACTCGCCACGTCACACAAATACATTACATGTTTAAACATCATTCAAATAAACATCACAGCCCATCTAAGGGTAAAGATCCAAATGACAAGATACCAAACATAACATTAAACCACAGGTCTAGATCGAATCCTAGTAGAAGCTCTACTGATCAACCGGATAGTTCACATAGTAACGGCTACGCTCCTCGTCGTACTCCCAGTCTAGCTCAGTGCCATCGCCTGTGTAGCTCACCATCGTACCTGCATCTGGTGTGGTGAAGTAACTGTGAGCCACAGAGGACTCAGCAATCCCGTTCCCGGGTAACACGACTATCCCAGCCTTGGGTGTGGAACAAGGCTGAAGAAAGAACAAGAGTTTGCAGCAGCACTAGCCTAGCTTATGTAAAAGAGAGCGAGAAGAGAAGGTGCCTCGGTCGAGAGATGATCACGAAGTGATCCTAACTAAAACAAGTCAAACATAACCCCACCGTGTTCACTTCCCGAATCCCTTTCGGAAAATGACCGTCACGGTACTCACGCTGGTAGTGTATTGGAACATGGTGTCAAGTTTTCTACAACCAGATATTAACAAGCTCCCATCTGCCACATAACCGCGGGCACGGCTTTCGAAAGTTCATAACCCTGCAGGGGTGTTCCAACTTGGCCCATGACAAGCCCACGATCCGCGGAGTCGCAACTCCAAGGTGGGAAGGCCCGAGTATTCTCGGAATCCCGTGCTCAAGATACTCCGACTAAGGTAAGGCTAATCCAGCAAATCCTCCCGGCGTGCCGACACCCTGATAGTAGCCGCGCGTATCTAGTCTCAGGCCACGACCGGATGAGCGCTACGTACAGATACCGAAGATCCCAGCGAACTGGGTGGCACCGCAAGTGGCTCTAGTTTGGACCAACACTCAAATCGAGCACTGGCCCAGGGGGGTTGATTAATTAATCCTCGGGTTAATTACTCCCTCGGTAAGTTTTTAGTTGTTTAGGCAAATAGTACCAATGTTGGGACTTGCTGGAAAAGACTTAGCACTTAGCGGTTTATCGAGGGGATCCCATAACCCCAACCGTGTGAGGAACGCATAATCAAGGAACATAACACCGGTTTATACGGTTCCTAGCGGCATGAGTGGAACAAAACACCAAGCAAAAGGCTTAGCCTTCCACCCATTACCAATATATAGATGATTTCATTTGATAATTAATATAGTGTGATATCCCAACAAGCTTCAATAAGAAGCAAGAATCTTCAATCTTCTCCTGCAACTAACAATGCTATAAGAGGGGCTGAGCGAAGCGTACTTAGCCAATCAAAGGTTTGCATAGGTAGGGTGGTTAAACAGGTTCATGGTTACAATAGGAGGCTGACAGGAAAAACATGGGCATCGAGGCAAAACTATAGATCGAGACTTCTAGCAATAGGCAAAGATAGTAATGGTATCTGGGTTCGGTCATCTTGCCTGAAGAGTTGTCGATGGGATCGTAAGAGAGCTCCTCGTTCTCAACCTCGGTAGAAACCTCGTTCTCGTACTCATACTCGGCTTCCGGCTCTACTCAACACAAACACACAAGGCACGAAATCAAACAAGATGCAATGCGCAGGAAAATTACTGGATGCATGACTGATGCACTATGGAAGCAAAACAGATGCACTAAGGAAGCACAGAAAGTCTACATAGGAAGCACAGTGTTACAGCACAAAGAGCATGGCGATTTGCATTCAAGCAAAATACTTCAAAACATGATAACATGAGGATATTATAAATCTACATGCAAAAACACACAAGTTACATATAGGACTTGCTCAAAACGGAGCAACGGGCTAAAAGATACACCCGAATCAATAAACATGCACAAGCTGAAAAATAACAGCCACATAGCAACTTCGGAGCAAGAGATAAATGGCCTACAGCACTCAAACATCATGTCAAGGAGCATGGACATAAACTAGACATATCCTACAGCAAACAAATCCATTGGAGCATCCCCAAAGGAGCCATGGATCAATAGCAACAAGCTATGACATTTTGAACTTGACAACAAAATCCTGACAGCAGTATTTTGTTGCAACTTGGGAGCAAGAGTTAAATATGCTACAACCACTCAAATAAGCATGTGAGAGCATGAATGGATAGCCAACAACTTATACAACAAGGAATCATCAAGAGCCACCCCAAAACTAGCATGGATTTGTCTAGAACAACAAGCAAACATGGCATCTGGAAATTACAGATTCCAGACTTAGTGTTTCACTAAGTGTTAAAACAGTAGTAACATCATGGCATCTTAGTGAGCAAGTTTAAGTCACCTCAAAGCATGGCATGGCAAGTGGTAAGCACCACAGCAAAGTTCACATGATGGTGAAACCAAAACAACTAAGCATGCATCAAGGGGACATCCACATCAATAGCAACGAGCTCCTCTACGAGGCATCTCGTAACAAGTTTAACGACATAACAGCCACATAGCACTTTGCAAAGGAGATAAACATGGCAAGATGAAATCTTTCATGCAAGCTTAAGCAAACAAAATGTAGAGCATTTCATGATGAACACGTGGACATATCATTTGCTTCATTTGGATAAACATGCACCAAGATATCACATTGCAAAGATGGCATGAAAACAACTACTAATAGCAGTTTATAACAAGTAGCACTCTTCCAACAGATATTTAAGCATCTAGATGAACTCAAACATCCATGGCTCAATGGAACAAAACGTAGTACAAGTCACCACGATCATTTTGACATATCATTTGCTCAAATCGGACCAACACACAAAAAGTTATCCACGATGCAAAACTGCTCTAGAAACTAAGAACTGACAGGGACTTAGCGAAAAAAACAACCTCCTCAGTCAACGCGGGCTGGATCTGGTCAACGGCGCGGCGGATCGGACTGGGCCGGCCCACCAGGCGCCGACCGGGTGGAGTGGGCTGCGCGGCCCACCTGGCCCGCTAGGGTTGGCCCGGCCGATCGGGCGCTGGATCCCTGATCGATCGAGGGGACCGGCTCCCTCGCGCGGGGTGGCGGCTGGCGGCTCGCCCGAGGGCGACGGGAGGAGGGTGGCCGACCGGCGGCGCGGCCTGGCCGGACCGGCGGCGGCCGGGAATGGCGGCGGCGGCGGGTAACTCCGGCGAGGTGAGGTGAGGTTGAAGATGACCCCACGGGACCCGCGCGTCGGGTCGGAAGCACCAATCCGGCACTACGGAAGCACGGACGCGGTGCGGTGGAAGCACGGCTCGCTGCACGTCGGAAGCACGGCGGTTTCACGGTGGAAGCACCAGGGATCAACGGTGGAAGCACCGACGGCGAACTGTGGAAGCATTAGGGTTTCAGACGCGAAATTTGGGGGAAGCGGACGTTTATATAGGCACAAGGAGCTAGGGTTGTCCAAATGAGGTGACGTTTTCGGCCACGCGATCAAAATTGGATGGCCTAGATGAAGGGAGAGGTTTGGGTTGGTTTGGTGGGCTGTTGGAGGGGTGTATTGGGCCTCAAAGAGGAGGTACTTTCAGCCCACGAGAATAACTGTTGGAGCCTCAAACGAACTCCAAACGCGACGAGATTTGACAGGCGGGTTACACACACCAAAACAACAACACATGACAAGTCTCACGCCAAACCGGAAATGTTACACGACCAAACACCAAAGTAGGCCTCGGGGATGCCACGGACACGTGAGAGAGCTCCGGAACTCGAAACGGACAACGGGAAGGAACGCGTGGGACCGGATGCAAACGACAACACAAATGCAATGTGATGCACATGACAACCTGATATGGATGAATGCACACACGCAACACGACAAAACGACGAAAACCCGAAAGACAAAGAACCCGTAATGGAATAGATGGAGCCAAAGATATATATATTACCCAAAAGGGAAAGTATTACATCCGGGGCATTACAACTGGGGCTGTCGTCAACCGTTTCTTCAACTCCTGGAAACTTTCTTCACATTCTTTAGTCCAATCGAACTTTGTCTCCTTCTTCAACAATGTCGTCATTGGCTTTGCAATCTTGGAGAAATTTTCTATGAACCTCCGGTAGTATCCCGCGAGTCCAAGGAAACTGCGGATCTCTCCAACTGAAGTGGGTGCTAACCACTCCGTGACTGCTTGCACCTTGACGGGGTCTATTGCTATACCTTCTCCCAATATAACATGCCCTAGGAATCCAACTTCCTTCAACCAAAACTCGCATTTGCTAAACTTGGCATACAACTGATGTTCTCTGAGTTTCTCCAATACCAAACGCAAATGCTCTGCATGTTCTTCCTCATCCTTAGAGTATATCAGAATATCATCTATGAATACCACGACGAACTTATCCAAGAACTCCATAAACACCTTGTTCATCATACTCATGAAATAGGCAGGCGCGTTAGTCAATCCAAATGACATAACCGTATACTCATATAGCCCATACCGTGTGGTGAAGGCTGTCTTAGGTATATCCTTCTCTTGGATCTTCAATTGGTGGTATCCAGATCGTAGATCTATCTTGGAGAATACTTTCACTCCCTGGAGTTGGTCGAACAGATCATTGATCATCGGCAACGGGTACTTATTCTTAATTGTCACTTCATTCAGCGCACGATAATCAATGACCATTCTTAAAGATCCATCCTTCTTCTCGACCAAAAGCACTGGGGCTCCCCAAGGTGATGAACTTCGGCGAATAAAACCTTTCTCCAATAACTCCTTAATCTGCTTCTTGATCTCCTTCAGATCATTCGCTGGCATCTGATATGGTCTCTTAGATATTGGTTCGGTGCCAGGCAACATCTATCAAAAACTCAATATCTCTATCCGGTGGCATGCCAGGTAACTCCTCTGGAAACACATCCGGATAATCCTTTACTACTGGCACTTCCTCCTGAACAACTCCCGTGAGAGAATGTACTTGCGTCCTTATAGGCGAATGCCTAGATACATACTTAATCCTTTTTCCCTCCGGGGTGGTGAGCAAAATTGACTTACTGGCACAATCGATGTTACCTCCATACTTCGATAGCCAATCCATACCTAATATCACATCCAATCCTTGTGACTCCAGGACTATTAGGTCGGAGGGGAAAGTGTGGCGTCCTATGGTCAATGGCGTCTGAAAACATCCTTGGTGTGCCATATACTCTGCTCCGGGTGAACTTACTAACATGGGGGTCTTAAGAACTCGGGTGGACATCCTATGTCTATTTACGAATCCCCTTGAAATGTATGAATGCGATGCACGAGTATCGAAAAGAACTATTGCGGTAAATGTCTTCACCAAAAACTTACCGACAACAGCATCTGGTTGCTTTTCTACCTTCTCCACGGTCACGTGGTTCACTTGTACTTTGTTGAACGGGTTGGGCTTCTTCCCGGCGCTTCCATTGCCGTTCCCATTCTTAGCTTCAGGGCAGTCCGTGGCATAATGTCCATTCTTCCCGCACTTGAATCAAGTGATGTGGCTAAAATCCTTCTTAGCGGGTGTGGACGGTGTAGAGCGGCTCTGGTTACTACTTGCTCCATTCCCATTTCCATTCTTAGGGCCATTGTGGTTGTGGGGAATTCCATGGTTATGGGTATATCCTCCCCAATTCGGAGTGAATCGAGGCTACTGCTGGGCTCCAGGATTATTCCTTCCTTGTCCATACTTCCTATTGCGGCTCTCAATCTGCTGGTGCTTCCCCTCAATCATAAGAGCTTTATCTACCAACTCCTGGTAGTTGTTGAAAGTTGCCACCATCAACTGTACGCTCATCTCATCATTCAGCCCTTCCATAAATCTCTCCTGCTTAGCGGCATCTGTGGACACATCATCTGGGGCATAACGAGATAGGGTACTAAACTCATCCACGTACTGAGCTACAGTACGGTTTCCTTGGCGCAAGTTGCGAAACTCCCGCTTCTTCATGCTCATAGCTCCAGTTGAGACATGGGCAGTACGGAAAGCTTGCTGAAACTGCTCCCAAGTAACATTGACTATGGGGAAAGTGGCTGTGTAGTTCTCCCACCATGCTGCGGCTGGTCCAGACAACTGGTGTGCGGCAAATCGCACCTTCTCAGCGTCAGAGCAATTGGCGGTGGTCAAATCCCTTCCAATCTTGCGTAGCTAGTCATCAGCCACTATTGGTTCGATGCTGCTAGCAAACACTTGTGGTTACAACCTTAAGAAACGTGTCAGGTTGTCCACGGGTGGTGGTGGTGGAGGGTTGTTGTTGTTCTGGTTGTTCTGAGTTTTCTGGACAAGTAGTTGCATCAAGGTGTTCTGCTGCTGGATCAACTGGGTGAGCTCAGGGGGAAACTCAAATCCAGGCTCACGTCTTGGAGGCATCTGATGGGTGTAGAGGGAAGAGATTAGAACAGAATTGAGGTCTAAGGGAAAATCACGACCCATATGCACATGAGACAAACACAATCATATCACACCAATCAATTTCAAGCAGGATCTTACAAATCTAACTACCATTACAAAAGTGCTCTAAAACTAATATGGAGGTAAACTACTACTAGTCACAGGATGGTCATCTAAAAATATTGATCAGCGGACGATTCCATGATGTCTGCTCCAGCTTCATCTTCATAGTCTTCATCTTTACTATCATCGGGTTCTAAATCCGTGTCGTCGATGATAATGAAATCTTCGGGAGGAATTTCCTTGGGTTCTTCTTCCTCTTCTTCACCTCCTGGTGCTGGATCTCCCATGAATACTCCTAGCTTCCTTGTCAAATCATCATTCTTCTCCACTAGTATCAACATCTCCTCCTCGTATCCGTCACGAGTAGACTTAAGTTCCTCTTCTAGCTCCAAATTCCTGTTTAGTGCCTTCTTCAATTCTATCATCCCAGTGCACATCTGGTGCTCCTGTCGTCGAATGTGCTGATTCAACTCCTGGATGAACGCTGCAATGGACCTATCCTTCCGGGTGCTTATCATATCCCAACTCTCATCTCGGCGTCCACAAATCTGGTAGATGGTGTCCTTCAGCTCCTGCTTGTAGACTTCTCCGATCCTTCCCATTGTGATGTGAGCGGCCATGCTCTTTCCTAGACTCCAGGTTGGCGCATCAAAAGAAAACTCTATTGGCTCGATGGATGGTGCGAAGGTCCTTCTGGGAATTTGAACTTGAATGCTCCATCGCTCCTCCTCCGGTAAGGTGGCGGTGTAGGTCCCGGTAAAGCTTGGTATTCCTATGTTCAGGTACCTAGTGACTTCCTTCAAGTGTCGTCCAAAAGGGATGTCTTCATCCGATTGAGTGAACTTGTTCCTTGGGTCCACCATCCTAAAGAAGTATAAAATGGAGAGAAGTAAGAAATGAGTAGATAAGAGTGATCTAGGGTCTGTATTAGTGGTCGTGTCCTACATTCAGCGTGTGCTCTGATACCATCTTTGTAGCGACCACGATCCGAATGGACCGAAGTCTCTGTGTTTTGTGTCATCCCTGGATCGGTAATGCTGACACACACAGTACTTGAAGGATTTATAATAGAGTGGCAATCACACACTTATTACATCGAATGTCTCCGATGAGAACTTATTACAAAATCCATGGCTTAAGGCCATCTAACAAAATAACAGCAGAAGGCTTGGAAGATAAGTGAGTCCATCAACTCCAACGGCATACCTGAGTGCATGATAAACGACCTAGAACGTCTTATTCCTCGTCTGAAAAGTCTAGAACGTAATATGTTGCAGCCCGAAAACGGGTCAGCACATGGAATATGCTGGCAAGATAACACACGAGATGCAAGTAACATAATAAAGGCTATACTATATGCATATTTGGCTGGTGGAGGCTCTAAGGTTAAAGTTTTTGCGTAAAGCCAATTTTTCCCTAAAACAAAGGAATAGATTTTATTTTAACTAGCATGTTGGTTGAAAATCATTGAGAAGGTACCTCCAACTCAATCCCAAATTAAAAGTTCATCATTAACCCAACAAAATTAAATTATAGAGTGATGAGATCAACCAATAATTCAAGTACCAGATACTCAAGATGTCCATAACCGGGGACACGGCTAATCATGATCAGTTTGTACACTCTGCAGAGGTTTGTGCACTTTTCCCCACAAGACTCGATCGCCTCCGTTTGGTTTCTCGCACTACATGGTGTTTGAGAAACGGATGACCGAGACACAGTCTTTCCGAAGAGGTCCCCTTAACCGGATAGATAGGCCGGTACACCTACAATCCCTCTACATCTGCTAGCCCATCACAGAAAGGTTTCCCACAACTTACTCAACTATGCCAAAGCCCATATTGGCATGTGGCTGCACACGGAAGTTTCTAGCATGAATAGTTTTATGATCCCTTTGAGCCTGGGTGGCATTCCATAGGAAAAATCACACGGAACCCCGGGATTTCCTAGGACAACAGTGGATTCTCCAGGTGCCCTGCAACCAATCCACCCAGATGTGTATTCAAGTAGCCACCTTAAGTTGATCCTTAATTAACAACTCACATCTGTCATGGATTTCACTCAAACCCAACCCACGTCTACGAGCATAGCATAGCAACCTAAGCAAACGTAGAAGTAACTCCCAAGGGTTTGAAAGTAATGCCGGTAATAGGTTCCACCACAATCTACTTCCCAGTCCCACAAGTTAAGAGATCCTACTCATGCAATGTGTGAGGGTTTGATTTAATGCATAAAAACTGGGTAATAAAAGGTATGATCAAAGTGTTACTTGCCTTGCTGACGATTCGCAAAACCTAGAGATTCGTAGTAGCACGCTTCACAACCCGGGTATTCTATCGCAAGCAAACAATAGCATACATAAGCAAACAAGCAATGATGCACAAACAAAACTCCAAAAGAACAGATCTAACCAGAAAGTTCAACTTAAGAACTCCGGTTTGCAAAAAGAATCAAATCGAAAGAAGCAACAAAACTCAAACTGCGAAAAAAACGAGCTCCGGTTACTAATTGATCTAAAGTCAAATTTTATAGTAGCCAAAACTTTGTTCAAGTTGGTTAAACATAAAGAGGGCATCGAGACGAAGATCTGGGATTTTGAATCACCTAATTCCGACTCTCGAGCGAAAAGAAAAACGAAAAACAAGATCAGGGCAGAAATCACGATCGGAATAATCGCGGATAAATACCCCGAAAAAGAAAACTGACGAACAGGTTAACGAACGAATGTTCGCTGTCTGCGGCTAACGGATGAAAAGCGTTCGTTAAAACGAACGTACGGACGAACGTCCGCTAAATAGCTAAACCAAAGAAAAACCGAACCGATCTAAACCTAATAAAAAACGGATCTACGGTTTACGAAAAACCGATCGGTTTAAAAAAACCGATAACTACCTCGAATCGGCGAACTACGGCGTGTTCCCGGTGGCGGCGGCGGCGGCGGGGCGGCGACGCAGCGGGCGGCGGCGGCGCGGCGCATCGGGCGACGGGCGGCTAGGGTTAGGCGGCGGTTGGGCTGGTTTG
>LR738710.1:245121914-245186238 GCA_902687465.1 Secale cereale
GAGAGGGATCCACACAAGGATACAACAATGTCTTAGTCGTGTGTGGCGCCCCCGTCCACCGTTTACTCCCTCGGTCATATTTTCGTAGTGCTTAGGCAAATCCCTGCGGAGATCGCATCACCATCAACGTCACCATGCCGTCGTGCTGCCGGAAGTCATCCACTACCTCGTCGTCTTGCTGGATGCAGAAGGCGGAGGACGTCATCGAATTGAACATGTGCTGAATGTGGAGGTGTCGTACATTCGGTGCTCGATCGGTTGGACCGTGAAGAAGTTCGACTACATCAACCGTGTTGTCAAACGCTTCCGCTTGCGGTCTACGAGGTTACGTAGACACACTCTTCCCCTCATTGCTATGCATCTCCATGGATAAATCATTGTGTGTGCGTAGATTTTTTTTTTGTTTTCCATGCAACGTTCCCCAACAGACATTGCTTGCCCCCTATGGTAAGAAAAAAAAGTGATTAACTACCCATAATCAATATGGTTTTGCTGGCAACTACCAAAGCTATGCTCCCATTTTAATGGGATCTTTGTTGAAAGCATGTGTTGGGAAGAGTTTAAATGAAGGAAAAACATGCAGAACAGAGCTACGCTGACAGATGGGCTCGTTGGAGTGGAGAGACATGTAATTCGGCGTGCGCGTCTTCCTAGCAGGGGCGCACAACGATGTTGTGGTCACGAGTGACGATGCTACTTTGGCTTGATGACCTCTGCAGCTTCTCGCCCGTGTTCATCGCTCGGCCCCTTTCATTGCAATTGCGGGCATGATCCTCGCCAGATGGTGCCTCCTCGTCGACCGGTTCTAGGTTTGGTTTCAGGTCGACGAGGCCCAGTGTGGCCTCGAGGGTGGTCACGTCTTGCGGCGTAGATTTACGCGAGTAGATCGTCGATGATGTCTTGGCACGCTTAATGGCACTATAAGCAGATATCCTCCCGAAGCCCGAGGGGGCATGGAGGAGCGTTGTCGGGCCTCGGCCTGCAACTCTTGAGAGCGCGCATGGAGGTGACGGTCGTGGGATGATTGGATTGAGGCGGCGTGTTTTCCTTTTCAGCTGTTGCGTGGGCACGTAGGCTCAGGAGTCTTTCGTTCGTTGTCGGGACTTTTTTTTTTGGCTGGTTTCGGATGGTTGGTCCGTTTCCTCATTTTTTTTTTTCTACTGGATTATTTCCGTGGGGATTAGTGATGAAACATTGGATAAAAAACTTTAAAACCGGATAAGCGCCCACGCGGGGCGAGTACTAAGAAAAGATCGTATAGAGTCCCTAAAAAAACAGATCGTAGAGGAAAGAACACAGCCTGTGGTCGGACCAGATTGCCTGGTTGGCGCTGGCACTGATCGGATTCGGAGTCCGAGTACCGAACGAGAATGACAAGGTAGTACCATAAAAGGCCACGACACAAGCCCTGTAATCACAGAACCAATTCCGGCTTCGCTGTGCTGCGAAATCTCCAACCAAGGGCATCGCGAGCAATCAATCAATCGTCTCTGCGAGAGCACGATCGTCCGCGCCCGCGAGACCTGCTCGGTAACTCGCTCGATCGATCTCACGCTGGACAACATGGAGGCGAAGGCGAGGCAGCAGGCCGGCGGCGCGGCCCTGTGCGCCAACGGCTGCGGATTCTTCGCCGGCGCGTCGACAAACGATCTCTGCTCCAAGTGCTACAAGGAGCGGCAGCTGCAGGACGTCATGGCCTTCGATGGCGCCGTCATGTCCGGCCTCCGGTCGCTGACCATCGCGTTGACGAAAGCTGGAGGCGAGGAGGAGACGCCCGAGAAGACGATCAAGAACCGATGCAGCGCGTGCCAGAAGAAGGTGGGGCTGCTGGGATTCGCCTGCCGGTGCGGGGCCACCTACTGCGGCGCGCACCGCCACGCCGACGCGCACACCTGCTTCTTCGACTACAAGGCAGCCGGCCGCGAGCAGATCGCGCGCCAGAACCCGCTCGTCGTCGCCCCCAAGATGGCCAGGATTTGAGCACTCCCACGACATGTCTTGTAACCCAGGGCTGACTCCTGCGAGAGACGCCCTAGAGATGAACCGTGGAGTTAGCATGTGTTTGATTGCGTCTCCTCGTGTCTACCTTTGTGATCAAGAGGCTGTATTTTTCCATCATCAACTTGTAAATTCATACAAATTTCCATTACGTTCTTCACACGGTGGTACGCATCATGTATTTGGATGATAATTTGCCCACTTTGGCTGCTCAATCAGTCCATCGCATCCAGATTCAATCCGCTAATCTTCTTTTTCTATGACTAGTTACCACTGCACGTACAACGTCGTACACGTGATTACAAAAAATATTCAATAATCATAATTTAAAATCACGGGATTTTAAACTCAAGATTTGGGTCATCTTAACAATAGATTTTTCTTTTGTTTTTGCGAACTTGTCATAGCTTAGGTTACTTGTGGTGTAATCAACCCATCAGGGTTGAAGTCGTACACTTCGCATTGGTGGTCGCATTTTTCTGTATTTATTTCAGGACTTTCGGCGATGTGCGTTTAGTGGGAGAAGATGTTCACGTTGACTACGGATGTGTCTGTGGTGATTTCGTCAATCTCAAGATGATGTGTCGGCTTAGTCTTTTAGAGGTGCTTGTAGGGGTAACATCATAGGAATGAGTGCATATATGTATGAGCGTCTGTGTCTGTAATCCACTAAAAAACAATAGAGTTTTGGAGAATTCTATTCTAATATTCTATAAGAAATTTTCCGAGTCCAGGTGATCATTGTAGTATGTTTTTAAGAATTTTCGATGTATCCTTTGGGGCGATGGAGTAGATTTCGAAAGAATTATAAAGCCTAATTATGAAGAGCTATTAAGGGTAACTATATCCATGCTAAACGTTAACGAAGCAATCTGCATCTTTGGATCAACAGTTAAGATCGTACAGATGTTTGAGCACTAAACAGGGAAGCGACGTGCACCGTAGGGTTAAAGATATGCACGAGTAAGATTGATTTAGTTTTCCGCTCTTCATGCTTTTATAGAGGTAGTAGATAGAATTCATACTTATATAGGGAAATATTAGATGCATTTGGCTACGTATACCTACAAGCAAACAAATATTTCATTCTGTTTTATTTGAGATTAGATAAACCATTTATTCCATTTTACTTGAGATTATAGTACAGCTAAACCAGTCTGTTAGTGGACACTTGTTGCAAAAACACACACCCTTCTCGCAAGGTACCAATTAATGTAGAAACTCAGCAAATGTTCCAAGATCAAACAATAAAATAGCTATCATCAACATATGAATTGAAGTGTACAAACAGCACAATAAGTTTTAAAAAGAGTGTCATAAGATGAGACGAGTCACATCTAGTTAACTAATTTTTAGAACATACAAAACAAATTGCCACCTCATCTATTCTATTATGTACTAAAAAGCATAATATAATTTTAAATTAAAAAATATCCTAGAAGTTCCAAAAATATAGAAAATCCAACATATAATCATGCCCCACTATCAGATGGACCTTCAATCGTGACTTATAAAATTGATGCACACACTTTCAAAGAAAAAAGTTGACGCACACACCGTTTGCCACATATTTATGACTTCAAAATTCATGCAGCAACATCTGTCAGGTGGACCCTTCCAAAGTAACGAGCATATCTCAATCTCAATTAATGCATACTAAGCATGAAAAAGAACATTGAGATCCAACTTAACATTTTTTTAAATTTTATTGCCAAGACAGAAACATGTGCCAGTCATAGCCCTTATCAAACCCTACCAGACACCAAGTCTCCTCCACACCAATGTCCTTCGAAAATTTCCTTGTTTTTACACAACAAGAGCTCCTAACTAGGCTAGAGTTTAAGTTGGTCTCGGATTCTTGGCCAAATCCTACGGTTGCACATGTACTCCATGCAGATTCGATAGTCCCCACAAGGAATAAACATAAAAAAAAGATAATAAACATTTTTTTTGCACAATGCACCCAACGTGACACACGTGTCAACATCAGAGTGTTCCCCTACCGTTCGTGCTTGCAAGAAAAGTAATCTGCTAGGTACCTTCTCACTAAAAAGAATATGTTACTTTTATAATTCGTTTTTGGGTTTGTTTAGGGCACATCTAGATGTGTCTAGTTATTGCACATCTAAGTGACACAATCAAGCATAAAAAGGAAAGGAAAAGCAAAATAATAAAATACACACACGAATCTCTGCGAAAGATCAATGCCATAGTACTCAAATGTACAATATTTATGGCACATCTAGATGGGCCTTAGCAAAACTATTAGTTTTTACTTTAGTGCTTCTATTTCTTAATAATTTTCACATTTCTGTCTTTTCTTATTATTCTTCTTCTAATATTTACTTTTCCATTATATGAACAATTTTCAAAATTAAAATTTTAAAATAAATTAATGAACATTTTGATATCTAATGAATATGTAATAATTAAGGAACATTTTAATAATGCATGATAATTTTCAATAAATAAAAAATTCTTTTCAAACAATTGTTTAAAATTCACAAACATTATTCTGAACACACGAATGTTTTAGATGAACATTCTATATATATTTTTAAATTATTTTAAAATCCAATAAAATATTATTAAATCACATTTTAGAAAAATATCAACATGTTTAATATATGTGATCATTTTATTATATTTATGTTGGTTGTATTTTTAGACAAATTATGAAGGTTTACAAAAATCCAAGTACAAATTTGAAATTCTTTAATATTTCGATAATATTAACTAACCCTTTATTTATGCAATAATAAATGTGAACAAATGTATAAAAAACTGCTAGTTTTGAGAGAGAGAGAGAGAGAGAGAGAGAGAGAGAGAGAGAGAGAGAGAGCATGACCTTCTATACAATGCTCTTTGCGTCGAATTGCACTCAATTCGTACAGTCACGTGCGACCGGGTTGGTCCATCGTGCCTCGTTCCATGTTTTTCTGGAAAATGTACTGTACCGATCCCGAGAATAGTGTGGCACCAAAAAACAGTAGTAACCCGTAATACGTTGGTTCGTATTTGCTGCTTAACACGTCGTTTGTAGTCATATTGATACATGTGAAATCACTAGTTAAGTCTTACCATTTCTAAAGATGACCCTCACCTTCTCAGATGCTGATAAATGACGCGCTTCATGCGCATCACTTGTCACAACTTGAGAGTTTTTGTTAAATTTGTTTTTTCGAAATATTTTATATTTTAAACAATGTGTCCAAATCCTGAACCTTATTGTTGGATTTCTTGCGTCGAGGTCTTTGAAACTAGATCCCATATTAATAGATCAATGAACCTTTTCCCACCAAAAAAAAAAACCATGACAATTATAATAAACGAAAACCAATGACGAAAAAAACTGGAGCGAAAAGCACTTTTCCCCCATTTTTTGTTCTAATTCTCGTGGAAGAAAATCAATGCTTCCAGAAGAAGCAAATCCCTGCTACTCGTAAATCAATGCCTCCATAAGAAATAAATATGTGCCTCCACGAGAACCAAATATGTACTTCTCATGAAAGAAAAAAACGCGCGCCAAAAAAACTAAATTTTTTCCTCTAGAAACTAGGGAAAACTAGACGAGAATCCGACAACCAAAAAACCAAATAAGAAATCCACCTAAAACCCGAAAATATGCATATGAAAAAAAATCGAGGGAGCACCCAGCACACGACATGTGATGGCGACTTGATGCACCACTTGGAGGTCCCTCGCAAGGAATAACCTACAGTTAGTTGCTTTTCATACATGGCGTAGACTTTCTACTGTACTATATGAAATGCGCCGGTCGATGGAGGTTGCGTTTTAGGTTTACATAGCATCCATCATCTCATTTTCTGAAGCTTATGGACGATTTTTTGAAGCTTATATAGCTAACTTGGTTGGACTGGGTTTTTGGTTTTATTGTTTCCTTTTTAATTTTATTTACTTTTTGTTCTTCGTGGTCATTTTCAAAATCGTGAACCTTTTCACTTTATTGATTTCAATCAATTTTATGAACTTATTCCAAATTCATGACCTTTTCTCAAATTCATCAACTATTTTTTTCAATAGATAAAAAAATTGTTCCAAATTTACAAAAGTTTCAAAATTATTCATTTGGTTTTTGCGAAAAAATTAACTGCATGAGTGGTTTCGAATTCACGAACTGTTCCAATTATGTGAATTTTTTCTTTCAAAAAAATCGTTTTTCGTTTTCCCCACCTTTTAAATGCACGAACTTTTTCAAATACACAAACTTTTTAAAATTTCATGAACTTGTTCTGAATTCATGAAATATTGTTCAAATTCATGTATTTTTTTGAAATTCATGACATATATATGAATTCCTGAACATATATTGATCTTCAGGAAAATTTGAACAGAAATTGGGACTATTTTCTAGTTTGCGAATACCTTTTGTTTTCAAGAACATTTTTTGTTTCAAATTCATGACTCTATTTGCGTTCACATACATTTTTTTGCAAATTCGGATTGTCTTGATAATTTACGAATATTTTTTCATTTTATCATTTTTTATCTCTAGAAACCAGAACTCGAGTTTGTTCTGAACCAATAACTGCTAATCCTTTTTACTATCTTGTGCAACTGAACGAGTAGATTGATTATCTAACCAAGGCGAGCATTATTTAGGCCTCAAGCTCTAGTTATGGGCCCTCCATGAATATTGTAGCACTTGATTTTTGGTTGGTTTTTAGTTTTTTTCTGTAATTTCGAATCCTTTTTCGAACACAATCATTTTTCAACGATCAAACTTTTTGAAATTTGTGTGTATTTTTCAAAATGGAAACATATTGCCAGATTTTGAAACTTTTCTGAAATCTACAAACATTGATTAAAGAGAACATTTTTAGAAATTATGAATATTTTTAGAAAACATGCACATCTATTAGAAAATTTGAAACATTTCTTGAAAAGTGTATAATTTGAAAATTTTCGAAAAAAATGTAAACATTAAAGAAATTTTGAACATGTTTTGAGAAACATGTAAAACAATTGTGAAATTATTACATATTTTTTGAAAAAACACATGAATAAAATGTTGATATTATGGTCATTTTTAAAAGAGAACAGTTTTTTTAAATTTGAAACATCTTTCTAAAACAAGAACGAAAATTTGTGAAAAAAAACTGAAATTCTGTTTTTTTAAGTGAACAATTTTTGAAGATTCTTTAATTTTGAATATACGAAAAAACAGAAAAAGGAAAAAGAAAAGAACACGAGAAACAAAATAAGAAACAACAACGAAATACAGGAATAAACTAGTAAAGGAAAAACCTGGTTCTACAGCCTTCTAGAAGGTTCTCACAACTAGATATCTATTGAACACGCAAGATCTTATTAGCTAATAATTTGGTACGCATCATATGACTAGTTACCACTTCACGTACAGCCTTCTAGAAGGTTCTCACAAACATATTGAACACACGTTCTTCGCAACTTCGCAAGTTGGTACGCATCATGCATTTGGATGATAATTTGCCCAATTTGGCTGCTTAAATTTGTCCACCACATCCAGATCCAATTAGCTAATCTTCTTTTTCTATGACTAGTTACCACTTCACGTACGTTGTACACGTGATACAAAAAATATTCAATAATCATAGTTTAAAATCACTTTTTTTTTACAAAGGGTGAATTTATTGGCTCGAAAGAAGCATCAAGAGGATATAATACAATGAGCGCACACCCGACCTCTGCATAACTAGGATGCACACAACCAACCCAACACACACACGTAAACACACCAACAACTAGCAAAGTTCTAAGACAAAAAGCTATGCGCAGGTGTGAAAAAAATACCCCAAAGCGATCATATCAACGACCGACAAACTACGACTAAGACCATATCCGCATAACCATTGACACCACATTGATGACGAGGATCTTCAACAGCAACGCCTTCAAGAAGGAAGGGACTCTCAAGCGCCGCCGTTGCCTGATCCAACCACAGAGGCCGGAATCAAAGTTTTCACCTTGAAGAAACAGTCCGAACATAACCGAGCAATGCCTCCAACAAGGTAACGACATAAAAAACATCGCCATTGCCAGGGATGACCACTCGGATCTGACCTAGGCTTTGGCCCCGGAGCTCGAGATCGGGTGCTCGCAACACCTCCATCAAAGTCACGCATGTATTGTCACCACCGTTTTTCCGCAATCCCAGCAGCTACAATTTGACCGCCACCACTCCACAAACGTCCCTCTTCGTCAAGTCATCATCGATAATTTGTAACTTGCCAGTGAAAGTCATTCGCCGAATCAAGAGATGAAAACTCCCGAATCTTTTCGGTGACCTCCGCTGTCGTGGATCCATACGAAGTCACTGCATAACAATCTATAGTCACAACCATCAGGCCAATCGTATCTAGATCACCACCAGCAACCAAGGATCACAGCATCGAAGGTCCGCATCGCACACATAGAAGGCAAGCTCATCACCGCAGCCCCACGTGTCCAGAGACCGCCATAGCCAGAGCAGTGCCAGTAAAGAAACACTGCGAGACGCCGAAGGGAACGTCCCCCCGCCACGGCAGGGCTGGATCCTGGGGGGTGGAGGAGCGCGCCACAGCATAAGGGCCACACAACTAGGAGGGCCGGGACGGTCGTAGCCAACACCACGATGGTCGCCGCCGGCGGCAAGATCGCCGGAGCAGCGGACCTAATCGTAGATTGCTACTTCTCGAGCTTGCGTTGTATTCCCTCGAAGAGGAAATGGAGATGCAGCACAGTAGCGTAAGTATTTCCCTCGGTTTTTGAGAACCAATGTATCAATCCAGTAGGAGACTACGCGCGAGTCCCTCGCACCTGCACAAACAAATAAGAACTTCACAGCCAACGCGATAATGGGTTGTCAATCCGTTTACGGTCACTTACGAAAGTGAGATCTGATAGAGATGATAGTTTGATATTTTGGGGTATTTTTTATTATAAGAACCGAAAGTAAAAGCGGAAAAAGTAAAATAGATGTAGATTGATATGTCGAGAATAGCCCCGGGGGCCATAGTGTTCTCTAGTGGCTTCTCTCATGATAGCGATATTCTACGGCGGGTAAACAAATTACTGTCGAGCAATTGATAGAAAAGCGAATAATTATGAGACTATCTAGGCATGATCATTATATATAGGCATCACGTCCGAGACAAGTAGACCGAAACGATTCTGCATCTACTACTATTACTCCACACATCGACCGCTATCCAGCATGCATCTAGTGTATTGAGTTCATAAGAACAGAGTAACATCTTAAGCAAGATGACATGATGTAGAGGGATAAACTCAAGCAATATGATATAAACCCCATCTTTTTATCCTCGATGGCAACAATACAATACGTGCCTTGCTACCCCTACTGTCACCGGGAAAGGACACCGCAAGATTGAACCCAAAGCCAAGCACTTCTCCCATTGCAAGAACTATAGATCTAGTAGGCCAAACCAAACCAATAATTCGAAAAGACTTGGAAGGATATTATAATCATACATAAAGAGTTCAGAGAAGAACCAAATATTTCTCATAGATAATCTTGATCATAAACCCACAATTCATCGGATCTCGACAAACACACTGCAAAAAGAGATTACATCGAGTAGATCTCCTCGAAGACCGATGAGAACTTTGTATTGAGATCCAACGAGAGAGAAGAAGCCATCTAGATACTAGCTATGGACGTGAAGGTCTGTGGTAAACTACTCACAACTCATGGTGAGGCGATGATGATGATGTATGTAATGCCCAGTATGAGATTATACCTCCCACGTGTCGAGGCACGACTTAAAGGCATAATCTCATACTAGAATGATCTCAAGTATGGTATCTTTGCACAACTCATGTAAAAGAGGGATGAAATTGTAAAATAGTTGGCTTACACTCGCCACGTCACACAATAAATACAATAACATACAATCATCCAAAACACAGGGTCCGACTACGGACGAAAACCAAATGAGAAAGATACCATAAACACAAGGTCCGATCGCCCCTAGTAGGAACCACTACTGATCGTCGAAAAACGACACATACATACGTCCACTCTCTTCATCGAACTCCCAGGGAAGTTCTGATCCATCTCCCGCGTTGTACTCAGCTGTACCTGCATCTGGTGTTGTAGTAACTGTGAGCCACGAGGACTCAACAATCCCATAACCATGGGTATCAAGACTAGCAAAGCTTTATGGGTAAGGAGAGGTTAAGTGGTGAGGTTGCAGCGGCTAAGCCAAAGTATGGTGGCTAACTTACGAGTACAAGAATAAGATGAGCATCTACACAAACGGTCGCAAACTAGTAACGATCGCTAAAGATCCTGAACTACCTACGAGTGAAACATAACCCCACCGTGTTCTCTTCTCAAAGTGAAAAGAGATAGTCACGATTACTCACACGGTTGTGTGTTTTACTTCGGATCCTCTGTCAAGTTTTCTACAACCGGACATTAACAAATTCTAATCTGCCACATAACCGCAGGCACGACTTTCAAAAGATCATAACCCTGCAGGGGTGTCCCAACTTAGCCCATCACAAGCTCTCACGATCAGTAGAAGTAATAATAATATTACCCCTTATCTTAGGGACAGCCCGATTAGACTCGGAATCCCGGTGCACAAGACATTTCGACAATGGTAAAACAAGTCCATCAAGACCTCCCGCGCGTGCCGACACCTTGATAGTAGCCGCGCGTATCTCAGGCCACGTCCGGATGAGCAATACGTACAACAACCAAAGACCCCAGATAACTGGGTGGCACCGCAAGTGGCTCTAGTTTGGGACCAACACCATCAGCACTGCCCCCCTGTTATGTAGAAGAATCCTCGGGGACATGACCCCCTATGCAGATTAATTAATTAATTAAGTTGTTATTATGAGGCACATTAAAACCAATGTTGGGCCTTGCTGGAGGAGTTTTATTCAAAGACGAACTGTCAAGGGGTCCCCATATACCCAACCGTGTAAGGAACGCAAAATCAAGGAACATAACGACGGTTTATCGGCTCCTAAGGTGGCATGAGTGGAACAAAACACCGAGCAAAAGGCCAAGCCTTCCACCCATTGCCAAGTATATAGGTGTGTTAAGATATATAAGATATATTGTGATATTCCCAAAACATCAAGTTCCAACATGGAACAATCTCCATCTTCACCTGCAACTAACAACGCTATAAGAGGGGCTGAGCAAGCGGGTAACATAGTCAAACAACGGTTTTGCTAGGAAGGTGTCAAAGGTTAGAGGTTACATGGCAACAAAGAGAGGGGCTGACAATAAATGATGGGTAGCGCGACATATAATGATAGCATCGAGACAGCTAGCATGGCAATGATAGTAAATGTATCCAAGGGGATGGTCATCTTGCCTGGGATGCCGCAAGGAAGAAGAACAAGTCCATGAAGTAGTCGAACAAATCCTCACAACTCCGCAACGGAACCGAAGCTAACAAGAGAAGCAACCGAAAAGAAGAAAACAACACGGTAAACACACAAGCATAAACATGGCATACGATGTACATCCAAGTATGATGCATGTCCGGTTTAAATATGCATGGCATGGCAAGGTGCACAAACAATACTACTAGTTAAGTGGAGCTCAATATGCAACGAGTTGCATATTGATGAAACACCACATTTTATTTATTTAGTTGACTCTCGTTTATTTACAAGACAAGATTAGATGTTTGTTTACATGTCAAGGGGTGGAGCAAAAAATAAGCTAACTATTTAGACAAGTTTAAATGAGGCCAGAACACAAACAACAATTCCGGAAAACCCCCATGTGCATAATTTGAATTTGGTACTGTTTTGCCTAAAACATATTTTAAATTTATTAAACAGGAAAAGTAAATGCACCATGTCATTCTACACATTTTTTCGACCCCATTTACATATAAAGTTTATTAAATTTGGAGCTACGGTTATTTAGTTACGAATTAAACCATTTTAACATGACATTTGAGCAAATTTAAACAAACATCATTTTAAACATTTTAAACAGGGGTGAAAGTGGCATATTATTAATCTACACAAAATTCTAAGCATTTTACATGTTCACAATATTTTCATCCGATGCACGGTTTGTTAAGTTATTATATGCATGAAGTTTAGGCGCTAAACTGTAAAACAGGTTATACTCTGGAAATTAGCTAAATTCCCAGAACAGAAAAAAAAAACATTACATGGGCTGAAACTGGCTCTGGCCCATCACAAGGAAGAAAAAAAAAGGTGGCGCTGGGAGGCTACTCACATTTGGCCCGAGGCCGAATCTGGTGTTGGGCCGGTGAGGAGCTGGCCGGGCCTTGGGCGCTGGAGGGTAGGTGCGGTCAACGCTCGAGGACGAGCCTTCCTCGTCTCCAGATGAACGAGCAGGGGGCCGCGGGCGCTGGAACTCTGGGACAAGACGAAGGGCGACGGGGAAGCGAGGTGGAGAGGCCTGGCGGCGCAGCTTCCTCCGATTCCGGCAGGAGCCCGTGGATCTGGACGAGTTGGCCTGGCTCGGAGGATCTTCCTTGTCCGAAGTGGCCATGGCGTCCCGTGCGGCCGATTGCCGACGAAGAAGAGCGTCGTGGGACGAGGACGAGGCGGCCCTTGAGGAGGCATCGGTGCTCCAGTCTCCATGTCCTCACGTGGTTCCCTGTGAGAGAGGCAGAGGCATGAGAGAGAGGGGAAAAGGAACGGGGAGGAGGAGGCGTGAGGGAAGGCAGGGTCAGGGCGGCACTCCGGCGGGATTCAATCGCTAGAGAAGGGCAGCGGCGAGGTGGCAAGGTCGAGCAGGAGGAGGCGCTCGGGATGGAGGTGGGTCTCGGGGAGGAGGCCTCGGGCGTCGACTGCAGGAGCAAGAGGCCGCATGCGCGGGGCTGCTCGGCCTTGGCTGATGCTCGCCGGTGGCCACGAGGGCGGGGTCCAACAAGGAGGGAGGTAGCTACGGGTGGTGTTTGGTGGTCTAGATCGAAGGGATTAGCTGGTTGTGTGGGGATGGATCCCAAGGTGGAAGGAGATAGGAGGAGGATCTGGACAGGGGTGGCGGCGGCGATTTGACAGGGAGGATGGATGGGACAAGGTCCCTAGGTTTTAGGGTTAGCTAAGTAGGTGGTCTGTCTAAGTAGGTAGGGGCACCTATTTTTTGGACCCTCCGATTAAATCGGACGATCGAGAATAAATAGCTAGGGAGTCCAAATAAGAAAACGGAGATATTTTAGGGATGTTTGGGGATGATCCAGATCCATCGGTAATGACAGCCCGGGTCGGGTTCAGGGCAGTTTCGGACAAGTAGTGAGGAGAGGAAAAGTGGCCTGTGTAGAATGTGTAGGCTGACAAGAGAGAGAGAGAGATGGCAGCCCGACAACAGGTTTCAGAGCACTGAAACGTCCGACGTTGAAACCGGCTATAATGCCGCTATATGTTTAACGGTTGGGCTATCACACGGACTCCGAATGCGATGAAATTTGGCAGGCGGGCTGTCTACACTACAATAAGACCACACGCCAAGTTTCAACCCATTCCGAGAATGTTTTTCGGCCACTTATAAAATATATATTCGGAGGTTCCGCGGGCGCGTGCGAGTGTGTCTGGACTCAGGACGGACAACGGAGAGAACTGGGAACCCGAACGAAAGCAAGTTTTGAAAACATGGTGATGAAATGCACATGATGACATGGCAAAGTGCAACACGCAAGCAAATGACATGGCAACAATGACGAATAACTGGCTGACACCTGGCGCATCTGTCTCGGGGCGTCACAACTCTCCCACACTAACGGAGGATCTCGAACCGAGATCCTGGAGATGGCACCGGATAAAATGGAAAAGGAAGAGGTAAAACAAAGTTGCTTCTTCGACAAACGAGTGAAACCACGAACCTTGAGAGGTTGAACAATCTTGAAAGAAAGAATACAACGGAGATGAACGTAGTTAAGAGCACTCCGGTAAAATGAGGAACAAGGAACATTATGAGAACCTTGTAGGTTGAAAGACATTAAACAAGAGCTCACGGATGACGAAAGAATTTCAAAACCACTCCGGTTAACCAAGATTGAGAAGGAATAAGAACAAAATAATTTGGACAACATTCCGACTGTAAATGGAAGGAATTAACATAAACTTGAGGAGATGGGATGATACTTGATGAAATCAACAACACACTACCTCTGAAAGAATTGAATGATTGGCACACGGGGTTAGAAAAGCTTCATACAACACTCCGGTTAACAGAGAGTCAAAACTTGATAAGATGAGGGAACTTGAATGGAGAATACAACACTCCGGTTAAATGGATAAGCAAAGGAAAATAACATGATCTTGATATGATAAGATGATGGTTTGCAGAGAGCAATATCACAAGCCTCCCGAATGAAAGAATAGAACATAGATTTATGACAGAAAAGGACGAAGAAGAAAATGACAACTTCTCCCACAAATGAATTTGAAAAAAGAACATCCTTAGAAAGAAATATTGAATGAAGTTGTTGGAAAAAAATCAACAACAAAAAGAATATGTTTGTTGTGGGCGTGTGGAAAACATCCCATAATTATGAGGAAACAACCAGCCACTAACGAAAACATTTGATTGGATTGAGATCAACAAGGAGACGAAAAACTTATTTCGCCGAGAGGATAAATGAAAAGTTTGGGTTATTTATAAGCACCATAAATAGCAACAATCCTTAGGGAAATCTTTTTGGTGAAATACAACCCAAGATAAATCCAACGAATAAATTGAAAGGTTAGAAAGATCTCCTAAACAAAGAAAATGATGGGTTTAAATATCTCATTCCTGACAACTTGTGAATCATGAAACATGAAGGGAAATTGTCAAAATGACATACCACCATCTCAAACGATAAGGTAGAAAGAATTGCAATTGGAAAGCATGATGAAGAATGCTTGAGATCCAACAAGAATCTTGATGCAGACTTCGAGGATGAATTAAATCATGATGAACCACCATGAGAACTCCGGTAAAATGAAAGCATGAGAAGCGAAAGATGAAAAGAATAAGATTGAAGCCTTGCAATGATTTAGATGGAGGTTCCGATGAGATGGCCGAGAAACTTTGAACTCCGGAAAAGAAAAGATGATAGGACTTGGGATTAGAATTTATTCATCATGAACAAACTCCGAACAAAGGAATTAAATCACCTTGAAGGAATAAGAATAAGAATTATGTCATGCTTATCCTTCACCAATTTAAATTGATGACAACCAAAGGATTTGGCATACTACTTATTCTCGTTGGAAAGAATTAAAGAGAGATCTCACACCCGCTTGAGAAAGTATTCAACGAACCACCGGTAGGATTTTAGAAAGAACGAATTAATTGATATGATGACAAAGGGAAATGAATGTTGAATGAACCACCGTAAAAAATCGAAACCGAGTGATGATAGAGAACAAACCACCAATAAGAATTAGAAAAAGAACAAAGATACATGAGGCAATCTTAGATACAAAAGAACGAATGGATCACGAGCAGAGTAAAGAATACTTGAATGATGCACCGGAAGAATATGGAGACGAACGGAGAGGCATCGATGAAGAATAGTTGGAGGATGAAGTTGCAAACTAAGAACGAAGAAATCTTCTGAAATGATGGCCTTCGGAGGATCACAATGGGAAGAATTCATGAAAAGCTTCGGATGGGTATAAAAAGAATTCCTCACAATCGGAACAATAATGAGGATGTCATGAAGCTAGAACCATGAATCTTCAAGAGAACAAGCCAAGATTTAAGAGAAACTCTTCTCCGGTCTTCAAATATTGAGAATGACAAGGAGAAACACCTCTATGAATTGTTGAGGCACTCCGGAATGAAGAATTAAAATGTTGAACCAACGATGAAAAGAATTTGAAAGCGATCTTGGAGAAGTCATATGACTGATGTAATTTCATTCTTACGTCACACTTTGAAAAGAATTTGAGTATAGCTCCAGAAAAATTAGAAGAGTCAGGTAAGATCTTGGAAAAAGACCTGTGGGTTAGGGGCCACTAAAGAAATCACCGTTGAAAAAGATTTCTTAAGAGATATTGCACCGGTTGAATTAAATGTCTTGAATAAGATGACAATCCTCAAAATAGCTTGAACGGATTAAGAATAGAAACGCGAATCTTTTGAGATATCTTGAACACTCCGGATATGAATAAAGAGATGTGAAGAAATAAGAGAGCCTTGGATAAGAAATTCCAACACGGAAAACATGTGAAACAAGAGGAACATATATGATCAACACGAAGCTTGAATTACATCCATCGGCAGAATTTGAGAACAAAAGAATGATGAACTTGAGGTTTCCTGAGCATCTTCCTTAGAATCACCGGATAATGAAATTGAATGAAATGAATGAAGAAACATCACATTAACAAAATGGATATTTCATTTAAGAATTTCTGGCTCCGAGAAGAAGAAGGGTGGGAGGGTGGGGAAAAACAAAGACAAATTGGGATGAATGAAACAAACACCGTTGAGAAAAAAAACAAGAATTGGTCTTGGACATATTAAAAGGATCAGGTAACTTGAAGAGAAGCACGCCGGTTGAAAAGAATTTAACATGACAATCTTGATGACCAAGAAGGATTAGCACTCCCATAGAAATATGAGATCATCGATTAAGAAAGGTATGGAATCAACACTTGACATCGAAGCAACTCGAATACCAGAATCAAAACAAAAACAAAGGATAGATATGATGCAACATAATCTTCACAATATCATTCGAACAGAGAATTGAATGAATGAATTCCACAGTTTAATGGAACAACAATCTTCTCGAGAAGCCACTTTGGGAGAACAAAAGGTAAATAAAAACAACAAGGAGCAGATAGAACAAATACAAGATAGAAGCTTCGTTCCACATGTTCGTGCTGAAAGCTCATGGAACGTGTTACAAAAGGGTTTTGCAATCCCCGGATCAGCATAGCCAAGGACCCTTTAAGATGCAACTCCCGATCGGAACAACACCCATAAAAGCACTTCACTCAATGTAGAACCCCGAACTTCATATCATGCATTCGTTGGAAGAATGCCTACGAACTACTAGAAGAACCCACCTATTAATTTCCGAAACTTTCCGGTTATGCAATCAGGTGTTGGGGATACAGGGGAAGCACCGCGCACTCAACTCTAGTCCTACATCCAGCTGTATCCATCCTTCAACACATAACCAGTTACTTCCGGAAATCGTTTACCTCGGACCTTCGAAACGCATCTTCTATACAAGCTATGGCAATACTCCCGAACTACCTCCCCTGTACTGGGTGATGTCGGGGTTATCTTGCCACCAACCGCATAGAAGAGTTTTCAATGTCGGCTGTCTTAAGTATTCTAGAACCGCTGTGATACGTTTGTGATGACAACACCTCGGAGCTCAAGTCCCCGGGACACTGCCACAACCCCTAAATGACAGGAGACATCGAGAACAATGTTATCGTCACAAAGATAACGGAACAATCCAAATAATACTCGCGTGATCCTAAATTTTTTTTAGTGAATTTTTGAGAGTAGAAGAGATAGAACATCGTCAGGAGTCCTCACCAGAGTGATAAAGGGATGAGGAGTAAAAAGAAATCCTACTCTCCGATATATATAGGACTCAAAACATTTTCATGTGTGTGCCTAGACTCAACCGTCAACGATTCGATCAATCAGTGGGGGCTCTTAGGTCGGAGAAGGCTCTGATTACCAACTTGTAATGCCCAGTATGAGATTATACCTCCCACGTGTTGAGGCACGACTTAAAGGCATAATCTCATACTAGAATGATCTCAAGTATGGTATCTTTGCACAACTCATGTAAAAGAGGGATGAAATTGTAAAATAGTTGGCTTACACTCGCCACGTCACACAATAAATACAACAACATACATTCATCCAAAACACAAGGTCTTACTACAGATGAAAACCAAATGAGAAAGATACCATAAACACAAGGTACGATCGCCCCTAGTAGGAACCACTACTGATCGTCGAAAAACGACACATACATACGTCCACTCTCTTCATCGAACTCCCAGGGAAGTTCTGATCCATCTCCTGCGTCGTACTCAGCTGTACCTGCATCTGGTGTTGTAGTAACTGTGAGCCACGAGGACTCAACAATCCCATAACCATGGGTATCAAGACTAGCAAATCTTTATGGGTAAGGAGAGGTTATGTGGTGAGGTTGCAGCGGCTAAGCCAAAGTATGGTGGCTAACTTACGAGTACAAGAATACGATGAGCATCTACGCAAACGGTCGCAAACTAGTAATGATCGCTAAAGATCCTGAACTACCTACGAGTCAAACATAACCCCATCGTGTTCTCTTCTCAAAGTGAAAAGAGACAGTCACGGTTACTCACACGGTTGTGTGTTTTACTTCGGATCCTCTGTCAAGTTTTCTACAACCGGACATTAACAAATTCCAATCTGCCACATAACCGCGGGCACAGCTTTCGAAAGATCATAACCCTGCAGGGGTGTCCCAATTTAGCCCATCACAAGCTCTCACGATCAGCAGAAGTAATAATAATATTACCCCTTATCTTAGGGACAGCCCGATCAGACTCGGAATCCCGGTGCACAAGACATTTCAACAATGGTAAAACAAGTCCAGCAAGACCTCCCGGCGTGCCGACACCCTGCTAGTAGCCGCGTGTATCTCGTCTCAGGCCACGTCTGGATGAGCAATACGTACAACAACCGAAGACCCCAGATAACTGGGTGGCACCACAAGTGGCTCTAGTTTGGGACCAACACCATCAGCACTGGTCCCCCTGTTATGTAGAAGAATCCTCGGGGACATGACCCCCTATGCAAATTAATTAATTAATTAAGTTGTTATTATGAGGCAAATTAAAACCAATGTTGGGCCTTGCTGGAGGAGTTTTATTCAAAGACGAACTGTCAAGGGGTCCCCATATACCCAACCGTGTAAGGAACGCAAAATCAAGGAACATAACACCGGTTTATCGGCTCCTAAGGTGGCATGAGTGGAACAAAACACTGAGCAAAAGACCAAGCCTTCCACCCATTGCCAAGTATATAGGTGTGTTAAGATATATAAGATACATTATGATATTCCCAAAACATCAAGTTCCAACATGGAACAATCTTCATCTTCACCTGCAACTAACAACGCTATAAGAGGGGCTGAGCAAGCGGGTAACATAGCCAAACAACGGTTTTGCTGGGAAGGTGTCAAAGGTTAGAGGTTACATGGCAACAAGGAGAGGGGCTGACAATAAATGATCGGTAGCGCGGCATATAACGATAGCATCGAGGCAGTTAGCATGAAAATGATAGTAAAGGTATCCAAGGGGATGGTCATCTTGCCTGGGATGCCGCAAGGAAGAAGAACAAGTCCATGAAGTAGTCGAACAAATCCTCACAACTCCGCAACGGAACCGATGCTAAGAAGAGAAGCAACCGGAAAGAAGCAAACAACACGGTAAACACACAAGCATAAACATGGCATACGATGCACATCCAAGTATGATGCATGTCCGGTTTCAATATGCATGGCATGGCAAGGTGCACAAACAATACTACAAGTTAAATGGAGCTCAATATGCAACGAATTGCATATTGACAAAACACCACATTTTATTTATTTAGTTAACTCTCGTTTATTTACAAGACAAGATTAGATGTTTGTTTACATGTCAAGGGGTGGAGCAAAAATAAGCTAACTATTTAGACAAGTTTAAATGAGGCCGGAACAACAAACAACAATTCCGGAAAACCCCCATGTGCATAATTTGAATTTGGTACTGTTCTGCCTAAAACATATTTTAAAGTTGTTAAACAGCAAAAGTAAATGCACCATGTAATTCTACACATTTTTCTACCCCATTTACATATAAAGTTTATTAAATTTGGAGCTACGGTTATTTAGTAATGAATTAAACCATTTTAACATGACATTTGAGCAAATTTAAACAAACATCATTTTAAACATTTTAAACAGGGGTGAAAGTGGCATATTATTAATCAACACAATATTCTAAGCATTTTACATGTTCACAATATTTTCATCCGATGCACGGTTTGTTAAGTTATTATATGCATGAAGTTTAGGCGCTAAACTGTAAAACATGTTATACTTTGGAAATTAGCTAAATTCCCAGAATAGAAAAAAAAACATTACACGGGCTGAAACTGGCTCTGGCCCATCACAAGGAAGAAAAAAAAGGTGGCGCTGGGAGGCTGCTCACACTGGGCCCGAGGCCGAATCTGGTGTTGGGCCGGTGAGGAGCTGGCCGGGCCTTGGGCGCTGGAGGGGAGGTGCGGTCAACGCTCGAGGACGAGCCTTCCTCTTCTCCAGATGAACGAGCAGGGGGCCACGAGCGCTAGAACTCTGGGATAAGACGAAGGGCGACGGGGAAGCGAGGTGGAGAGGCATAGCGGCACAGCTTCCTCTGATTCCGGCAGGAGCCCATGGATCTGGACGAGTTGGCCTGGCTCGGAGGATCTCCCTGGTCCGAAGTGACCATGGCATCCCGGCGCGGCCGGTTGCGGATGGAGAAGAGCGTCGTGGACGAGGACGAGGCGGCCCTTGAGGAGGCATCGGTGCTGCAGTCTCCATGTCCTCACGTGGTTCCCTGTGAGAGAGGCAGAGGCTTGAGAGAGAGAGAGGGGAAAAGGAACGGGGAGGAGGAGGCGTGAGGGAAGGCAGGGTCAGGGCGGCACTCCGGCGGGATTCAATCGCTGGAGAAGGGAAGCGGCGAGGTGGCAAGGTCGAGGAGGAGGAGGCGCTCGGGATGGAGGTGGGTCTCGGGGAGGAGGCCTCGGGCGTCGACTGCAGGAGCGAGAGGCTGCAGGCGCGGGGCTGCTCGGCCTTGGCTGATGCTAGCCGGTGGCCATGAGGGCGGGGTCCAACGAGGAGGGAGGTAGCTACGGGTGGTGTTTGGTGGTCTAGATCGAATGGGTTAGCTGGTTGTGTGGGGATGGATCCCAAGGTGGGAGGAGATAGGAGGAGGATCTCGACAGGGGTAGCGGCGGCGATTGACAGGGAGGATGGATGAGACAAGGTCCCTAGGTTTTAGGGTTATCTAAGTAGGTGGTCTGTTTAAGTAGGTAGGGGCACATACTTTTTGGACCCTCCGATTAAATCGGACGATCGAGAATAAATAGCTAGGGAGTCCAAATAAGAAAACGAAGATATTTTAGGGATGTTGGGGGATGATCCAGATCCAACGGTAATGACAGCCCGGGTCGGGTTCGGGACAGTTTCGTACAAGTAGTGAGGAGAGGAAAAGTGGCCTGTGTAGAATGTGTAGGCTGAGAAGAGAGAGAGAGTTGGCAGCCCGGCAACAGGTTTCAGAGCACTGAAACGTCCGATGTTTAAACCGGCTATAATGCCGCTATATGTTTAACGGTTGGGCTATCAAACGGACTCTGAATGCGATGAAATTTGGCAGGCGGGCTGTCTACACTACAATAAGACCACACGCCAAGTTTCACCCCATTCCGAGAAAGTTTTTCGGCCACTTATAAAATAAATATTCGGAGCTGCCGCGGGCGCGTGCGAGTGTGTCTGGACTCAGAACGAACAACGGAGAGAACTGGGAACCCAAACGAAAGCAAGTTTTGAAAACATGCTGATGAAATGCACATGATGACATGGCAAATTGCAACACGCAAGCAAATGACATGGCAACGATGACGAATAACTGGCTGACACCTAGCGCATCGGTCTCGGGGCGTCACAATGTAGAAGCACTCCGTGGTAGATCCCCCCTCCGGCGGAGCTCCGGAACAGGCCCCAAAATGAGATCTCACGGGAACAGAAGGTTATGGCGGTGGAACTAGGGTTTTCTCTTCTCCTTTGATGGTTTCGTGGTATGTAGGCTTATAGAGGAGGAAGGAGGGCACCGGGGGCCTTACGTGGGACCCATGAGGCAGGGGGCACATCCTAGGGGGGGGGGGGCGCCCCCACCCTCGTGGGCACCACTTGGCCCCTACTCCGTGGTTCTCAAGTCTCCCGTGCGTGATTTTCTCCAAAAATATCTCTCCAGAAGGTTTCATTCCGTTTGGACTCCGTTTGATATTCCTTTTCCGCAACACCCTAAAACAGGCAAAAACAGCAATCTAGACTGGGCCTTTGGGTTAGTAGGTTAGTCTAAAAAATAATATAAAAGTGTATGACAAAGCCCATTAAACATCCAAAACATCATAAATAATAGCATGGAATAATAAAAAATTATAGATACATTGGAGACGTATCAAGCATCCCCAAGCTTAATTCCTGCTCATCCTCGAGTAGGTAAATGATAAAAACAGAATTTTTGATGTGGAATGCTAACCAACATAGTTTTCCAATGTAATTCTCTTAATTGTGGCATGAATGTTCAGATCTGAAAGATTCAAGACAAAAGTCTATATTGACATAAGAAATAATAATACTTCAAGCATACTAACAAAGCAATCATGTCTTCTCAAAATACTATGGCTAAAGAAAGTTATCCCTACAAAATCATATAGTCTGGCTATGCTCCCTCTTCATCACACAAAATATTCATATCATGCACAACCCCGATTTCAGCCAAGCACTTGTTTCATATTCTATTCTTTCAAACCTTTCAACTTTCACGCAATACATGAGCATGAGCCATGGACATAGCACTAAGGGTGGAATAGAGAGGTGGTTGTGGAGAAGACCAAAAGGAGGGAGATAGTCTCACATCGACTAGGCGTATCAACGGGCTATGGAGATGCCCATCAATAGATATCAATTTGAGTGAGTAGGGATTGCCATGCAACGGATGCACTAGAGCTAAATATGTATGAAAGCTCAACAAAAGAAACTAGTGGGTGTGCATCCAACTTGCTTGCTCACGAAGACCTAGGGCATTTGAGGAAGCCCATCGTTGGAATATACAAGCCAAGTTCTATAATGAAAATTCCCACTAGTATATGAAAGTGACTAAACATGAGACTCTCTATCATGAAGAACATGGTGCTACTTTGAAGCACAATTGTGGAAAAAGATAGTAGCAATTGTCCCTTTTTTGGGCCTTTCTATTTTTCTTTGGCCTTTTTTCTTTTTTTTTCTGGAGGGGCTTTATTGATTTAGCCTTTCCTCACATGGGACAATGCTCTAATAATGATGATCATCACACTTTCATTGAATTACAACTCGATATTACAACTCGATACTAGAACAAGTATGACTCTATATGAATGCCTCCGGCGGTGTACCGAGAGGTTCAATGAATCAAGAGTGACATGTATGAAAAATTATGCATGGTGGCATTGCCACAAATACGATGTCAACTACATGTTCATTCATGGCAATATGACAATATGATACGTGTCATAAGAACGGAATGGTGGAAAGTTGCATGGCAATATATCTCGGAATGACTATGGAAATGCCATGATAGGTAGGTATGGTGGCTGTTTTGAGGAATATATATGGTGGCTGTTTTGAGGAAGGATATATAGTGGGTGTATGGTACCAGCGAAAGTTGCGCGGTACAAGAGAGGCTAGCAATGGTGGAAGGGTGAGAGTGCGTATAATACATGGACTCAACATTAGTCATAAAGAACCCATATACTTATTGCAAAAATCTACGAGTCATCAAAACAAAGCAATCAACGCATGCTCCTATGGGGGAGGTTGGTAGGAGTTAACCATCGCGCGCCCCCGGCGTCCACACAAAGGTTGACACTTTACAAATACCTCATGCTCTAACTTCATCACATAGCGGTTTACCATACATGCATGCTACGGGAATCACTAACCTTAACACAAGTATTTCTCAATTTCATAATAACTCCACTAGCATGACTCTAATATCACTATCCTCATATCTCAAAACATTTATCAAGCATCCAACTTCTCATCATATTCAATGCACTTAGTGTGAAAGTTTTTACTACATTGATATTGGATGTCTATCATGTGAAGACTTGTTTTATAGCCTAAACACATTACCATGCTGTTTTAATAGACTCTCAAATGGGTATAAGTGAATCATGAGAGTTCAACAATTTCTTCAAAATATTATCACCACCGTGCTCTAAAAGATATAAGTGAAGCACTAGAGCAAAAACTATTCAACTCAAAAGATATAAGTGAAGCAAATAGAGTGTTCTAACAATTCCTAGGCCATATTTAACTCTCTCAAATACGTGTGTACAGCAAGGATAATTGTGGCAAACTAACAAGAAAAGACTCAAATTATACAAGACGCTCCAAGCAAAACACATATCATGTGGTGAATAAAAATATAGCTCCGAGTATAGTTACCGATGGATGAAGACGAAAGAGGGGATGCCTTCCCGGGGCATCCCCAAGCTTAGGCTTTTTGTTGTCCTTGAATTTTACCTTGGGGTGCCATGGTTATCCCCAAGCTTAGGCTCTTTCCACCCTTTGTTCCATAGTCCATCAAAGCAATACTCAAAACTTGAAAACTTCACAACACAAAACTTAGACAAAAATCTCGTGAGCTCCGTTAGTATAAGAAATCAAACCACTACTCAAAGGTACTGCAATGAATTCATTATTTGTTTATATTGGTGTTAAACCTACTGTATTCCAACTTCTCTATGGTTCATACCTCCCAATATTACTCACAGATGCATTGAAATAAGCAAACAATACACGAAAAACAGAATCTGTCAAAAACAGAACAGTCTGTAGTAATCTGCAGGTTTCACATACTTCTGTAACTCCAAAAAATTAAAACTAAATTGGTAAACGTGAGGAATTTGTATATTAATCATTTTAAAAAAGAATCAACTAAATAGCACGCTCCAGTAAAATCTGATGACCATTCTAGCGAGCGCTAACGATTCTGTTTTTCACATCAAGATCACATAAACTTCACACAAGTCTTCCCAAAGGTTCTACTTGGCACAAACACTAAAAAAAACGCAAAACCACATCTAAACAGAAGCTATAAGAAATATTTATTCCCTAACAGCAGCAAAAACAAATAAAATAAAATTGGGTTGCCTCCCAACAAGCGCTATCGCTTTACGCCCCTAGCTAGGCACGATACATGATAGATCTAGGTATTGCCATCTTTAGAAGGCAATCCATAAGTGGCTCTCATAATAGATTTATATGGTAATTTTATTTTCTTTCTAGGAAAGTGTTCCATGCCTTTTCTTAACGGAAATTGGAATCTAATATTTCCTTCCTTCATATCAATAATTGCACCAATCGTTCTAAGGAAAGGTCTACCGTGAATAATAGGACATGAAGGATTGCAATCTATATCAAGAACAATGAAATCTACGGGCATATAATTCCTATTGGCAACAATAAGAACACCATTAATCCTTCCCATAGGTTTCTTAATAGTGGAATCCGCAAGATGCAAATTTGAAGAACAGTCATCAAGCTCATGGAACCCTAGTAAATCACCCAAAGCTTTTGGGATAGTGGAGACACTTGCACCCAAATCACACAACACAAAGCATTCATGATCTTTAATTTTTATTTTGCTAGTAGGTTCCCACTCATCATAAAGCTTTCTAGGGATAGAAACTTCTAAATCAAGTTTTTCTTCATAAGATTGCATCAAAGCATCAACTATGTGTTTGGTGAAAGCTTTATTTTGACTATAAGCATGCGGAGAGTTTAGTACAGATTGCAACAAGGAAATACAATCAATCAAAGAGCAATTATCATAATTGAATCCCTTGAAATCCAAAGTAGTGGGTTCATCACTATGCAAAGTTTTAATCTCTTCACTCCCACTTTTAACAATTTTAGCATCAAGATCTAAAAATTCCGAATCATTGGGACACCTTAAAGTAGAATCATCTCCAATCCTATCTTCATCAAGATTTATGCTAGAAAACAAGGATATAATAGGAGACACATCAATAACTTTCATATCTTCATTTTTATTTTCATGATAACTAGAAGAACTCGCTTTAATATAATCCTCTCTTTTAGCACGCATCCTAGCGGTTCTTTCTTTGCATTCGTCAATGGAAATTTTCATGGCTTTGAGAGACTCATTGATACCATGCTTAGGTGGGATAGATCTAAGTTTCAAAGAATCAACATCAAGAGTAATTCTATCCACACTTGTAGCCAATTTTTCAATCTTAAGCATTTTTTCTTCAAGCAAAGCATTAAAATTCTTTGGCGAAATCATAAACTCCTTAACACTAGTTTCAAATTCAGAAGGCATCTTTCCAAAAGAGTTGTTGTAGAAATTACCATAATTATTAGAGGAATTACTAGGAAAAGGCCTAGGATTGAAGTTCCCTCTATAAGCATTGTTACCAAAATTATTCCTACCAACAAAATTCACATCCAAAGATTCATTGTTATGTTCAATCAAAGTGGACAAAGGCATATCATTAGGATAAGAAGAAGCACTCTTAGCAGCAAATAATTTCATAAGTTCATCCATCGTTCCACTCAAAACACTAATTTCTTCAATAGCATGCACTTTTTTACTAGTAGATCTTCCGATGTGCCATTGAAAATAATTAACCATAATATTATCTAGGAGTTTGGTAGCTTCTCCTAAGGTAGTTCCCATGAAAGTGCCTCCAGCGGTCGAATCTAAAAGATTTCTAGAAGCAAAATTCAAGCCAGCATAAAAGTTCTGAATAATCATCCATAGATTCAAACCATGTGTAGGGCATTTACGTATCATTAATTTCATTCTCTCCCAAGCTTGTGCAACATGCTCATGATCTAGTTGCTTAAAATTCATAATATCGTTTCTAAGAGAGATGATCTTAGCAGGAGGGAATTACTTAGAGATAAAAGCATCTTTGCACTTATTCCACGAATCAATACTATTTCTAGGCAAAGAAGAAAACCAAGTTTCAGCATGATCTCTAAGTGAAAACGGAAATAACTTCAATTTAACAATATCATTATCCGTATCCCTTTTCTTTTGCATATCACACAAATCAACGAAGTTGTTTAGATAGGTAGCGACATCTTCACTAGGAAGGCCGGAGAATTGATCTTTCATGACAAGATTCAACAAAGCATCATTGATCTCACAAGATTCAACATTGGTAATATGAGCAATTGGAGTGCTAATAAAATCATTATTGTTGGTATTGGAGAAGTCACACAACTTGGTATTGTTCCGAGCCATAGTGACAAGCAAGCAATCCAACACACACAAGAAAACAAGAAGCAACTGAACGATAAACACACGGCAGAAGAAGCGCAAATAAAACGACAAGGGTGAAGTGGGGAGAGGAAAACGAGAGGCAAAAAATGTAATGCAAAGGATAAGGGTTTGTGATAGGTACTTGGTATATGACTTTTGCGTCAGCCTCCCCGGCAACGGCACCAGAAATTCTTCTTGCTACTTCTCGAGCTTGCGTTGTATTCCCTCGAAGAGGAAAGGGAGATGCAACACAATAGCGTAAGTATTTCCCTCAGTTTTTGAGAACCAAGGTATCAATCCAGTAGGAGACCACGCGCGAGTTCCTCGCACCTGCACAAACAAATAAGAACTTCGCAGCCAACGCGATAAGGGGTTGTCAATCCCTTTACGGTCACTTACAAAAGTGAGATCTGATAGAGATGATAGTTTGATATTTTTGGGTATTTTTGATTTTAAGAACATAAAGTAAAAGCGGAAAAAGTAAAATATATGTAGATTGATATGTCGAGAATAGCCCCGGGGGCCATAGTGTTCTCTAGTGGCTTCTCTCATGATAGCGATATTCCACGGCGGGTAAACAAATTACTGTCGAGCAATTGATAGAAAAGCGAATAATTATGAGACTATCTAGGCATGATAATTATATATATGCATCACGTCCGAGACAAGTAGACTGAAACGATTCTGCATCTACTACTATTACTCCACACATCGACCGCTATCCAGCATGCATCTAGTGTATTGAGTTCATAAGAACAGAGTAATGCCTTAAGCAAGATGACATGATGTAGAGGGATAAACTTAAGCAAAATGATATAAACCCCATCTTTTTATCCTCGATGGCAGCAATACAATACGTGCCTTGCTGCTCCTACCGTCACTGGGAAAGGACACTGAAAGATTGAACCCAAAGCCAAGCACTTCTCCCTTTGCAAGAACTATAGATCTAGTAGGCCAAACCAAACCAACAATTCGAAGAGACTTGCAAGGATATTATAATCATACATAAAGAGTTTAGGGAAGAACCAAATATTTCTCATAGATAATCTTGATCATAAACCCATAATTCATTGGATCATGACAAACACACCGGAAAAAGAGATTACATCGAATAGATCTCCTCGAAGACCGAGGAGAACTTTGTATTGAGATCCAAAGAGAGAGAGAAGAAGCCATCTAGATACTGTTGGAAATATGCCCTAGAGGCAATAATAAAATGGTTATTATTTTATTTCCTTGTTCATGATAATTGTCTATTGTTCATGCTTTAATTGTATTATTCGGAAACAGTAATGCATGTGTGAATACTTAGACCACATTGTGTCCCTAGTTAGCCTGTAGTTGACTAGCTCGTTGATCAACAGATGGTCACGGTTTCCTGACCATGGACATTGGATGTCATTGATAACGGGATCACATCATTACGAGATTAATGTGATGGACAAGACCCAGTCCTAAGCCTAGCACAAGATCGTGTAGTTCGTATGCTAAAGCTTTTCCAATGTTAAGTATCCTTTCCTTAGACCATGAGGTTGTGCAACTCCCGGATACCATAGGAATACTTTGGATGTGCCAAACGTCACAACGTAATTGGGTGGCTATAAAGGTACACTACAGGTATCTCCAAAAGCGTATGTTCGGTTGGCACCAACCGAGATTGGGATTTGTCACTCCGTATGACAGAGAGGTATCTCTGGGCCCACTCGATAATAGATCATTGTAATGAGCTCAATGTGACTAAGGGGTTAGTCACGGGATGATGTGTTATGGAACGAGTAAAGAGACTTGCCATGACGAGATTGAACAAAAGGTATCGGTATACCGGCAATCGAATCTCGGGCAAGTGCTATACCGTTAGACAAAGGGAATCGTATACGGGATTGATTGAATCCTTGACATCGTGGTTCATCCGATGAGATCATCGTGGAACATGTGGGAGCCAACATGGGTATCCAGATCCCACTGTTGGTTATTGGCCGGAGATATGTCTCGGTCATGACTGCATGGTTCCCGAACCCGTAGGGTCTACACACTTAAGGTTTGATGACGCTAGGGTTATAGGGAATGTAGTACGTGGTCACCGAATGTTGTTCGGAGTCCCGGATGAGATCCTGGACGTCACGAGGAGTTCCGGAATGGTCTGGAGGTAAAGATTTATATATGGGAAGTCCTGTTTTGGTCACCGGAAATGTTCCGGGCGTTATCGGTAATGTATCGGGACCACCGGAAGGGTTCCGGGGGTCCACCGGGAGGGGCCACCAGCCCCAGAGGGTTGCGTGGGCCAAGTGTGGGAAGGGACCAGCCCCAGGTGGGCTGGTGCGCCCCCCACCAAGGCCCAAGGCGCAGGGAGAGAGGGAGGGGGCAAACCTTAGGTCCAGATGGGCCTTAAGGCCTACCCTAGGGTGCCCCCTCTCTCCCCCCTCCTGGCCGCCCCCTAGATGGGATCTAGGGGCTGCCGCCACCCCTAGGGAGGGAACCCTAGATGGGGGCGCAGCCCCTCCCCTCCTGCTATATATATGTGGGGTTTCGGGGCTGCCAAATACACGAGAACCTCTCCCTCTTGGCGCAACCCTACCCCTCTCCCTCCTCTTCTCTTGCGGTGCTTGGCGAAGCCCTGCTGGAGTGCCACGCTCCTCCATCACCAAAACGCCGTCGTGCTGCTGCTAGATGGAGTCTTCCCCCAGCCTCTCCCTCTCCCCTTGCTGGATCAAGGCGCGGGAGACGTCACCGGGCTGCACGCGTGTTGAACGCGAAGGCGCCGTTGTTCGACGCTTAGATCGGAATCAACCGCGATCTGAATCGCTACGAGTACGACTCCTTCATCCGCGTTCTTGCAACGCTTCCGCATCGCGATCTTCAAAGGTATGAATATGCACCCCCCTCTCATTGCTAGTAATCTCCATAGATAGATCTTGGTGATGCGTAGGATTTTTTTTGATTTTCTGACGATCCCCAACAGTGGCATCATGAGCTAGGTCTATGCGTAGTTACTATGTACGAGTAGAACACAAGATTGTTGTGGGCGTAGATCATGTCAATTTACTTGCTGCAACTAGTCTTATCTTGAATCGGCGGCATCGTGGGATGAAACGGCCCGGACCGACCTTACACGTACGCTTATGTGAGACAGGTTCCACCGACTGACGGCTAGCGGGTGTCTGTCTCTCCCACTTTAGTCGGATCGGATTCGATGAAAAGGGTCCTTATGAAGGGTAAATAGAAATTGGCATATCACGTTGTGGTCTTGGCGTAGGTAAGAAACGTTCTTGCTAGAAACATATAGCAGCCACGTAAAAACTTGCAACAACAATTAGAGGATGTCTAACTTGTTCTTGCAGCATGTGCCGTGTGATGTGATATGGCCAAAAGGATGTGATGAATGATATATATGTGATGTATGAGATTGATCATGTTCTTGTAATAGGAATCACGACTTGCATGTCGATGAGTATGACCACCGGCAGGAGCCGTAGGAGTTGTCTTATTTTATTGTATGACCTGCGTGTCATTGAAAACGCCATGTAATTACTTTACTTTATTGCTAACCGTTAGCCATAGTAGTAGAAGTAATGTTTGGCGAGACAACTTCATGAAGACACGATGATGGAGATCATGATGATGGAGATCATGGTGTCATGCCGGTGACAATGATAATCATGGAGCCCCGAAGATGAAGATCAAAAGGAGCAAAATGATATTGGCCATATCATGTCACTATTTGATTGCATGTGATGTTTATCATGTTTTACATCTTATTTGCTTAGAACGACGGTAGTAAATAAGATGATCTCTCACTAAATTTTCAAGAATTGTGTTCCCCCTATCTGTGCACCGTTGCTAAGGTTCGTTGTTCCAAAGCACCACGTAATGATCGGGTGTGATAGGCTCTAACGTTCGCATACAACGGGTGTAAGCCATATTTACATAGGCAATACACTTAGGGTTCACTTGACCAGCCTAGCATGTACAGACATGGCCTCGGAACACGGAAGACCGAAAGGTCGAACATGAGTCGTATAGAATATATGATCAACATAAAGATGTTCACCGTTGATGATTAGTCCGTCTCACGTGATGATCGGACACGGCCTAGTCGATTCGGATCATGTATCACTTAGATGACTAGAGAGATGTCTATCTGAGTGGGAGTTCATTAAATTTGTTTAGATGAACTTAGTTGTCATGAACATAGTCTTCTTTACAATATGTCTTGTAGATCCAATGGCCCACGCTAATGTTTCCCTCAGCTTCAACGCATTCCTAGAGAAAACCAAGCTGAAAGACGATGGTAGCAACTATACGGATTGGGTCCGTAACTTGAGGATCATCCTCATAGCTGCCAAGAAAGCGTATGTCCTTGAAGCACCACTAGGTGATGCACCCGTTTTCCCAGCAACTCAAGACGTTATGAACGCCTGACAGTCGCGTAGTGATGATTACTCCCTGGTTCAGTGTGGCATGCTTTACAACTTAGAATCGGGGCTCCAAAAGCGTTTTGAGCAGCACATAGCATATGAGATGTTCCAAGAGCTAAAAATGGTTTTCCAAGCTCATGCCCGAGTCGAGAGATATGAAGTCTCTGACAAGTTCTACAGTTGTAAGATGGAGGATAATAGTTCTGTCAGCGAGCATATACTCAAAATGTCTGGGTTGCACAATCGCTTGTCTCAGTTGGGAATTAATCTCCTAGATGATGCGGTCGTTGACAGAATCCTCCAGTCGCTCCCACCTAGCTACAAGAGCTTCGTGATGAACTTCAATATGCAGGGGATGGAGAAGTCCATTCCCGAGGTATATTCAATGCTGAAATCAGCGGAGGTGGAGATCAAAAAGGAACATCAAGTGTTGATGGTGAATAAAACCACTAAGTTCAAGAAAGACAAGGGTAAGAAGAACTTCAAGAAGGACGGAAAATGAGTTGCCGCGCCCGGTAAGCTAGTTGCCGGGAAGAAGCCAAAGAATGGTCCCAAGCCTGAGACTGAGTGCTTTTATTGCAAGGGAACAGGTCACTGGAAGCAGAACTGTCCCAAATACTTAGTGGATAAGAAGGCCGGAAACGTCAAAGGTATATGTGATATACATGTTATTGATGTGTACCTTACCAGCGCTCGTAGTAGCTCCTGGGTATTTGATACCAGTGCAGTTGCTCACATTTGTAACTCAAAGCAGGAGCTGCGGAATAAGCAGAGACTGGCGAAGGACGAGGTGACGATGCGCGTCGATAATGGTTCCAAGGTCGATGTGATCACCTTCGGCGCGCTACCTCTGCATCTACCTTCGGGATTAGTTTTAAACCTCAATAATTGTTATTTAGTACCAGCTTTGAGCATGACCATTGTATCTGGATCTCGATTAATGCGAGATGGCTACTCATTTAAATATGAGAATAATGGTTGTTCTATTTATATGAGAGAAATGTTTTATGGTCATGCCCCGCTGGTCAATGGTTTATTCTTAATGAATCTCAAACGTGATGTTACACATATTCATAGTGTGGATGCCAAAAGGTGTAAGGTTGATAATGATAGTCCCACATACTTGTGGCACTGCCGCCTTGGTCATATTGGTGTCAAACGTATGAAGAAGCTCCATGCAGATGGACTTTTGGAGTCTCTTGATTATGAATCATTTGACACGTGCAAACCATGCCTCTTGGGCAGGATGACCAAGACTCCGTTCTCCGGAACAATGGAGTGAGAAACCGACTTATTGGAAATCATACATACCGATGTGTGCAGTCCAATGAGTGTTGAAGCTCGCGGTGGCTATCGTTATGTTCTCACCCTCACTGATGACTTAAGTAGATATGGGTATGTCTACTTGATGAAACACAAGTCTGAGACCTTTGAAAAGTTCAAGGAATTTTAGAATGAGGTTGAGAATCAACGTGATAGAAAAATAAAGTTCTTACGATCAGATCGTGGAGGAGAATATTTAAGTCACGAATTTGGCACACACCTAAGGAACTGTGGAATTGTTTCACAATTGACGCCGCCTGGAACACCTCAGCGTAATGGTGTGTCCGGACTTCATAATCGTACTCTGTTGGACATGGTGCGATCTATGATGTCTCTTACCGACTTACCGCTATCATTTTGGGGTTATGCTTTAGAGACTGCCGCATTCACTTTAAATAGGGCACCATCTAAATCCGTTGAGACAACACCGTATGAACTATGGTTTGGCAAGAAACCTAAGTTGTCATTTCTAAAAGTTTGGGGATGCGATGCTTATGTCAAGAAACTGCAACCTGAAAAGCTCGAACCCAAATCGGAAAAATGTGTCTTCATAGGTTACCCTAAGGAAACTATAGGGTATACCTTCTACCTCAGATCCGAAGGCAAGGTCTTTGTTGCCAAGAATGGATCCTTTCTGGAGAAAGAGTTTCTCTCGAAAGAAGTAAGTGGGAGGAAAGTGGAACTTGATGAGGTGATTGTCACCCCTTCCGAACCGGAAAGTAGCGGAGCGCAGGAAGATGTTTCTGTGGTGCCTGCACTAACTAGGGAGGAAGTTAATGATAATGATCATGAAGCTTCAGATCAAGTTACTGCTGAACTTCGTAGGTCCACAAGGACACGTTCCTCACCAGAGTGGTATGGCAACCCTGTCATGGAAATCATGTTGTTAGACAACGGTGAACCTTCGAACTATGAAGAAGAGATGGCGGGCCCGGATTCCAACAAATGGCTTGAAGCCATGAAATCCGAGATAGGATCCATGTATGATAATAAAGTATGGACTTTGGTTGACTTCCCGATGATCGGCAAGCCATAGAAAATAAATGGATCTTTAAGAAGAAGACTGACGCGGATGGTAATGTGACCATCTATAAGGCTCGGCTTGTCGCTAAAGGATATCGACAAGTTCAAGGGATTGACTACGAAGAGACTTTCTCTCCCGTAGCGATGCTGAAGCCTGTCCGAATCATGTTAGCAATTGCCGCATTCTATGATTATGAGATATGGCAAATGGACGTCAAAACGACATTCCTTAACGGCTTCCTTAAGGAAGAACTGTATATGATGCAGCCGGTAGGTTTTGTCGATCCTAAGAATGCTAACAAGGAATGCAAGCTCCAGCGCTCCATTTATGGGCTGGTGCAAGCATCTTGGAGTTGGAACATTCACTTTGATGAGGTGATCGAAGCGTTTGGGTTTATACAGACTTGGGGAGAAGCCTGTATTTACAAGAAAGTGAGTGGGAGCTCTGTAGCATTTCTCATATTATATGTGGATGACATACTGCTGATGGGAAATGATGTTGAACTCTTGGAAAGCATAAAGGCCTACTTGAATACGTGTTTTTCAATGAAGGACCTTGGAGAAGCTGCTTACATATTAGGCATCAAGATCTATAGAGATAGATCGAGACGCCTCATTGGTCTTTCACAAAGCACATACCTTGACAAGATATTGAAGAAGTTCAATATGGATCAGTCCAAGAAAGGGTTCTTGCCTGTATTGCAAGGTATGAGATTGAGCACAGCTCAATGCCCGACCTCGGCAGAAGATAGAGAAAAGATGAGTGTCATCCCCTATGCCTCAGCCATAGGTTCTATTATGTATGCCATGCTGTGTACCAGACCTGATGTGAACCTTGCCATAAGTTTGGTGGGGAGGTAACAAAGTGATCCCGGTATGGAACACTTGACAGCGGTCAAGAACATCCTGAAGTACCCAAAAAGAACTAAGGACATGTTTCTCATTTGTGGAGGTGACGAAGAGCTCGTCCTAAAGGGTTACGTTGATGCTAGCTTCGACACAGATATGGATGACTCCAAGTCACAAACCGGATACGTGTATATTTTGAATGGTGGGGTAGTCAGCTGGTGCAGTTGCAAGCAAAGCGTCGTGGCAGCATCATGTGAAGCGGAGTACATAGCTGCTTCCGAAGCAGCACAGGAAGGAGTCTGGATGAAGGAGTTCATCACCGACCTAGGAGTTATTCCAAGTGCGTCGGGCCCGATGACTCTCTTCTGTGACAATACTAAAGCTATTGCCATTGCCAAGGAGCCCAGGTTTCACAAGAAGACCAAGAACATCAAGCGTCGTTTCAACTCCATCCGGAATTATATCCAAGATGGGGACATAGATATTTGTAAAGTGCATACGGATCTGAATGTCGCAGATCTGTTGACTAAACCTCTTCCACGAGCAAAACATGATCAACACCAGAACTCTATGGGTGTTCGATTCATCACAATTTAACTAGATTATTGACTCTAGTGCAAGTGGGAGACTGTTGGAAATATGCCTTAGAGGCAATAATAAAATGGTTATTATTATATTTCCTTGTTCATGATAATTGTCTATTGTTCATGCTTTAATTGTATTATCCGGAAATAGTAATGCATGTGTGAATACTTAGACCACATTGTGTCCCTAGTAAGCCTCTAGTTGACTGGCTCGTTGATCAACAGATGGTCACGGTTTCCTGACCATGGACATTGGATGTCATTGATAATGGGATCACATCATTAGGAGAATAATGTGATGGACAAGACCCAATCCTAAGCCTAGCACAAGATCGTGTAGTTCATATGCTAAAGCTTTTCCAATGTCAAGTATCCTTTCCTTAGACCATGAGGTTGTGCAACTCCCGGATACCATATGAATACTTTGGGTGTGCCAAATGTCACAACGTAACTAGGTGGCTATAAAGGTACACTACGGGTATCTTCGAAAGCGTCTATTGGGTTGGCACGAACAGAGACCGGGATTTGTCACTCCGTATGACGGAGAGGTATCTCTGGGCCCACTCGGTAATACATCATCGTAATGATCTCAATGTGACTAAGGGGTTAGTCACGAGATGATGTGTGATACGTCCATTTTGCATCATGCTTATAAGTTGATATTTATTGCATTATGGGTTGTTCATACATGTTTTGTCACAATACTTATGCCTTTTCTCTCTTATTTTACAAGGTTTACATGAAGAGGGAGAATGTCGGCAGCTGGAATTCTGGGCTAGAAAAGGAGCAAACTCTGGAAACCTATTCTGCACAACTCCAAAAGCCCCGAAACTCCACAAAACATTTTTTTCGGAAAATATAAAAAATATCTGGCGGAAGAAATCCACGAGAGGGGCCACTGACTGGTCTCGAGGGTGGGGGGCGTGCCCCCCTTCCCAGTGCGCGCCCCCCTGCCTCGAGGGCTAGCCGGTGGGCCCCCGATGCCCATCTTCTCCTATATGAAGCGTTTTGACCTGGAAAAAATCAGGAGGAGGCTTTCGGGACCAGACGCCGCCGTCTCGAGGCGGAACCGAGGCAGAAACCAATCTAGGGCTCCGGCAGAGCTGTTCTGCCGGGGATACTTCACTCCGGGAGGGGGAAATCGTCACCGCCGTCATCACCAACAACTCTCCCATCTTGGGGAGGGCTATCTTCATTAACATCTTCACCAGCACCATCTCCTCTCAAACCCTAGTTCATCTCTTGTATCCAATCTTTGTATCCAAACCTCAGATTGGTACCTATGGGTTGCTAGTAGTGTTGATTACTCCTTGTAGTTGATGCTAGTTGGTTTATTTGGTGGAAAATCATATGTTCAGATACATTATGCATATTAATATACCTCTGATCATGAACAATATTATGTCTTGTGAGTAGTGACTTTTGTTCCTGAGGACATGGGAGAAGTCTTGCTATTAGTAGTCATGTGAATTTGGTCTTCGTTCGATATTTTCATGAGATGTGTGTTGTCTCTCCTCTAGTGGTGTCATGTGAACGTCGACTACATGACACTTCACCATTATTTGGGCCTAGAGGAAGGCATTGGGAAGTAATAAGTATATGATGGGTTGCTAGAGTGACAGAAGCTTAAACCCTAGTTTATGCGTTGCTTCGTAAGGGGCTGATTTGGATCCATATGTTTCAGGCTATGGTTAGGTTTACCTTAATACTTATTTTGTAGTTGCGGATGCTTGCATTAGAGGCTAATCATAAGTGGGAGGCTTGTCCAAGTAAGGGCAGAACCCAAGCACCGGTCCACCCACATACCAAATTATCAAAGTACCGAACGCGAATCAGATGATCGTGATGAAAACTAGCTTAACGATAATTCCCATATGTCCTCGGGAGCGCTTTACTTTGCATAAGAGTTTGTCTAGGCTTGTCCTTTGCTACAATAAGGATTGGGCCATCTTTCTGCACCTTATTACTTTTACTGTTTGTCACTTGCTACCAATTATTTTATCACAAAACTATCTGTTACTTATAATTTCAGTGCTTGCAGAAAATACCTTATTGAGAACCGCCTATCATTTCCTTCTGCTCCTCGTTGGGTTCGACACTCCTACTTATCGAATGGACTACGATAGACCCCCTACACTTGTGGGTCATCAAGACTCTAATCTGGCACCATTGCCGGGGAGTGAAGCGCCTGTGACGCCCCGAGACCGATGTGCCAGGTGTCAGCCAGTTATTCGTCATCGTTGCCATGTCATTTGCTTGCGTGTTGCACTTTGCCTTGTCATCATGTGCATTTCATCAGCATGTTTTAAAAACTTGCATTCGTTCGTGTTCCCCAGTTCTCTCCATTGTCCGTTCTGAGTCCAGACACACTCGCACGCGCTCGCGGCACATCCAAATATTTATTTTATAAGTGGCCGGATAATGTTCTCGGAATGGGTTGAAACTTGACGTGCGGTCTTATTATAGCGTAGGTAGACCGCCTGTCAAATTTTGTCGCATTCGGAGTTCGTTTGATAGCCCAACCGATAAACCTATAGCGGCATTATAGCCGGTTTAAACGTCGAACGTTTCAGTGCTCTGAAACCTGTTGCCGGGCTGGCATCTCTCTCCCTCTTCTCAGCCTACACATTCTACACAGCCCACTTTTGCCCCCTCGCCTGCGCGCCCGAAACTGCCCCGAACCCGGTCCGAGCTGTTGTTACCATTGGGTCCGGATCATCCCCAAACATGCCTAAAATATCATCGGTTCTCTGTTTGGGACTCCCTAGCTAATTATTCTCGACCGTTCAATTTTGATCGGAGGGTCCGTTTTGCCTTAAGCTAGTCCACCTAACTATTTAATCAGATCTAACCCTAGAATATAGGACACTTGTCCCATCCTTCCCATTCCTCCGCCGCCGCCACACTGTCTTCTCCCACCTCGGGATCCTCCCGTTCCAGATCCACCCAACCAGCCGCTCGATCCCCCTCCTGCTCTGCCTAGCTCTCACGACAGCAGGAGAGGAATTCCTCCTCGCGCTCTTGGAGCCCAAGTAGCAGCCACCAGGCCGTGCGCCTCGTCCCCGCCTCCTCGCTCGGTCGGGAGAGGAGCTCCCGACCCACGAGCTTCGCCGCGTCAGGACCCCGCCGCCATGCTGCCATGTTCCTCCAGTGCCGCCGCCTCCATCCTGCTCGAACGGATCGAGCAGAGCACAACCGCTCGCCCCGTTGACTGCGCAGCTCCACCGCCGCTGCCATCCCTCTGCCATGGCCTCAACCCGCGCTCCTCTACACAAGACGGGCTGCGCCCGGACTCCTTCTGCCTTCGCCAAGTTCCGTCGCCTGGGTCCTGCGGTTAGCTGCTGCTGCTTCCTCTTCCAGTCGTCCCTCCGCCCCATCCGGTCGCCGCCGTCCTCCTCATCCGCGGCTCCGCCAACCCGCCAAGTCCCGCAGCCGGCCGCGCCAGTTTCCCTGCCTCGCCTCTGCTTTTCGAGGAAGGAGGGCGACATGCCGAGTCGCCGGGTCTGCCTCGACCCGACCCAACAGGAGAGATCGCATCGCCCGACTCCTCTTCGCCCTGGGCCACTTCTGCGCCGCGGCCCAGCGCACCAAGACACCTAGCCCGTCCAGCCGCTGCACCAACTGGGCCGAAGCCCATGGGTGAGCTCCCCACAGCCCCCTCCTTTCGCTCCAGTTTCGGCCCTTGTTGTTTCTTTAGGCCAGCGATTTTATCTAATTTCCTGAGGCTGCCAGTTTTACAAAATAGTCCCTCTAGTTCATGCATTAGTAACTCACAAACAGTGCATCATATGTAAAAACTTTATATATGTAAAATGCTTAGAATTTTGTGTAGATTCATAATACGCCACTTTCACCCCTGTTAAAAATGTTTAACTTGCTGTTTTCATTAAATTATGTAAATAACATGCTAAAATGACTTAATTCATAACTAAATAACCATAGCTCCAAATTTAATAAACTTTATATGTAAATGGGGTAGAAAAATGTGTAGAAGAACATGTTGCACTTTGTTTTGCTGTTTGACAACTTTAAAATGGTGTAATAGGCAGAACAGTATCAAATTTCATAATATGCATATGGGGATTTTCCGGAGTTGTCATTTGTGTTTCCGGCCTCATTTAAACTTGCCTAAATAGTTAGTTTACTGATGCTTCACCCCTTGCCATGTAATCAACATTTAATATTGTTGTGTATATGAAAAAGAGTGAACTAAATACTTAAATGTGGTGTTTCATCAATATGCAACTCGTTGCATATTGAGCTCCACTTAACTTGTAGTACTTGTTTGTGCACTTTGCCATGCCATGCATATTTTAACCGGACATGCATCATACCTTGCCATGTATTGCATCATATAAAGACTTGTCTTGCATCATACTTGCTTGAGCATATTGTCATGTTTCTTGTGTTGTTTCTGTGCTTCCTACCTTGCCATGTAATGCTTCCTGTATAGACTTGTCATGCATCATACCTTGCCATGTATTGCATCATATAGACTTGTGTTATTTTTCTGTGCTTCCTACCTTGCCATGTTTTGCTTCCTGTATAGACTTGTGGTGCATCCTATATAGAACTGTCATGCATCATACTTGGATGTGCATCGGATGCCATGTTTATGCTTGTGCGTTTACCGTATTGCTTGCTTATTCTCGTTAGTGCTTGTTCCGTTGCGGTCGTGAGGATTCGTTCGACTTATCGTGGTTCTTCTTCAAGGCTTCTTCTTCGTCTTCAGCATGGATTTGTTCTTCTCCCTTGCGGAATCCCAGGCAAGATGATCATACCCTTGGATACCTTTACTATCATTGCCTTTGCTTAGTAGTCTCGATGCTATCGTTACATGTCGCGCTACCCATCTTATTGTCAGCCTCTCCTTGTTGCCATGAAACCTCTAACCTTTGAAACCTTCCTAGCAAAACCATTGCTTGGCTATGTTACCCGCTTGCTCAGCCCCTCTTATAGCGTTGTTAGTTGCAGGTGAAGATGAAGATCGTTCCAGGAGGGAACTTGTTGTTGGAATATCACAATATCTATTATTATTATTAACACACCTATATACTGGGCATGGGTGGAAGGCTTGGCCTTTTGCTCGGTGTTTTGTTCCACTCATGCCACCTTAGGTGCCGATAAACCGGCATTATGTTCCTTGATTTTGCGTTCCTTACACGATGGGTATATGGGGACCCCTTGACACTTCGACTTTGAAAAAAACTCCTCCAGCAAGGCCCAACATTGGTTTTTAATTTGCCTCATAATAACAACTTAATTAATTAATTAAATTGCATAAGGGGGACGCTCCTTGGAGATTCTTTTCTACATAGCAGGGGGCCAGTGTTGATGGTGTTGGTCCCAAACGGGGGTCCTGCGGGGCCACCACGGGGAAACTCGAGGTTTGGTTTTACCTATAGCATCGCCCATCCGGTTGTGGCCTGAGACGAGATACGCGCGGCTACTATCAGGGTGTCGGCACGCCGGGAGGTCTTGCTGGACTTGTTTTACCATTGTCGAAATGTCTTGTGCACCGGGATGCCAAGCCTGATCGGATTTCCCTAAGATAAGGGGTGATGATATTATATTTATCACTTCAGCTGATCGTGAGAGCTTGTGATGGGCTAAGTTGGGACACCCCTCCAGGGTTATGATCTTTCGAAAGCCGTGCCCGCGGTTATGTGGCAGATGGGAATTTGTTAATGTCCGGTTGTAGAAAACTTGACAGAGGATCCGAAGTAAAACACACAACTGTGTGAGTAACCGTAACTGTCTCTTTTCACTTTGAGAAGAGAACACGGTGGGGTTATGTTTGACTCGTATGTAGTTCAGGATCTTTAGCGATCACTACTAGTTGCGACCGTTTGTGTAGATGCTCATCTTATTCTTGTACTCGTAAGTTAGCCACTATTTTATGCTTAGCTGCTGCTGCAACCTCACCACCACCCTTCTCCATACCCTTAAAGCTTTGCTAGTCTTGATACCCATGGTTATGGGATTGCTGAGTCCTCGTGGCTCACAGATACTACAACACCAGATGCAGGTTCAGCCAAGAATGATGAAGGAGATGGGTCAGAACTTCCGGGAGTTCGATGAAGAGCGTGGCCGTATTCTTGTGACGTTTTCGACGATCAGTAGTGGTTTCTACTAGGGGCGATTCGGACCTGTTGCTTTATGTTTTTGGTATCTTTCTTTTTGGATCTTCGCCCGTAGTCGGGTTGTGATGTTTTGGATGATGATTTGCTTATGTAATGTATTGTGTGACGTGGCGAGTGTAAGCCAACTATTCTTTTGCAATTTCATCCCCATTTTTACATGAGTCGTGCAAAGATACCAAACTTGAGATCATTCCAGAATGGGCTTATACCTCTAAGTCGTGCCTCGACACGTAGGAGGTATAGTCCCATCCTGGGCATTATAAGTTGGTATTCCGAGAACATTATCCGGCCACTTATAAAATAAATATTCAGATGTGCCGCGGGCGCGTGCGAGTGTGTCTGGACTCAGAACGGACAACGGAGAGAACTGGGGAACACGAACGAATGCAAGTTTTTAAAACATGCTGATGAAATGCACATGATGACAAGGCAAAGTGCAACACGCAAGCAAATGACATGGCAACGATGACGGATAACTGGCTGACACCTGGCGCATCGGTCTCGGGGCGTCACAACGCCTTTGGTAAGTGGAATTTGGTAAGGAAAAATTTATATAGTGTGATGAAATTTATTGTCACTTGTTACTATGGCTCAAAATCCTTTGAGAGGCTTGTTCGGGGTATCTTCACCCCGACCAGAAGAGCAAAGAGTTGCTCCTCAACCTACTGCACCTATTGAAAATGTCTGCTTTGAGATTCCTTCGGGTATGATAGAGAAACTGCTTGAAAATCCCTATACAGGAGATAGAACACTTCACCCCGATTTACACCTAATCTATGTGGATGAAGTTTGTGGATTGTTTAAGCTTGCAGGTATGCCCGAGGATATTATCAAGAAGAAGGTCTTCCCTTTATCTTTGAAGGGAGATGCATTGACATGGTTTAGGCTATGCGATGATATTGGATCTTGGAACTATAATCGTCTGAAGTTGGAATTTCATCAGAAGTTCTACCCTAGGCACTAGGTTCATCGTGATCGTAATTATATTTATAATTTCTGGTCTCACGAAGGAGAAAGCATCGCTCAAGCTTGGGGGAGGCATAAGTCAATGTTATATTCATGCCCCAATCATGAGCTCTCAAGAGAAATGATCATTCAAAATTTTATGCTCGGCTTTCTCATGATAATCGCTCCATGCTCGATACTTCTTGTTTTGGCTGTTATATGATGAAGACTATTGACTTCAAATGGGATTTATTGGAAAGAATTAAACGCAAATATGAAGATTGGGATCTTGGCGAAGGTAAGGAGTCAGGTATGATCCCTAAGTTTGATTCTGTTAAAGCTTTTAAGGATACCGATGTTTTCCGTGAGTTTAGCACTAAATATGGACTTGACTTTGAGATAGTAGCTTCTTTCTGTGAATCCTTTGCTACTCATGTTGATCTCCTTAAGGAGAAGTGGTTTAAATACCACCCCCCTATTGAAGTTAAAGTAGTTGAACCTATTAAACTTGAAGAAAAGACTATCACTTATAATGTTGATCCTGTCATTCCTACCGCTTATATTGAGAAACCACCTTTCCCTGTTAGGATAAAGGATCATGCTCAAGCTTCAACTATAGTTTGTAAGAGTAATACTAGAACACCTACACCCTCTGAGCAAATTAAAGCTTAACCTAGTGTTGCTATGGTTAAAGACCTCCTGGTAGAAGATTTAGATGGACATGCTATTTATCTCCAAGAAGAGTCTGCTAGAATAGCCAAACCCAATGCTAGGAATAAACATAAACCTGTAGCAGGTCTGCCTGTCATCTCTGTTAAGATAGGAGATCATTGCTATCATGGTTTATGCGACGTAGGTGCTAGTGCGCGTATTGTCCCTCTTGACTTGTATAACGAAATTATGCATGATATTGCACCTGTTGAGTTAGAAGGGATTGATGTTACTATTAAGCTTGCTAATAGAGATACTATTTCACCAGTTGGGATTGTTAGAGATATTGAAGTCTTGTGTGGGAAGGTTAAATACCCTTCTGATTTTCTTGTTCTTAGTTCCCCACAAGATGCTTTCTGTCCCATTATATTTGGTAGACCCTTCTTGAATACTGTTAATGCCAAGATAGACTATGAGAAAGACATTGTCACTGTTGGATTAGGGGATATGTCTCATGATTTTCACTTTGCTAAATTCCATAGACAACCCCTTGAAAAGGCACCACCCAGTAAGGATGAACTTATTGGTCTTGCTTCTATTGCCGTGCCACCTAATGACCCTTTAGAACAATCCTTGCTAGACCATGAAAATGATATGCATATGAATGAGAGAAGGAAGATAGATGAAATATTCCATACACAGGGACCTGTATTGAAAATTACTTGCCTGTTGAAATCCTAGGGGATCCTCCTCCACCCAAGGGTGATCCCGTGTTTGAACTTAAACCTTTACCTGATAATCTTAAGTATGTTTATCTTGATAAAAAGAAGATATATCCTGTTATTATTAGTGCTAACCTTTCAGAGCATGAGGAAGAAAGATTATTGAAAACTCTGAAGAAGCACCGAGCTACTATTGGATATACTCTGGACGATATTAAGGGCATTAGTCCCACTATATGTCAACACAAGATAAAATTGGAAGAAAATGCTAAACCAGTTATCGATCATCTGCGACGGTTAAATCCTAAGATGAAAGAAGTGGTAAGGAAGGAAATTCTAAAGCTTCTAGAGGCAGGTATTATCTATCCCATTGCTGATAGCCAGTGGGTAAGTCCTGTCCATTGTGTTCCTAAGAAAGGAGGTATGACCGTTGTCCCTAATGATAAAGATGAATTGACCCCGCAAAGAATAGTTACAGGTTATAGGATGGTAATTGATTTCCGTAAGTTAAATAAAGCTACTAAGAAAGATCATTACCCCTTGCCATTTATTGATAAAATGCTAGAAATATTATCCAAACATACTCATTTCTGCTTTCTAGATGGTTATTCTGGTTTCTCTCAAATACCTGTGTCAAAGGGGGATCAAGAAAAGACCACCTTTACTTGTCCTTTCGGTACCTTTGCTTATAGGCGTATGCCTTTTGGTTTATGTAATGCACCTGCTACCTTTCAAAGATGTATGATGGCTATATTCTCTGACTTTTGTGAAAAGATTGTTGAGGTGTTCATGGATGATTTCTCCGTTTACGGAACTTCTTTTGATGACTGCTTAAGCAACCTTGATCGAGTTTTGCAAAGATGTGAAGACACTAATCTGGTCTTGAATTGGGAGAAGTGCCACTTTATGGTCAATGAAGGCATTGTCTTGGGACATAAAATTTCCGAAAGAGGTATTGAAGTTGACAAGGCTAAAGTTGATGCTATTGAAAAGATGCCATACCCTAAGGATATCAAAGGTATACGAAGTTTTCTTGGTCATGCCGGGTTTTATAGGAGGTTCATTAAGGACTTATCCAAAATCTCCAGGCCTCTGACTAATCTCTTACAGAAAGATATCCCTTGTCTTTGATGATGATTGTCTAGAAGCCTTTGAAATACTTAAGAAAGCATTGATCTCTGCACCTATTTTCCGGCCTCCTGACCGGAACTTACCCTTTGAGATTATGTGCGACGCTAGTGATTATGCCGTAGGAGCTGTTTTAGGGCAAAGAGTTGATAAGAAATTGAATGTTATCCAGTATGCTAGCAAAACTCTGGATAGTTCTCAAAGAAATTATGCCACCACTAAGAAAAAATTTTTAGCAGTTGTATTTGCTTGTGATAAGTTTGGACCCTATATTGTTGATTCTAAAGTAACTATTCACACTGATCATGCTGCTATCAAATACCTTATGGAAAAGAAAGATGCCAAACCTAGACTCATTAGATGGGTTCTCTTGCTGCAAGAATTTGACTTGCATATTATTGATAGAAAGGGGGCTGAGAACCCCGTAGCAGATAACTTGTCTAGGTTAGAGAATATACTCGATGACCCACAAACTATTGATGATAGCTTTCCTGATGAACAACTAGCTGTCATAAGTACTTCTAGTACTGCTCCATGGTATGCTGATTATGCTAATTATATCGTTGCTAAGTTTATACCTCCTAGCTTCACATATCAGCAAAAGAAAAAGTTCTTCTATGATTTGAGACATTACTTTTGGGATGACCCACATCTTTATAATGAAGGAGTAGATGGTATTATTAGACGTTGTGTACCTGAGCATGAACAGGAACAGATCCTACGCAAGTGCCACTCCGAAGCTTACGGAGGACACCATGCGGGAGACAGAACTGCACACAAGGTATTGCAATCCGGTTTTTATTGGCCTACTCTCTTCAAGGATGCCCGTAAGTTTGTCTTATCATGTGATGAATGTCAAAGAATTGATAATATTAGTAGACGTCAAGAAATGCATATGAATTATTCACTTGTCATTGAACCATTTGATGTTTGGGGCTTTGATTATATGGGACCTTTTCCTGCCTCTAATGGGTACACACATATTTTAGTTGTTGTTGATTACGTTACTAAGTGGGTAGAAGCTATTCCAACTAGTAGTGCTGATCGTAACACCTCTATTAAGATGCTTAAAGAAGTTATATTTCCGAGGTTTGGAGTCCCTAGATATCTAATGACTGATGGTGGTTCACACTTTATTCATGGTGCTTTCCGTAAGATGCTTGCTAAGTATGGTGTCAACCATAGAATTGCATCACCTTATCACCCACAGACCAGTGGTCAGGTAGAACTAAGTAATAGGGAATTGAAATTAATCTTGCAAAAGACAGTTAATAGGTCTAGAAAGAATTGGTCCAAGAAACTAGATGATGCATTATGGGCCTATAGAACTGCATACAAAAATCCTATGGGTATGTCTCCATATAAGATGGTATATGGAAAAGCTTGTCACTTACCTCTTGAGCTAGAACATAAGGCATATTGGGCTATCAAAGAGCTCAATTATGATTTCAAACTTGCCGGTGAAAAGAGGCTATTTGATATTAGCTGTCTCGATGAATGGAGAACCCTAGCCTACGAGAATGCCAAGTTATTTAAAGAAAAAGTTAAAAGATGGCATGACACAAGGATAAAAAAGCGTGAGTTTAACGTAGGTGCTTATGTTTTGCTATACAACTCTCGTTTAAGATTTTTTGCAGGAAAACTTCTCTCTAAGTGGGAAGGACCTTACGTTATCGAGGAGGTCTATCGTTCCGGTGCCATAAAAATCAACAACTTTGAAGGCACAAATCCGAAGGTGGTGAATGGTCAAAGAAGCAAACATTATATCTCAGGTAATCCTATTAATGTTGAAACTAATGTTATTGAAACCATAACCCCGGAGGAATACATAAGGGACATTTTCCAAAACGATCCAGCCTCCGAAAAGGAAGAGGTACGTGATACGGTAAGTAAACCGACTCCAAAACAGCTCTAAAGGCAATTTTTCTCCGTTTTGGAATATTTAGAAAAATAGAAAAATAAACCGCAGTCCGGAGGAGACACGGGGCCTCCTCGAGGGTAGGGGGCGCGCCCCCCTGCCTCGAGGGCACCCCGTGTGTCCCCGGGACTCCGTTTTCTTGTGGGTTACTCCTTTCGTGCGGGAAAAATTCATTATATATACTCCCGAAGGTTTTGACCTCTGTATCACGCAAAATTCCTCTATTTTCGTTTCGAGTTGCTGTTTTTGATAGATCTAGATCATCATGGCGTCCTCCAACACCCCCAAGGACACGTTCTTCGATAAGGTCATCAACCCCTACCTTGCGGAGGTGCTGCACCACCCCAAAACCATGGAGTTGCATGAGGGGGTGCTGCACATCCGTGATGTTGAGGGGCCGAGAAGGACCGGAAGCGTGGAGACAAGGCTCGAGGCAATGGAGCAACAAGTTTTCAAGTGCCAAGGCATGGTGGAACGAGGACTCGACGCCAACCACATGATGATCTCAGAGCTTGCCAACAACCTCAAGATGGACTCAAGGATCTTCGGGGAAGCCATCTCCAATCTTCAAGAGAAGATCGATCACCTCCAACCCCAGATCTATGACCTGCAAAACCAAAACTGTGAGTATGAATATATATTCAAGAACATGAGTTGGGCTGCAGATTTGAGTATCCCGGAGACTCGATCATCCTTCTATGATGGTGAGCCCATGCCTTGGAAGAACAACAAGCCTACATCAGCAACAACTCCATCATCACCAACCCCGAAGAAGGAGACATAACCCCATGGGTATGGGCACTCCCCTTGGCAACTTCCAAGCTTGGGGGAGTGACCCCGGTATCGTATCACCATCACTCCTATCTTTACGGTTTTACTTAGTTCGATCCTTTTGGTAGTATCTTGATCATTAGAATAAAGTTAGCATGATCTAGTTGTGAGTTTTTGCTTTGTGAGCTTTATCCTTTGTAATCGAGTCCATGAGCTATATAATAAAGATTAGTGTTGAGTCAAGGGCATGATTTCCTCACTTGGGTCATGATAAAAAGAAATAAAACAAAAAGAGAATCAAAGAGATCATATCAATCTTATGGGAAGTAATGACTTCACATACAATAGTATGATAAATAAAAGTTGTTGGGAGGTGACAAACATAGTTTTGTTCATCGTTGCAATTAATAGGAAGTAATAAAAGAAGAGAGGCTTCACATACAAATACACTATCTTGGACATATTTTATGGTTGTGAGCACTCATTAAAGTATGACATGCTAAAGAGTTGATGTTGGACAAGGAAGACAACATAATGGGTTATGTCTTCTTATATCCGAAATAAAGTATATTGTCATGGATCTTCCAACATGTTGAGCTTGCCTTTCTCCCTCATGCTAGCCAAAACTCCTTGCACTAAGTAGAGATACTACTTGTGCTTCCATATATCTTTAAACCCAGTTTTTCCATGAGAGTCCACCATACCTACCTATGGATCGAGAAAGATCCTTCCAAGTAAGTTGTCATGTTGTAAACTCGCTAAAATCTGTATGATTTCTTAGTGTGGGAGAAATTAGCTTTATACGAGCTTGTGACATGGAAGTAATAAAAGCAACGGACTGCATAATAAAGGTCCTTATCACAAGTGGAAATATAAAGAGAAGTTCCTCTATGCTAAGACTTTGTGCATCCAACCATAAAAACACATGACAACCTCTGCTTCCCTCTGCGAAGGGCCTACCATTTATTCTTGTCTTATAAGTGTCAAGGTGAAATCCACCTTTCCTTTTTCATTTTATCCTTTGGCAAGCACATTGTGTTGGAAAGATCCTGATATATATACCCACTTGGATGTAAGTTTTCATGATCTATTACTGTTGACATTACCCTTGAGGTAAAAGGTTGGGTGGCAACACAATAAGCCCCTATCTTTCTTTGTGTCCGATGAAAACTCCAAAAACATAAGTATTGCGTGAGTGTGAGAAATTGTGAAAGACTATATGATAGTTGAGTATGTAGGCTTGCTGAAAAGCTCTTATATTGACTCTTTCCGATATTACGATAAATTGCAATTGCTTCAATGACTGAGATCAAAGTTTGTTAGTTTCCAATGAAGTTTATGATGCATACTTGATATTGTGGATGAATTGTTACTTTAGCATAATGATCATATGACTATATTTATATAAGTTGCTGTTATGAGAATGATCATGATGCCCTCATGTACGTATTCTGTTTTTATCGACACCTCTATCTCTAAACATGTGGACATATTTTTCGTTATCGGCTTTCGCTTGAGGACAAGCGAGGTCTAAGCTTGGGGGAGTTGATACATCCATTTTGCATCATGCTTATAAGTTGATATTTATTGCATTATGGGCTGTTCATACATGTTTTGTCACAATACTTATGCCTTTTTTCTCTTATTTTACAAGGTTTACATGAAGAGGGAGAATGCCGGCTGCTGCAATTCTGGGCTGGAAAAGGAGCAAACTCTGGAAACCTATTCTGCACAACTCCAAAAGCCCCGAAACTCCACAAAACATTTTTTCGGAAAATATAAAAAATATCTGGCGGACGAAATCCACGAGAGGGGCCACTGGCTAGCCTCGAGGGTGGGGGGCGCGCCCCCCTTCCCAGGGCGCACCCCCTGCCTCGAGGGCCAGCGGGTGGGCCCCCGATGCCCATCTTCTCCTATATGAAGTGCTTTTACCTGGAAAAAATATCAGGAGGAGGCTTTCGGGACCAGACGCCGCCGTCTCGAGGCGGAACTGAGGCGAAAACCAATCTAGGGCTCCGGCAGAGCTGTTCTGCCTGGGATACTTCCCTCCGGGAGGGGGAAATCATCACCGCCGTCATCACCAACAACTCTCCCATCTTGGGGAGGGCTATCTTCATCAACATCTTCTCCAGCACCATCTCCTCTCAAACCCTAGTTCATCTCTTGTATCCAATCTTTGTATCCAAACCTCAGATTGGTACCTGTGGGTTGCTAGTAGTGTTGATTACTCCTTGTAGTTGATGCTAGTTGGTTTATTTGGTGGAAGATCATATGTTCAGATCCATTATGCATATTAATATACCTCTGATCATCAACAATGCTATGTCTTGTGAGTACTTACTTTTGTTCCTGAGGACATGTGAGAAGTCTTGCTATTAGTAGTCATGTGAATTTGGTCTTCGTTTGATGTTTTGATGAGATGTATGTTGTCTCTCCTCTAGTGGTGTCATGTGAACGTCGACTACATGACACTTCACCATTATTTGGGCCTAGAGGAAGGCATTGGGAAGTAATAAGTAGATGATGGGTTGCTAGAGTGACAGAAGCTTAAACCCTAGTTTATGCGTTGCTTCGTAAGGGGCTGATTTGGATCCATATGTTTCAGGCTATGGTTAGGTTTACCTTAATACTTCTTTTGTAGTTGCAGATGCTTGCATTAGAGGTTAATCATAAGTGGGAGGCTTGTCCAAGTAAGGGCAGCACCCAAGCACCGGTCTGCCCACATACCAAATTATCAAAGTACCGAACGCGAATCAGATGATCGTGATGAAAACTAGCTTGACGATAATTCCCATATGTCCTTGGGAGCGCTTTACTTTGCATAAGAGTTTGTCCAGGCTTGTCCTTTGCTACAAAAAGGATTGGGCCATCTTGCTGCACCTATTTACTCTTACCGTTTGTCACTTGCAACCAATTATCTTATCACAAAACTATCTGTTACTTATAATTTCAGTGCTTGCTGAAAATACCTTACTGAAAACCGCCTATCATTTCCTTCTGCTCCTCATTGGGTTCGACACTCTTACTTATCGAAAGGACTACGATAGATCCCCTACACTTGTGGGCCATCAATGTGTTACGGAACGAGTAAAGAGACTTGCCATGAAGAGATTGAACAAGGTATCGGTATACTGGCGATTGAATCTCGGGAAAGTGCTATACCGTTAGACAAAGGGATCATATACGGGATTGATTGAATCCTTGACATCGTGGTTCATCCGATGAGATCATCGTGGAACATGTGGGAGCCAACATGGGTATCTAGATCCCGCTATTGGTTATTGGCCAAAGATATGTCTCGGTCATGACTGCATGGTTCCCGAACCCGTATGGTCTACACACTTAAGGTTCGATGCCGCTAGGGATATAGGGAATGTAGTACATGGTCACCGAATGTTGTTCGGAGTCCCGGATGAGACCCGGATGTCACGAGGAGTTCCGGAATGGTTTGGAGGTAAAGATTTATATATGGGAAGTCCCGTTTTGGTCATGGGAAATATTCCGGGCGTTATCGGTAACGTACCGGGACCACATGAAGGGTTCCGGGGGTCCACCGGGAGGGGCCACCAGCCCCAGAGATCAGCCCCAGGTGGGCTGGTGCGCCCCCCACCAAGGCCCAAGGCGTAGGGAGAGAGGGAGGTGGCAAACCCTAGGTCCAGATGGGCCTTAAGGCCCACCCTAGGGCGCCCCCTCTCCCCCCTTCCTGGCCGCCCCTAGATGGGATCTAGGGGTTGCCGCCACCCCTAGGAAGGAAACCCTAGATGGGGGCACAGCCCCTCCCCTCCCCCTATATATATGTGGGGTTTCGGGGCTGCCAGATACACGAGAAGCTCTCCCTCTTGGCGCAACCCTACCCCTCTCCCTCCTCATCTCTTGCGGTGCTTGGCGAAGCCCTGCTGGAGTGCCACGCTCCTCCATCACCACCACACCGTCGTGCTGCTGCTGGACGTAGTCTTCCCCAACCTCTCCCTCTCCCCTTGCTGGATAAAGGCGCGGGAGACGTCACCGGGCTGCACAGGTGTTGAACGCGGAGGCGCCGTTGTTCGGCTCTTAGATCAGAATCAACCGCGATTTGAATCGCTACGAGTACGACTCCTTCATCCGCGTTCTTGCAAGGCTTCCGCATTGCGATCTTCAAAGGTATGAAGATGCACTGCCCTCTCATTGCTAGTAATCTCCATAGATAGATCTTGGTGATGCGTAGGAAATTTTTTGATTTTCTGCAACGATCCCCAACAGATACTTGCTATGGACCCGAAGGTCTGTGGTAAACTACTCACATCTCATGGTGAGACGATGATGATGATGTAGAAGCACTCCATGGTAGATCCCCCCTCCGACGAAGCTCCGGAACATGCCCCAAGATGGGATCTCATGGGAACAGAAGGTTATGGCGGTGGAACTAGGGTTTTCTCTTCTCCTTTGATGGTTTCGGGGTACGTAGGCTTATATAGGAGGAAGGAGGGCACCAGGGGCCTTACGTGGGACCCACGAGGCAGGGGGCGCGCCCTAGGGGGGGGGGGGGGCGCCCCCACCCTCGTGGGCACCACGTCGCCCCTACTCCATGGTTCTCAAGTCTCCCGTGCGTGATTTTCTCCAAAAATATCTCTCCCGAAGGTTTAATTCCGTTTGGACTCCGTTTGATATTCCTTTTCTGCAAAACCCTGAAACAGGCAAAAAACAGCAATCTGGACTGGGCCTTCGGGTTAGTAGGTTAGTCCCAAAAATAATATAAAAGTGTATGACAAAGCCCATTAAACATCCAAAACATCATAAATAATAGCATGGAACAATAAAAAATTATAGATACGTTGGAGACGTATCATAGATTCACGGGGAGGGCTAAACCCACTTCAACTGGAGGCGCCAGCCACTAGGCGCTGGGGCGACCGGACCCGGCGTGCCGCTCGCTAGATCCGCAGGGAGCGGTCGATGACGGTGGACGGCGACGGAGCCCGGACGAGGGAAGGAGCGTAAGAGGAGAAAGCGGAGCAGCGGCGCCCCGCCGCCGCCTTCCTTGAGGGCCGAGAGGGCTTCGCCGTCGGTCCCCTCTAGTGACGGCGATGAGAACAGAGCGGAGGGGAGGGCCGCCGGTCGTGAGATCAGGGCGCCGCCCGAGTCGCCCCTACGGAGCAACACAGGGGCCGTGGAATACGGATCCTTCTGGCCGGTCGAAAATCACATGACTTCAAACTTAAGATTTGGGTCATCTTAACAATAGATTTCTTTTTGTTTTTCATTGAAATCAATAGATTTCTTTTCGTTTTTTGCAAACTGATCGTAGCTTAGATTTTTTTGGTAGAACCAACCCATCAATGTTCAACTCCTACACTTAGGCATTGGTGGTCGCATTTTTTTGGATTTATTTTAGACTTTCTCACAACGTGCATCCAATGGGAGGAGATGCTCACGTCGACTAGGAAGGTGTCTGTGGTGACTTCATCAATCTCAAGACAATGTGCAAGCTCAGTCTATCCGGGGTACTCTGTGACGCCCCTGCCTCGACCATGCACTAATCATACGCACAAACATGCATGATCAATGCCAGAGAATCACGTGGAGATATCACAACACAACTCACACAAACACAACATAAAGCTTTATATTACAAGCCAGGGCCATAATGACCCGAATACATCAACGAAAGCATCAATAGTTGAGTACAGACATAACTAGACAAGTTTTCCTTAAGAAGACTAAGCAAAACAACGACAACTAGATCGAAAAGGCATAGGCCTCATGCCTGGGCCTCCTATCTACTCATGATCGTCGGTCTCCACCTAGTTGTAGGCTCCGTCGGGGTTGTAGTAGTCATCGACTGGATCAGCTGGCTCTGGGGCTCCATCATCTGGTCACAACAATCGAGTAGGTGGAAAAAGAGAGCAAAACAACCATGAGTACTCATCCAAAGTACTCGCAAGACTTACATTAGATCTATACCAAGTATGCATCAATATCAAAGGGAAGGGGCTGTATCTGTGGACTATACTACAGAAATGCCAAAATAGAAAGGAAGGCCTAGCCTATCGAAAACTAACATCTTGGAGCGTCTTGCCGCAACAGAAGGGAGTAGAGTACCTTAACACATAGTAACAAATATATATTAGCAATGCGAGAGATTCTTCCTTGACTCCATGCTAGAAAGCGATCCCGGATCTATCATATCAATTAGTATCTCGAGTATCCAGTTCTAGTTGTAGTAGATCGGCATACTCTCCGAGCGTCTGTTACTTTGGACACGACTATTCAAACAGATTAACGTCCCTGCAGGAGTGCACCAACTTACCCAACACGCTTGATTAACTCCGTCCGGATACACTTTTCAAGTCATGCCGGCCTCGGCTGATCGACACACCATAGTCCTACTGTAACACCCTCAGTATCAAGCTACAATAATTTCTCCCTAATGATTCCATATCATAAAATTTAACGAAGCCAAATTGCCACTTGAGAAAAATCAAAACCATTTTCAAATTTAAAATATAGTCAAATAAAGTATTTCTTCAAACATGAAAACTAAAATGTTCATAAAGTTGCAAATAATAATTTGTTAATATAGGTGGAGAACCAACATTTTTAAATGGTATTTAAATGCCCCTAAACTAGTTAAACATTGGCTAAAATAATACTTTAGATGCCTTTTAAATAATAAAAGTTGCAAAGTATTTTATCTTAATGCTAAACTAATTGTGGCAGTAGCCTAAATTATAATAATATTTTAGGTGCAAGTTTTATATTTAATAAAACTATTTTGATTTTAAAATAAATATAAAATGGAAAAGAAATGCTAATTAAAAACAACAAAAATAAAAAAAGAGAAAGCCCCCTGCCCCCTGGGCCTCGGCCCACCCACGCCAGTCGGCCCAGCCAGCGCACCTACCCCCACCGGTCGTCTTATTCTTCTATTTCCCCGGCCGAGCACCCGAGGAGGGGTGCGTCCCCTACACACTAGCTCGCCGGCGCTGCCTCGAGGATAAGGCCGGCGCCTCAAGCTCCCCTCCCCACCTACTGCCACTCCCACTCACCCCCTATCACCCTCTCCTCTCTGCCCTCACCCACGCCCGCTCTTTCCCACCACCCGTACCACCATGGCCACGCCTCCGTGAGCTATCGTGGCCACCGTCGTTGCCTCTCCTCGCCGCCCTGTCCAATCACTCTGTCGGCGTCTTCGGCACCGACCGGCTCGAGCTCGGACCCCCTGCACTGCGAGATCGCCGCCGTTGTCTTCCTCTACGATCGCCAGCGATCCTCCACGACTCCGACCACCGCAACACATCCTCGGTTCGTCTCAGCAACGCTAGTGAGCTCACGCTCCTCCTCCTCCTCTCGCTGAGCTTGCCCGCGCCCCCTAGATAGCCCCGCCACCTAGTCTGAGAGCTCATCGCCGGAGCTCGCCTCGCCGTTGCGGCCCCGGTCCCCCGAGCCCGAAAGTGAGTTCAGCCCCGTAGTCCTGGGGCTCCAAGGGACACGTAGAGACCACCTGCGCTGCTCGTCGTACCCCCTAGGGCCTGATGTCGCTTGAAGCTACGTCGATATTTCCCCAAAGAGGAAGGGATGATGCAGCACAACTATGGTAGGTATTCCCCTTAGTGATGAAACCAAGGTTATCGAACCAGTAGGAGAACCAAGCAACACTATGTAAACGGTACCTGCACACAAATAATAAATACTTGCAACCCAACGTGTCAAAGGAGTTGCCAATCCCTTTCGGGTAACGGTGCTAGAAATTGTCAAGTTGATGGGATACAATTGCAGTAGATCGAAAGATGCAAATAAAAGCAAATAAAATGCAACAAGGTATTTTTGTGTTTTTTTATAAAATAGATCTAAAAATAAAAGTTGCAAATAAAGGAAAAAACAAATAGCAATATAGATCTGAAAGTATATGATAGGAAAATAGACCCGGGGGGTGTAGATTTCACTAGTGTCTTCTCTCGAAAAATAGCAATGGTGGGTAGACAAATTATTATTGGGCAATTGATAGAAAAGAAAATAATTATGATGATATCCGAGACAATGATCATGTATATAGGCATTATGTCCAAGATTAGAAGATTGACTCCTGCCTGCATCTACTACTATTACTCCACACATCGACCGCTATCCAGCATGCATCTAGTGTATTAAGTTCATGGAAAAACGGAGTAATGCAATAAGAATGATGACATGATCTAGACAAGATCTATTCATGTAGGAATAGATCCCATCTTTTTATCCTTAATAGCAATGATACATGCATGCCTTGCTGCCCCTTCTGTCACTGGGAAAGAACACCGCAAGATCGAACCCATTACAAAGCACCTCTTCCCATTGCAAGATAAATAGATCAAGTTGGCCAAACAAAACCCAAATATCGGAGAAGAAATACGAGGCTATAATAATCAAGAATGGATATTAAATCAAGGAAAATCTAATCATAAACTCACAATTCATCGGATCTCAACAAACACACCGCACAAAAGTCATTACGTCAAATAGATCTCCAAGAGACCATTGTATTGAGATACAAAGAGAGCAGAAGCCTTCTAGCTATTGCCTACGGACTCGTAGGTCTGTGGTAAACTACTCACGCATCATCGAAGAGGCACCAATGAGGATGATGAACCCCTGTGTGATCGTGTTCCCCTCCGGCTGAGTGCCGGTAAATGGCTTTAGATTAGATCTTGCTAAAATAAAATTTCGTCGACTCCCCTAGGGTTTCTGTAATATTGGGGTATTTACAGAGCGGAGAGGCGGTGCGGGAGGCCACTCAGGTGGGCACAACCCACCAGGGCGCACCTGGGACCCCAGGTGCGCCTAGGTCGGTTGTGCCCCATCGGGGCACCCTACTGGTACTTCTTCGGCCCAGCGAATGTCTTCTGGTCACAAAAAAATCTCCAAAAAGTTTCGCTGCATTTGGACTCCGTTTGGTATTGATTTTTTAGCGATGTAAAAAACAAGCAAATAACAGCAACCGACACTGGGCACTATGTCAATAGGTTAGTCCAACAAAATGATATAAAATGATTGTAAAACATCCGAGAATGATAATATAACAACATGGAACAATAAAAAAATTATTGATACGTTGGAGACGTATCAGCATCCCCAAGCTTAATTCCTGCTCGTCCTTGAGTAGGTAAATGATAAAAATGGAATTTTTGATGTGGAATGCTGCCTATCGTGTTCATCACATATTCTTTTCTTTTGTAGCATGGACAATTGGACTTTTATACGATTCAAAGCAATATAATAGTTTTGATATGAAGACTATAACAGCCTGGCTTTTGGCCCTTTTCTTTTTCATTTGAATTATTTGGTTTTTGCTCTGATTTTCTTTTTGGAGTGGTTATGTGGTCTTGCCACCTAGGAAATCATCCTCATTCCCCCTCCCAAGTGGCTCATCATTCTCAAAACCTTGCCAAGATCATGTCACTTCACTCCTTGACCAAACCCTAATTTTTTTCTAGGGAATATTCCTTTTTCTATTAAAGGAATAACCCTGCCTGCCCTAGGTTGTGAGGCAACCTATATTTTTGTCCATCCAAAAATTCCCAAATAATTCTCATAATTCCTTGGGTCATATGTTGCTCAAATATGCCCAAACTTTCCTGTCCTAGCCCAAGAATAATTCCCCAATAATTAATCTTCATTTCTGTCTAGTGTGGCTTTCTGTGAAAGAAGTGTCATCTATCCATTCCAGATTGCTCCCAAACCTTTTGGGCATTTTTTATGTCCAAATCATTGCCTCATGCCAAAATTCAAATTTATTTGCCTAGCCAATCTTCCTCATCAATTTTTCGAACTTTCTGTCAGACACAAGGCATTGTGATGGAAGTACTGGCTAGGGTTATCCAAATGAGTTGAAAGTTTGCACACTCCTTCATGTGCTCATATCATGACCCTCCTCCAAATTTCAGCTCCATCCTTTGATCTATGTGATCACAGGACCAAATCTTTGATTCTGGCAATGTTTTCAGGTTGTGAAGCAAGTTTAATTTATATTGCTTCATTAATTCTGAGAAATTACCAGATTGTTCTCCTACCCAAATAACATCTCTCCACCCAATTTGGCACCATTTCACTTAGCCAATATTTCTCCAAAATTATTGCAAGTTCCTGGTCAGCAAGAATGTTTGTGAAGCAAGTACCATTTTGGTAAATCCAATTGGTATGAAATTTTTACAGCATCATTGTGTGACCAAATTATCAAGCCTTGCCAAATTTCATCCCAAGTGGAATCACCATGTAAGTGCATCATCCAAATCAAGTTTTTGGACCATTTTGGTCACTTGCAAAGCAACTACATGAAATATTCATCCAAATCACATTAAACTCTCAAGGATTATAGTCCTTCCTAAGATAATCACCCCAGACAAAATCTTTGGATCCCATCACTTCCCTGTTGACTACTCGTGCACGTTCAAGTTTACTGCAGTAAACTTCAGAGGTTAATTACCATTTAACCAGATCATTTTTCATTGATCTACCACCGCAGTTGAAACCTCACTTGGAAGAACTTACCACTAGACAACAGGTTCCAGCCCAACTCACCCGCTACATGCCAGTGCACGCGGTGACTGTGACGATGGCAAGCCTGTGCACGCGCTCTGTGTATAGTGGCCGCGTCGAGTGGTCATTTGTGTTTCGGCACCTCCCCCTCTCATCGTCTTCGCGCATGTGACCATGTCCCTTGTCTTCCTCTCGTCGTCACCGTTCCCCTGGACCCCTCACCCCCACCGTCCGCTTCCTCACCGACGCAAGCCGCCGTGCGCCCACGGGCAAATAGTGGTGGTTTGGCTCGAAGCTCGCCGTCTTCTTCCTCCCTCTGCTCCCTTGGCCTCCTCTTCCCCATGAGCTCTCCCTCCTGTTCCCTCTCGTCGCCTAACTCTGAGCTCATGCGCTTGCACACGCGTCTGCGGCACCGGCCACGCGTCCGCGGCGACGACAGCACGACACACCCTCCTGTGCCTATATAAGGCCTCCCCGGTGCCATTTCCCTTCGCCATCGACCTCGCCTCGCTCCTCTAGTCCTCCCTAGTGCCTTGGCCGAGCCCTGGAACCTCTCCTCTCCCCTATTGGCCTCCGCGGCCACCCTCTCAAATCATCTCAGGCCCAAGCCCCTCTCCTACTTCTATCACCACCAGCGCACCACCTAGTCCCCGTAGATCCTCCCCATCTACTCTGTTCATCGCCGGGCGCACCGTAGCCCCAACCCTGTGGAAGCTCGAAGCCGCCGTTGACTCGGCCCACCCCGGTGACAGTGGATGGGACCACTCGATGCGTCGGTCGATGCTGAGAAGTTCGATAGGTGAAGCATTGCCGGAGGTGCCCTGTAGCGCCGGCAGGCCCCATCGGGCCCAGCTCTGCCCCGGCGAGGTGCGGGCGAGAGGAAGGAGATAGCGCCGCCATTGCCAGCTGGCTATGGGCCCCGCGGGCCCCGCGCGTCAGCCACTCCACTCGCTGGCCCCGCCCCGCTGACGTGGATAAGTGGAGGCGTATTCCCCCGAATGCGTCTCCCCTCCACGAAAGCGTATTCGTCCTCTCCCTCGGGCCAAAATGCATTTTCCCTGCTGGAAAACGTATTTTCAGAAAAGGCGCGTTTTGTTTTTCCGGCTGAGGGCCTGTTTGTGAGGATTTTCTTACGAATAGGTCACTGGCAGAAAAACAACTATATCTTTTTACTCCCAACTCCGGTTGAGGTGAATCCAAAGCCCACATCTTCGTTTTGACGAGCCCGTTCTGTTGGTTTCATTTTCACTATAGTTTGACACTGTGAAAATGTCCTTTTTGCCTTTGCGCTTAATTATCCCCCTTCGAGAGAGAACGTTTCCCGGCGATTCTTTCCGCGTGATTCTCGCACTTATTCCCGGTGATTTCTTCCACCCCAGGCAAGCCACAACCACCATTTGCATGATAGCCATGCAATAGCATTGGTTTTCAACTTGAATCTTTAATAACTCCCTATTTGTTTTACTACTGCAATCATGGTCTCGGTTATGCTATGGATCTGTGTTTACTTTCACGTTATGTTCATATGCACCTGGTTATCATTTACTAGTTGCTAGTATTTCTGTCATATGCCATGCTTGGTAGTAGTACATGTTGATGTTGGCGATGGTCTTCGGTGCATGAGTATCGTCTATTCCGAGTACAGTCGTTATGCATATTCCTTGACATCCAGTTGGTTAAATGCTTGCATGGTACCATTGTTAATATGTGCTGGCATGATATTTATTGTTGATGCTATTGGTCAGGTTATGCTATGATTAGTGTTCTATTTGTGATATTCATGCTTGTCAGTATGCCATGCTCATCTGAATAAATGATTAAATGTTGTTGTTATGATCTTTGATTATGGTTGCACATCCATGCTCATGTTGGTATCATGCTCATGCATTATAAGTTGCATCATGTTATTTTATTATGGCTCAGCTTATTGCATTCTAGTTTAACCGGATAATAACAAACTTGAACAACTGTTGGCTGAGTCATGGTGTCACCATATCGAGCTGACATGTGCAGCCACACTTACCTTTATGGGAAGGTCCTAACTGGGTCTATTGTCATGCCTCTCGCCGGTGCCTCCAACGAGGGAAGGTTATGGGCACGCGCTACCCTGATCAGGAAGGAGGACATAAGCCTTGTGTGCCCGTTGTTGTTGTTGTTATACCCGGGTTGTCCCCTTTTGGGACCATTTTTGTTTTGCCACGATGGTGGCCGTTTTGCGACGACAGTGGCTGTTGGTGCCTTTGGTAGGCACGGGGCCACCCAGGACTTATCCCAAAGGGGAGTTTGTCGGAGTGGCTGGGAGGGTGTCATGGCAGTAGGACGGTTTTGTCGGAACGCCGTTGGTCCAACCGAATGGGAGTGCGAGGCCATGGGTTCCCTGGTGTGGGTACAGTGTACTAACCTCTGCAGAGTGTATAGTAAATCTATCGATTGCCGCGCGCAGATAAGGGCCCAGTTCATGTCGGTCACACTATGGGTCAACAGTAATAATAATAATGGGCTTAATAACAACCCCGGTGTGATGATGAGATAAATTGGTTATGTGATCTGTGAATGATCACCGTTTGGTTACGAGATAACCCGTTGAGCCCAGAGTGGTTCCGTTTGTGATCCGTGAAATGATCACGGTTTGGTTATGAGGTAACCCATTGAGCCAAGAGTGGTTCTGTTTGTGATCCATGAATGATCATCGTGGTAGCAAGGATACCGAGTTGTTGGACATCCGTGATGTAGTGCGAGAATCATGGGGGAAGGATCAAGCTCCTTGTGGTCATTTAATGATTACTGCGGTATTGTTTATACCAAGCTTGATTTGATCCTGAGATGATCGTGTGATGTCCGAGGTTGGTAAGTGATGCATGTGATGGTTACAAGGTAACCCGAGCAGAATAAGTGGTGCATATAGTGTCATCATGTTGCATGCTAGTATCGTTAGATTTATATGTTCATGCCATGCTCATATTGTTCTAGCTATATCATGTTCGTGTTGTTCATGCCATGTTATCCTGATGAGCTCATGATAATTCCTGCTTAACCTGTAATTGCCATGCTGTTGTTTGTCTTGAATGTTTCTAGTTATTGTGAGCTTGCAAGTACATTCAATGTACTGACCTGGCGTGTCATGCCAGTTTGTAGGTCATGCCATGATTGCGTGATTGCTTGTCGTGGTTTCCGTTCGTGCGAGCTAGGATAAGCGTTCCAGCCAGAGTCCCTACGGAGTGGAGCTCATCACCGTCGTCGCTGTTCTGCTGCTAGAGTTATTCCGCTGCATAGTGTTGTTCTGCTGCTTGCATGGAGCAACTGCGGTAGTCATAGTGTCGTTGTGCCGATGTAACCCTTGTACCCAAATAGATTGTAATAAAGAGCTGATTTGTTCTATGCTAAGCACTGCCGTATTCCAGAAGACTTCTCCTCAATCTCTGGGCTGGAATACAGGGCGTTCCAGTTTTCTCTGAGCCAGGGTGCCACAGGCTTAGTATCAAAGCAGGTCTGGCTATAGGACACCCTAGTCAGCGCGAGCGGTAAAAACCGGTAGAGATGAGTAGTTTAAAGTCCAGCTTGTTTATTGCATTTGGTTGTTGCATTTGTTTGTTGCATAGCATGCATGTAGTCTTAGTAGTTATTGCTAACGGTTTATCTGGTGAGTGTAGCTGGCATTGGTTCGGATCCACTATACCTCAGCCTTTGCATTTCTCCAGTTTTCTTTTCTTGCTCGTTCTTCGGTGATTGGTGTCATTTCTATCCCAGCTGAGTGATGCCAAGTGATCTCGACACTGTTTGCAAAAATGGTGCTCAGGTATCTCGCCAATATCCTCCTTTCAGCCCCGCCTATCGTTTCAGTGATGGACATGCTTCTATCCCGAATCGTTCTTTCATTTTGTCATGTTGGCAACCCTTAATGATCTTAGTTATCAAGAAAGGGCAATGTCAGCAGCCTCAGTTTTTCCCCCCTATCCTATTCCTTGGACGAGTACGGATCTTTTTCCGTCCACTTGATAATAATGTGGTTGCGACCTTCGTGTCCCACTACATGATTACCGAGTGTGTCCTCGCCTCCGAGCTAGTCCAGGTTGCTACCTGGCTAAGCTAGCACTTGGTGTAGCGCTGTTTACACCAATTCTTCCACACATCTATTCGCCCTCGTGCACACCGTCACAGCATGCTAGATCATAGAACCGGAGATCCTGCGAGATTTGTGTGCTTAAGTAGGCATGCATATTGTGTGACTAGCAGTAATATGTGACAATGATTTTGTGTGAATTGTTTGTTGTTTTATTGAGTTTTCTTTTTCTTCTTTCTTTTTGGGCCCTGGTGTTACATTATTTTCCCCTATAAAGAGTTTCTCATCAACCGAAAATGGACCCGAAGAATCAGCAAGGAGTTCAAATATTTGGAAACTCAGCTAAACAGAATGGAATTCTCAGCCGACTGCAGTGAAATGGGGAATATCTGATTTTGAGGCTGATAATCAATTTTGCATTAGTGTGCACTCCTCACAACAGTACTGATAACTCAAGTCTACATCAGTATAAAATCCTCACAACAGTAATGATCAAGTCGGCAGCAAGGCAAGTTAGGTCCAAGATCAAAGGTATACTTTCAGTCAAAGGAAGACAGTCAAATAAATTTTCTCATGCAAATAATCCGCCACAGAATATTATGGGCGTGTGTGTAGATTTCAATCTACATATTAGTGAAGCTTTGGATGTAAGAAACTCAGTCTTCTTCCACATGTTATCGGAAGAAATTTATGATGCAAGGCTCCTCAATTTTCCTCAGCATGATATGTGAACAATTTCCAGTCCAATATACCCGGTCTTTCTCAGCAAGATACCTCGGTAAAAGCTTCTGACAGACAAAAATGATTTTTTCTCAACAAGAAAACCCGAGCAGAAGCTTCTCAAGTACGGAACTCAGGCTTCTCCAGCACAATAATCAGACCAAGCTTCGTGTGTAAGCTATAGAGCCTTCTTCTGCACGATACCCAGACAAAAGATTTGAGCATAAGTTAACAAGTCTTCCTCAGCAAGCTACTCAGCTGGCTTCTCTCGTAAGCCATTCATTCTGCATTAGTATCATACTAATACACCGTCCTCAGAGGGTATATGATAAGTTGCCAATTTATGGTAGTACCGCTCAAGAATCAGACTCGCAACAGTTTGTCGGAAGCACAAATCCGTCAGGGCATGGGTCTTCTTCAGAAAGCCAGTGTTTGGTTGCATATGATTCTTATATATGGTGAGCATGTATGTAATGCCCAGTATGTGACTATGCCTCCGACGTGTCGAGGCACGACTTAAAGGCATAATCACATACTAGAATGATCTCAAGGATGGTATCTTTGGACAACTCATGTAAAAGAGGGGATGAAATTGTAAAAGAGTAGTTGGCTTACACTCGCCACATCACACAATGTAATACATTAACATACATCATCCAAATAACATCAGAGTCTGACTACGGACGAAGATCCAAATGAAAGATACCATAAATAAAGCAACACAAGGTCCCGATCATCCTAGTAAGAGCCCTACTGATCCTCGGGGTAAGACACGTAGTATCGCGCGCACTCTTCATCGAACTCCCAATATAACTCTGAACCACCACCTGTGTAGTTCTCAACGGTACCTGCATCTGGTGTTGTGTAGAATCTGTGAGCCACGGAGGACTCAGCAATCCCGTTCCCGGGTAGCAATACTATCAAAGCCTTAGGTGTGGAAAAGGCTTAAAACAAGGTTGCAGCAGCACTAGCACTAACTTACGGGTTTAGAGCGAGGAGAGAAACAAGTGCCAACGATCGTCAAAGTGATCACAGGGTGATCCTAACAACTCACGTCAAACATAACCCCACCGTGTTCACTTCCCGAACGCCTTCGAAAAGAGACCGTCACGGTTACTCACGCTGGTAGTGTATTATGAACATGGTGTCAAGTTATTTACAACCGGATATTAACAAATTCCCATCTGCCGCATAACCATGGGCATGGCTTTCGAAAGAGAAAAACCTGCAGGGGTGTCCCAACTTAGCCCATCACAAGCTCACGATCTGCGGAGTCGCAACTCCAAGGTGGGAAGACCCGAGTATTCTCGGAATCCCGTGCTCAAGATATTTTGACAAAGGTAAAACTAATCCAGCAAGACCTCCCGGCGTGCCGACACCCTGATAGTAGCCGCGCGTATCTCGTCTCAGGCCACGACCAGATGAGCGAAGCGTACAGGTGCCAAAATACCCCAAGTTGCCAACGAGCGGACCCGCACAGTGCTCTAGTTTGGACCAACACTCATGAGGAGCACTGGCCCGGGGGGGGGGGGG
>LR738710.1:245194420-245342697 GCA_902687465.1 Secale cereale
AAAGTGCTTTTTGATGTCTGTGATCCAGTCTTCAGCATCTAGCGGATCCACACAGTAACTGAACGACTTCGGTTGGTTTGCCAGGAATTGGTTGAGAGTGGCAAAGTGAGGTTGATTGAACAGATTGCCTTGGCCTTGGTTCCCATGACCACCTTGATTTGCTTGGTTGGCTCGAAAGTTCTGCATCATTTTCATAAGCATCTGGGTGTTCTGGTTGGTCGCTTGCATAATTGCTCTCCAGGCCTCAGACAGAGGAGGAGGGGAAGGAGGACGTTCAGGAACACGCTCTTCTGCACCCTCTGGGTTAGCACTGGGAACCTTCTTGGGATCCATCCTGAATGAGATGACAACTATTAGCCATTGATTGAAAATATATAAGCTGAATCAACGGCTAGGAATTGCAACATAAGTCTTCACAAGAACATTCGAACAAAATGAACGAATGTAATCCACAGTTTAATGGTACAACAATCTTCTCGAGAAGCCACTTGGGAGAACAAAAGGTAAATAAAAACAATAAGGAGCAGATAGAACAAATACAAGATAGTAGCTTCATTCCACATGTTCGTGCTGAAAGCCCATGGAATGTGTTACAAAAGGGTTTTGCAATCCCTGGATCAGCATAGCCAAGGACCCTTTAAGATACAACTCCCGATTGGAACAACGCCCATAAAACCTCTTCACTCAATGTTGAGCCCCGAACTCCATATCATGCACTCGTTGGAAGAATGCCTACGAGCTACTAGAAGAACCCACCTATTAATTTCCGAAGGTTTCCAGTTATGCAATCGGGTGTTGGGGATACAGGAGAAGCACCACGCACTCAACTCTAATCCTACATCCAGCTGTATCCATCCTTCAACACATAACCAGTCATCATCGGAAACTGTTTACCTCGGACCTTCGAAACGCATCTGCTATACAAGCTGTGGCAATACTCCTGAACTACCTTCCCAGTACTGGGTGATGTAGGGGTTATCTCACCACTAACCGCATAGAAGAGTTTTCGATGTCGGCCATCTTAAGTATTCTAGAACTGCTGCGATACATTTGTGACGACAACACCTCGGATCTCAACTCCCCGGGACACTACCACAACCCCTAAATGACAGGAGACATCGAGAACAATGTTCTCGTCACAAAGATATCAGAACCATCCAAACAATACTCGCTTGATCCTAAAAAAAATTAGTGAATTTTTGAGAGTAGAAGAGATAGAACATCGTCAGGAGTCCTCACCATAGTGATAAAGGGATGAGGAGTAGAAAGAAATCCTACTCTCTGATATATATATAGGACTCAAAACATTTTAATGTGTGTGCCTAGACTCAACCATCAACGATTCGATCAATCAGGGGGGGCTCCTAGGTCGGAGAAGGCTCTGAGTACCAACTTGTAATGCCCAGTATGTGACTATGCCTCCCACGTGTCGAGGCATGACTTAAAGGCATAATCACATACTAGAATGATCTCAAGTATGGTATCTTTGCACGACTCATGTAAAAGAGGGGATGAAATTGTAAAAGAGTAGTTGGCTTACACTCGCCACGTCACACAATGTAATACATTAACATACGTCATCCAAATAAGATCAGAGTCCGACTACGGACGAAGATCCTAATGAAATATACCATAAATAAAGCAACACAAGGTCCCGATCATACTAGTAAGAGCCCTACTGATCCTCGGGATAAGACGCGTAGTATCGCCCACGCTCTTTATCGAACTCCCAATACAACTCTGAACCACCACCTGTGTAGTTCTCAACGGTACCTTCATCTGGTGTTGTGTAGAATCTGTGAGCCACGGAGGACTCAGCAATCCCGTTCCCGGGTAGCAATACTATCAAAGCCTTAGGTGTGGAAAAGGCTTAAAACAAGGTTGCAGCAGCACTAGCACTAACTTACGGGTTTAGAGCGAGGAGAGAAACAAGTGCCAATGATCGTCAAAGTGATCACAGGGTGATCCTAACTACTCACGTCAAACATAACCCCACCGTGTTCACTTCCTGAACCCCTTCGGAAAGCGACCATCACGGTTACTCACGCTGGTAGTGTATTATGAACATGGTGTCAAGTTATCTACAACCGGATATTAACAAATTCCCATCTGCCACATAACCGCGGGCACGGCTTTCGAAAGATCAAACCCTGCAGGGGTGTCCCAACTTAGCCCATCACAAGCTCACGATCTGCGGAGTCGCAACTCCAAGGTGGGAAGACCCGAGTATTCTCGGAATCCCGTGCTCAAGATATTTCGACAAAGGTAAAACTAATCCAGCAAGACCTCCCGGCGTGCCGACACCCTGATAGTAGCCACGCGTATCTCGTCTCAGGCCATGACCGGATGAGCGAAGCGTACAGGTGCCAAAATACCTCAAGTTGCCAAGGGGCGGACCCGAACAGTGCTCTAGTTTGGACCAACACTCACGAGGAGCACTGGCCCGGGGGGGTGGGGGTGGATTAAGACCTCGGGTTTATAACTCACTATGCAAGTTTTTCTTAGTTGTTAGGCAAATTTGGAACCAAAGTTGGGCCTTGCTGGAAAAGCTTTAAACAGAGCGAATTTTCAAGGGGGTCCCATAACCCCAACCATGTTAGGAACGCTAAAAATCAAGGAACATAACACTGCTTTATTGGTTCCTAGGGAGGCATGAGTGGAACAAAACACCAAGCAACAGGCTTAGCCTTCCACCCATTACCAATATATAGGTGATTTAGTTTAACAGATTATATATGTGATATCCCAACAATAACTTCATCACGGAGGAAGAATCTTCAAGTCTTCACCTGCAACTAACAACGCTATAAGAGGGGCTGAGCGATGCTTACGTAGCCAAACAACGGTTTGCTAGGTGAGTGGTTAGAGAGTTCATGGCAACAATAGGAGGGCTTACAAACAGACATAGGCATCGAGGCAATATCTAAAGAGCGAGACATATAGCATAGGAAAATATAGTAGTGGTATCTGGGTATGGTCATCTTGCCTGTTGAGTCGTCGGTGGGATCGTAACCTTGCTCCTCATACTCAGCCTCGGTAGTAACCTCGAACTCCGAATCGGCTCCCGGCTCTACCCAACACTAGAACACAACACAACACAATATCAAACACGGTGCAATGCACAATCAACATGATGCATGTCATAACGAGGGATGTGAGTATGATGTGCGTATGCATGTGGATGCTCTTGAGCCTAAGGAGAAGATGATGGAAAAATGCCTAGGAAAACCAAGAAAGCCACTGGATAGAGGGGAAGATTTCGGTTGAAATCGCTAAAAAGATCACCGGAAACGGACGCACGGTTTGCAAATGATAAGCAAAACAATATTCAAGCAAAACTGCAGTTTACAGCAACATGGCATCTTTGGAGCAAGAAATAATCATGCTACAACACCCAAACATAGAGACAAAGGGCATGGATGTGCAATAGACATGATACTTAACAAGCATGAACTTAGAACACACCCAAAAACCTACTGGAACACAATTAACCAAGCATGGCAAGTTGCAATAAATTTACAGAATTCTCAGACTTAGTGAAAATTACAAGGCATGGCAGAATTACAACGGAATGGCATGTTTACAAGCTTGTGCAACTCAACTCAAAGCATGTCATGGCAAGTTAAGGTAACCAACAGCAAGAAGACATATTTGAGAAGCTACTCAAATCAAGAACATGCTCATAGGATGCATAGAACACTAGCTACACTCGTGGCAAAAGTGAACTTGTTGATAACATGCTGACAGATACATTTTATAGTCACTTGGGAGCATGAAAACAACAAGTTACAGAACCATCATGCAAGCAAAAGGCATGGCAATAACATACATAACATGCTCTTCAAGAATAACCACATAGCTACTTCTACAACATACTAGAGCATGTCCCAAACACCATGGCAAAAGTGCAAAAGTTTATCCAGACTTACCAAAATCTGGGCATGCTGACAGATAAATTTTATAGCAACTTGAGGGCCTCATGATAACAATCTACAACATGGCATCATGGCAAACAAGTGCATGGATATCTAGAGCATGACATATACTTCAAGTAACATCCATTGGACAACCCTAAACATGCACAACAAAGACGGTGGCAACATGGATACATATCAATAAATTTAAAAGATTCACACTTAGGAGAAAGTTACAACATGATGACATGTTAACAATCTTGTTGCACTCATATCAAGACATATCATGGCATGGGAATGCATCTAACATGTAGAGCACATACTCAAGAGCAAAACTCATGTTGACACCTAGCTCATATGACACAAGCGTAAATAAGCACAGGCATGGCAAAACATCATCTCATAACAAGTGTAGAAAATTATCAGCCAAATGCACTTTTGCAACAGAGATAAACATGGCAATATGACACATAACATGAATGTTACAACAACCATCTTGTAGAGCATTTCATAACGAAGATCTGGACATATCATTCACTCCATTCGGACCAACATGCACAAAGTTATCACATCTCAAACATGGCAACAAATTTACACAGACAACTAGTTACAACAACATGCACTCTTACCACAAAGATTAAGTCCACAAGATGAACTCTATCATGCATGAAACTGGTACTAACATGTAGAGCACGACGAGACGAACATTTCAACATATCATACGCGCAAAACGGAGCTACGAGCACGAAGTTATTGCATGGCAAAGGGGGCAACAAAATTAACGGATCTGGGGACTTAGAGAAAATATACCCCTCTGAGAAAAATTCAACGGGACGGGGATGTCCCGGGATGAGGAGAAATTATGGCCCTCCCACCCACCACCCACCTCTCCACCTCGGGCTATCATGGAGCCCATCTATGATCCACTCCAATCCACCCAACAAAACCCTAAAGCCATCCAATGGATCCCTTCAGCGATCCCTCTTCCATCGCCCATCAACTGGATTTCACTTTTGGCCACCGTTTCAGATGCAAGGTTCGTGTTCTTTTCAAATCTTCGGTCCATCCCGTATCACCAGATCTGGGATTCTATATGGTGATCTCGTTCGCCCGATCATCTTTTCGTTTGAATGAGGAGAATGTTGGTATTGCAATCTCACCATGCACGGGAGGAGCCCATGACTCTATAGATGTCACTCATATTCATGGAAAAGTATATTGTTTCTCGATCTATTCTAAGGCAATTGGGTTTTTCCTCATGCGCAAGAAGTACTTCGCATGTGATGCTTTTAAATGCCACTTCCATCTTTGGAGTGGAGGCGGCCCAAATTGGCAATATGAAGAAAAATCCTGGTATCAAGAACAAGATGCAGAATGGACCACCGTCTCACGCAAGAAAGGTAATCATAGCCAACACACAATCCCTATTAATAATGTTTTTAACAGACTTGCCAACAATTATCCACCCTCTAGTGGTACATACAAAGATTGTTTGACGGCTAATGTCTTGACGGGTGCTAATTCACTCCCGATTGGTAAATTTTCAAACTATAAACATGATCATAATCCTCGCAACGTTCTTGAATATCCACGTGATTCCACCATGCATAACGGATCGGTGGTTGATGGTCCTACTGGCTCCACGGTCCATTATGGTAATAAGACCACATGCCCAGTCCTCGATCCACCATCTCGGCCCAACAACTTGGAAGCGGGAGAGTCCGGGGATTTTTTGTTATCTGAGAAGGAGATCGTACATGTTCTCGAGGCCTTGGTATTGATCATTATCACGCTGCCTGCAAAAACAGAGTAAGATGCAGAGTCTGTTATAGATACAACCACATTGCGAGATATTGCCTCAACAAACACATTAAAGGCCGGGTATATAGAGTGAAATCCCAGGAGTCGCGGGCTCATACTCATCCTCCCTCCGTCCCTCCGCCCTCGACCTCGCCGCAGATAAGCTCCACCCCACCTGAAGCTGCACACACCATCATGGCTTGCTACCCATGCAATCCCCACCCACATCTTCCACCAGGTACTGCTATCGTGCCACCAGGACCCCTCCGAGAGCAGCGTAGCTACGTAGTCGTCGGCGGCGAACTCCCTCTGGTGTGTGATGAATGGTCCATTGCCACTCTCGAGCCGGGTATCGCTCCATAGGAGTTTCAAGGTGCCAATGCTATGATCATCGGCTACCTGGAGAGCAGAGGTTGGAGGATCAGCTACTGATCTAGATGCGGTATGGGATCTGCCTTAATTCAGTTTACCACAACACGCTCCCGTGATACTGCAGTTAGCCTTAGCCCATTCCAGATTGGAGATACTCTGCTTAGAATTATCAGGCAAGATCGTGGTATTAATTATAGAAGCATCACTTTCACTCATGATATCTGGATGATGTTGATGAACTACCCTCTAGAGTGCTGGGATGTCAATGTTATCAGTAGAACTTTTGCACCATATGGCCGTTTTCTTATTTGGAATAAAGATCCAAGGGATAAAACCAGGATCATTGTGAAAGTTCGAGTCATGCATGCTGACACGCTCCCACTCAGCATTGTTATACTTCGCAACTTGGACGATGTGGGCTATGGAGATTCTTGGACCTGCCCAGCATATATACTCTCTAGAGAACTTATTGGCCAGCATGGAGGAGATGAGGATCCTGTCCCCCCTGATGGAGGAAATCCCCACCCCCTCCCCCATGTGCATGCAGGGTTTTGGCATGATGAAGTACATGGTAACATCCCTGTTGACCAGGTGGTGATCAATCCACATAATGAGGGTCTTGGTGCACCATATGAGGATGTACACATGGGTGCTGAACAACACAACAACAACAACTATGCTGCTGTTGAAGAGAATGCAAACCCTAGCACTATGCATGATGCTGAACCTGCTGTTGCTCATGGCACCTCTCAGGTGGAAGAAACAGAGGACACCAATCTAGAACCTGAGACCAATAACACTTCTGTGGGACTCAATGTTTCTGCTGCTGAAAATCATGGGACAGATAGTTTCATTCCTTTGGAAAGCCATATATTCTCTCCTCACAACAGTAACATGAACTACAATGATCAAGTGTCAGCCCAACAGAAGGATATACCTACAGAACAAGTTGCAGCTGAGGTTTATGCAGATATTGCAGCACTACAGGGTCTGATTGGCAATTTGGTGGAAAATGCGCAGGATATCATCCCTAAACTAGGTGGTGCTAAAATCATTAATGCCAAATGCAACATAGTTGATGTTGAAGGCACCAATGGGACCAACAAGAGATGTTTCTTGCAGATCCAAACTGTCCATGATACTCCACAGTACTCCAGCTCTACTAGTATTGTGGAAATTATAGAAGGAGAGTATGCTGTTACTAGCAAGAACAACAACTTGGCCAATAAGAGAAAGAAGAGCAACATTGTTGATGAAGCACTATGCAGAAGAAGTGATCGTTTGGCCAAAATCAACATGGGTTTTAAAGATAAGAAAGCTGCAACTGCTGCCACCCACAAGCTCCAGATCCAAAACAAGTTTTCTGAAGGAGAGACCTCTGCTGCTCTGCCAAACAAAGACAGGCTTGCTATCAACCTGGGGCCCAAATTTGATTCTGCAATTAGAGACAAGAATGCCCCCCCCCACCACCAATCCCAATGCAAACCCTACAGGCCATTGGTGCCGGGCCCTACAAGATGCCACAAAAAGAGGTGTCTGCAAGTGCTCTGAACTATGACAGTTCAGATGATTAAACCTTCTGCTGGAAGTTGGGTGTCTGATGACCACCACAAATGTCATCATATCATGTTTACTTTCAATATGAATCATGCTATGTGCATTTTATTTTGGTCTTTGTGCCTGCGAGCACAATGGAACTCCTTGGTTTGTAATAATGATGTTACTGAGACATTAGATTTCTCCTCTGAACAAGTTATCTTTCAGTACTGGCTGTCAATGCAGTTTTTCTATCTTGAGCCACAAACTCAGTATGAACTTAGGCAGGAACTATCATTTGATGCTCTCCCTATATTTCTTGTTTTCTTTGTCTCATATTATACTACTACAAGTATGAGACCAGAATACTCAAGTCATCTTATAATGAATAGAAGCTGGAACATTTTATGCCGGAATGTGAGAGGAATCAATTCTCAAGAAAGATGGGATGACATCAGAATGAAAATTGAAGATAGTGCATGTAACATTATTGCATTACAGGAAACCAAACGAGAGGAATTTGATATATCATATATAAAGAAATTTTGTCCTAGGAGGTTTAACAAATTCCTGTATGTTCCATCATCTGGCAATTCTGGAGGCATATTAACTATATGGAATGGCAGTCACTTCACAGGTAAATTAATATCCCAGAATTACTACCAAATCACTGTGGAATTTTCATCCACCATGGATAACACTACATGGCAGTCATCTAATATCTATGGACCTAACACTTCTGAGGGCAAAAATGAATTCATTCAATGGCTTACAAATCTGCATGTCTGCTCCACTAAATATTGGATGTTTCTTGGATATTTCAATTTCATAAGAGGACCTGAGAACAGAAACAAGGCTGGTGGTGATCATAATAATATGATGATATTCAATAATATCATTATCAATCTGGATCTTGTTGAAATTCCATTAAAAGGGAGATCCTTCACATGGAGTAATATGCAGGAAACACCTCTTCTGGAAAAGCTTGATTGGATTTTCACTAACTCTGAATGGACTACTGATCATCCAAACACTATGGCTTTTCCACTAGCAAAAATCTCATCTGATCATGTACCAATCAAGGTTCAAATTGATAGCAAGATCCCTAGAAGCCAGCCTTTCAGATTTGAAGAATATTGGACAAAGTTTGAAGGATTTATAGAAACTGTTGAAAATTATTGGAAGAACAGTACGTTCTACACAGATACTGCTAATAATATTGTGGCAAAGTTCAAATCTATCAGGAAAGGTCTCAAAGCTTGGAGCAAGAAAATTTCTCAACTTAGCAAAACAATTGAATATTGTTGTTTCTATGTTAAACTGTTGGATGGTGTGGAAGATCAGAGACATCTTACCAAAATCGAGAAAAATTTCAGGAGAGCCTTGATCAAGCACACAAATAAACTATTGGAAGCAAAAAGAAAATATTGGAGAATCAGAGCCAACATTAGATGGGCTAATCTTGGAGATGAGAATACAAAATTCTTCCATGCCATTGCAACACAAGTGTTTAGGCATAACTACATCTCCTATATCAAATCTCCTGACAACATTGATGTCTATGATCATGAAGAGAAAGCTGCTATACTATGGTATTCTTTCAAAGATAGAATAGGTATAACTGAGGATACTATTCAACTCTTTGATATTCAGAACTTGGCACTACAAGAGATTGATGATGATATAGCAAAGCCTTTCTCAACTGAGGAAATTGACAATGTCATTAAATGCATGCCCAATGATAAATCTCCAGGACCTGATGGGTTTAATGGACTCTATATGAAAATATGCTGGCATATTATTAAGGATAGTTTCTATGACTTGATTAAAGATTTCCAAGATGAAAAAATTAATCTTGAGCCTGTCAACAGTGCCTTCATATCCCTCATTCCTAAGAAAGACATTCCAGAGACTCCTAATGATTTCAGACCAATCTCTTTAGTCAGCATGTCTGCAAAAATCATTAATAAGCTCCTTGCCAATAGAGCACAACAAATCATCCTATCTGTCATCAGTAAGAATCAGTATGGTTTCATTAAAGTAAGAAGTATTCAAGATTGCTTAGCATGGAGTTTTAAGTATATACATATGTGCCACAAATCCAAAAACAAAGCTATAATTTTTAAGATTGACTTTGAAAAAGCTTTTGACAAAGTTGACCATAATGCAATCAGTTTTATGATGAAACATCTTGGATTTCGTGATAAATGGATCAGATGGACCAACATGTTGCTCAGCACTGCCACCTCAACTGTAATCCTCAATGGAGTACCAGGTAAAGTCATAAAATGTAAAAGAGGTGTTAGACAAGGAGATCCATACTCCCCTTTACTATATGTGATTGTTGCAGAACTTCTACAAATTCTTATAAACAAAGCATGGCAGCAAGGAGATATTAATCTACGAGTGGAATATCTTGGGGCAAAAAGATAACCTATCATCCAATATGCTGATGATACTTTAATTATCATGCCTGCTGAAACAGCCCAACTGATTAAAGTAAAAGAGATACTTGAGATTTTCTCATCTTTTACTGGTCTTAAAGTAAACTATAGCAAATCTTCAATTGTCCCAATTAACATCAATGACATCATAGCATATGAATTGGCCAATGTCATAGGATGCAAGAAAGAAAATATGCCTTTTACTTATCTAGGCCTTCCAATGGGTTCAACTAGACCAAAAGTGGATGATCTCATGCCTATGGTATCAAGACTTGATAAAAGATTATCTGGTATAGCAGGTATGATGACTTATGCTGGGAGATTGGTGCATTTGAAAGCAATAGTTGTTGCACTTCCTATATTTGCTATGTGCTCCATCAGAGTTCCTTTCACAATTCTTGATCATTTAGAAAAATTAGGGAGAAGTTTCATTTGGTATGGAAATGATATTAACAAACAGGGCAAATGCTTAGTTAATTGGGATACAATCTGTCTCCCAAAAAAATCAGGTGGCCTTGGAGTACTTGACCTCAGAAAACAAAACAGAACTCTCTACCCCTTCTTACCCTGAAAAAGCAGGGTCACCTTGTGCTAGTCAAATTCCTATACAAATTTTTCAATAAGCAGGATATTCCATGGGTTGAAATGATATGGGATACATATTACTCTGATGGTACTGTACCCACATACCCTACCAGAGTAGGATCTTTCTGGTGGAGATATTGTTGTGCCATCCTAGATTATTTCAAAGAAATGGCAATCTGTAAACCTGCAAATGGTAATTCAGTGTTGTTATGGAAAGATGTATGGCAGCAAGATAGATTATCCAACATGCTACCACAACTCCATTCTTTTGCAAAGGAGAATAACATCACCATTGCCAAAGCAATAGATTTTACTGAGAATGAATTCTATAGCATGTTTCATTTGCCAATGTCATCGATTGCAGTGCAACAGAGTCAATTTCTGTACAACATATTGAGAAATGACATCAACAGAGGAAATAAAGATATATGGCAGTTTAAGTGGCAACCTAAGCACTACTCCAATAAAAGAATATACCTACATCTTATTGGAAACCCACCAGAGGCTCCTAAACCTTTTCCATGGATTTGGAAATCATGTTGTATGCCAAAGCTAAAGTTCTTCTTTTGGCTCTTACTTCTGGACAGACTCAACACGAGAGATATGCTGATAAGGAAATCATTCTTCATTGAAGTGAGCTGTTGTGTTTTATGTGATGAGGAACCTAATGAATATCTCAAGCATCTTTTCTTCAGCTGTGACTTCAGTCAATTTTTTTGGATGAATCTAAACCTGGAATGGAATACTGATCTTAATATCAATGATATGATGATAGAAGCCAAAAATAGAACCAAGCTAATAGGGTTTAAAGAATGCATTATGGCAGGATGTTGGAGCATATGGAAGCACATAAATTCTATCATTTTTGACAACAAGGCCAAAGATATTGCATACTGCATATCATGTTTCAAGGAGCACATCAGCATCATCATTAAGAAGGCTAAACCTACCCTAAAAGAGGGAATGCAAAGTTGGCTAGATACATTGTAATTTCCTTCTTTTTTGACACACTACCTGATGTAATGTGTATAACCATCTGTAATTGCTCCATCAATTAATAGAAAATGAGTTATAGTGGGGGCCTTCCCCACTGTGTTTCCTAAAAAAAATGAGGAGATCCGGCTCGGGGGCGCTTGGACGAGATACCGGTGGATCTGATCCCACCGGATCAAGATCGGGACGGAGCTCCGGCTCGCCGGAGTTTGGCCGGATGCGGCGGAGACGGTGGCCGGCCGGCGGCGGGGCGGCGGAGGTCGCGGCCGGCGGCGGCGAGGCGGCCCGCGGTGGGGCCGCACCGGCGGGAGGCGGCAGCGGTTGGCCGGTGCGGCGGAGCGGCGAGGCGAGGCCGAGCGGCGGCGGACGCACGCCGACGGAAGGCGGCGCCGGTGGAGCTTCGCAGCGGCGCGGGGCCGGCGGCGGCGGGCGGCGACAGGAGGCGGCGGGGCGCGGGTGCCCGCGGGACGACGGAGGGCGACGTGGGCCGGGGGGCCCGACCCGGGCCCCGACGGGCCGGCGGCGCGCACGGGTGGAGAGGCCCCGGCGGCGACACTTTGCGAAATCTGGTTGGCGGGGAGGCGCGGTCGGACGCGTCCGGCGGCGGCGGACGTGTCCGGCGCGTGGAGGAGCTGCGGGACTAGGGTTTTTGCCCGGTATTTCGGGGGAGGGGGCTAATTTATAGATTCTGGGAGCTAGGAAGGTCCAAATGGGGTGCGGTTTTCGCCAACACGATCATGATCCGACGACCGAGAGGATGGGAGTGGTTGTGCTGGGTTAGTGGGCTGTTGTGGAGGGGGTCTTGGGCCAAAAGAAAGAGGAGCTTTTAGCCCACTAGGTTAACCGTTGGAGTATCAAACGAACTCCAAACGCGATGAAACTTGATAGGCAGCCTACACGTACTAAAACAACAACGCATGACAAGTCTCACCTCATTCCAAGAACGTTACACGGCCACATACGAAAGAAGGACTCGGGGGTGCTACGGGCACGTGTGTGAGTGTCGGAACTCGAAACGGACAATGGGAAGAGACGAGCGAGACCGAGTGCAAGTGAAAACACCAATGCAATGCAATGCACATGATGACATGACATGGATGAAATGCACTCATGCACGCGACGAAACGAAGAATCCTGAAATGAAAGAAGAGCCCAGAATGGAATTGATGAAGTCAACGTTTCATATATTGCCATAATTGGAAGGTATCACATATGGGGTGTTACAATGTATCCCCGGTCATATTCATCACTCATACGAGATTGCGGCAAGGATCCAGCAGATATACCTAAGGAAAGTGAGGATCCCACAACCTCACGAGTCAGGCAAAGGAAAATAAGCAGAGATACCTCTCATGAATTACAAGAATCGACAAGATCTAGGGATGACATCACCGAATCAATAGTCTTGGAAATGGTCATAAAGGTCATTATTCCCGCAACTGACAAGGAGATGCCCTAAAACCTTATCGCCTTCTTGTATGATTGACCTCAACAATGAGCTCCGTACAGTTACAAACCCTGGTATATGTCATATGTGTGCGGACCTAGGTGAGAGAACAGGCACAAGGGAATAATGTCAAAAATATTGCACTAATCACGTCCCTGGTCTTACGAAGAATCACTGACAGGTGTGGCCAAATCATTTCAGTAAGGTATCCTAACAAAGAACATCATGACCGTAAAAAGGGTGAGACTGACAACAAAGGTATGATGATTTTTGCATGACCATCAGGGTTTGGATACCCAAATCAGTTGGAGGTCGTAATTCCATATGGATCCACAAAGGCATACTCTCAGAGGACTACTCTATTTTACAAGGATTTCATATCCCGCTGACCCGCTTGGAATGGTTAGTGTGTAAAATCCCAATGGGTATACCCAAAAAATGAGAAAGTCAAAAGCCGAACAATCAGCTCAGGCCCGGTATACTCACCAACGGAATCAAGTACCCGGTCAGTCTGTCAGGAAAAGCAATTGTCCATCACCCCCCTGTCGGGCCAGCCTCAAGATGTAAATATTTGAGGTATGGAGAATTAACGTCAGTAAAAAGGAAATGGGTATATAAGCAAAGACATGTCAGAATTTGGGGAAGGGTGAAGCAAACCACCCCAGATCAAGGTAAGTTGATCATCTGAAATTCTTGGGGGAACAATAAATGAAGGAAAAAGGATACCCGAGTTGGAAGCGGTATCCTCAAGTCATACTTGTTCCCTGAGCAACCAAATCTCGAGGACGAGTTTTCTTTAAGGGGGTAAGAGTTGTAACAGTCTGGCTTTTGGCCCTTTTCTTTTTCTTTTGATTTATTTGGTTTTTGGTCTGATTTCCTTTTTAGAGTGGTTATGTGGTCTTGCCACCTGGGAAATCATCCTCATCCCCCCCAAGTGGCTCATCATCCTCAAAACCTTGCCAAGATCATGTCACTTCACTCCTTGACCAAACCCTAAAATCTTTTTTCTAGGGAATATTCATTTTTCTATTAAAGGAATAACCATGTCTGCCCTAGGTTGTGAAGCAACTTATATTTCTGTCCATCCGAAAAATACCAAATAATTCTCATAATTCCTTGGGTCATATGTTTCTCAATATGCCCAAACTTTCCTGTCCTAGCCCAAGAACAATTCCCCAATAATTAATCTTCATTTCTGTCCAGTGTGGCTTTCTGTGAAGGAAGTGTCATCTATCCTTTCCTGATTGCTCCCAAACCTTTTGGGCATTTTCTTATGTCCAAGTCATTGCCTCATGCCAAAATTCAACTTTATTTACCTAACCAATCTTCCTCAGCAATTTTTCAAACTTTATGTCAGATAGAAGGCATTGTGAAGGAAGTACTGGCTAGGGTTATCCAAATGAGTTGAAATTTTGCACACTCCTTCATGTGCTCATATCATGACCCTCCTCCAAATTTCAGCTCCATCCTTTGGTCTATGTGAGCAAAGGACCAAATCTTTGATTCTGGCAATATTTTCAGGTTGTGAAGCAAGTTTAATTTATATTGCTTCATTAATTCTGAGAAATTACCAGATTGTTCTCCTACCCAAATAACATCTCTCCACCCAATTTGGCACCATTTCACTTAGCCAATATTTATCCAAAAATATTGCAAGTTCCTAGTCAACAAGAATGTTTGTGAAGCAAGTACCATTTTGGTAAATCCAATTGGTACGAAATTTTTACAGCATCATTGTCTGACCAAATCATCAAGCCTTGCCAAATTTCAGCCCAAGTGGCATCACCATGTGAGTGAATCATCCAAATCAAGTTTCTGGACCATTTTGGTCACTTGCAAAGCAACTACACTAAATATTGATCCAAATCTCACCAAACTCTCCAGGATTATAGTCCTTCCTAAGCTAATCACCCTAGACAAATTCTTTGGATCCAATCACTTCCCTGTTGATCACCACTGGACGTTCAATTTTACTGTAGTAAACTTCAGAGGTAAATTACCATTTAACCAGAGCGTTTTTCATCGATCTACCACCGGAGTTGAAACCTCTCTTGGAAGAACTTACCACTAGACAACAGGTTCCAGCCCACACCCCCCCGCTACATGCCAGTGCACGCGGTGACCTCGACTATGGCAAGCATGTGCACGCGCTTTTTGTACATTGGCTGTATCCAGTGGCCGTTTGTGCTTCGGCACCTCCCCCTCTCGTCGTCTTCGTATGCGTGACCATGTCCCTTATCTTCCTCTCGTCGTCGCCGTTCCCCTAGACCCCTCTCCCCCACCATCCGCTTCCTCACTAACGCAAGCCGCTGCGCGCCCACGGGTGAACAATGGCAGTTTGGCTCGGAGCTCGCCATCTTCTTTGTCCCTGCACTCCCTTGGCCGCCTCTTCCCCGTGAGCTCTCCCTCATGTACCCTCACATCACCTAACTCCAAGCTCATGCGCGTGCACATGCGTCCGCGACGCAGGCCACGCGTCCGCGGCGACGACAACACGAAACACCCCTCCCCTGCCTATATAAGGCCACCTCGGTGCCATTTCCCTTCGCCATCAACCTCGCCTCGCTCCTCTAGTCCTCCCCAAAGCCTTGCCCGAGCCTAGAAACCTCTCCTCTCCCCTATTGGCCATCGCGGCCATCCTCTCAAATCAGCTCAAGCCCGAACCCCTGTCAGGACCGGAATTTCAGTAAAATAATTACAGAGAGACCGACCTTTTAATCGAACCAGTACGGAAAAATACTTCTTATTGGTAGACAAATCCTTGATACAGAATTCCAGAGTACTGAATATTATACATGGTTGAGCTGAGGTTGCTCAACAATTTATTACAAGCACGCCGATATTATACATAAGGGCAGATATGACACCATGGTAGGGTGGCATACTACTAGCTCGCAATAAAAAGGTGGTGGATATGTCATAGTGTGGTGGGTGGCGTGACTCCATTATCTTACAGTTCATCGAGTGTTGGAGTGAGACCCGATGAATTTATTTGGTGGTTGGCGGAAGCGGTTATATAACAGTGATCAACTCCAAGATCGCAAGAGACTAACTGGGACTCCACTAGACGTTGGACTCGCTATCGAACTCTTCATCCAAGAGATCGCCTTCGTCAACATCTGGCCAAATCAACAAGCCAGGTTAGTACTTTGAATGTACTCGCAAGACAGTTCGGACATAAGATATAATAAATGCAAACATGATGCATGTGAGTATACTAGCATTATGTATCCGAATAATATAATTTCCGTGCTGCAAGTAAAAATAGAAGTCGGGCGGTAATCCTCCCGAAATCCATAAGATAAATAAAAGAAAACCAAACGAGTGTCTGAGTGACGCCTCGTGAGGAAAATGAATAAAAACATGCCACAGTCGGACGTCTGGGCGACGTCACATAAAGGGCTTATAATGAAGGTAAATAACAAGAATGCCACAGTCGGACGTCTGAGCGACATCACATAAATGGCTTATAAGGGAAAATAAATAACAAAACGCCACAATCGGACGTCTGAGCGACATCACATAAAGGGCTTATAATGAAAATAAATAACAAGAATGCCACAGTCGGACGTCTGAGCGACATCACGTAAAGGGCTTATAATGAAAATAAATAACAGGAATGCCACAGTCGGACGTCTGAGCGACATCACATAAAGGGCTTTATAATTAACAAGAATGCCACAGTCGGACGTCTGAGCGACATCACATAAAGGGCTTATATAAACAATGGTATAACGGTAAAATACTTCGGGAGGTAAATCAGTACAGAGATAACTGGTTAGTTCATCTACCCAAAATGAACTTGACAAAAATCACCACTCTTGTTACTATCATAAAAATACTAGAGACGGTCACCGGGGTTGACATGAAGTTTGACTCTAGGCCATAAACATGGTTACTCAAAAGATTTGACTCTGCAGAGCTTGGACTCTTAAATCACAGCCAACGGATTCCACTAGCCACAGGTACTAGTTCCGTCTACGGTGTTTTAGCAGAAACACAACTGACCAGTACACACCCATTTCACATCCTGCTGTCCGGAATCACCCGTGACAACATTCACGAAAAACTTTAAGACGGGGAGGCTACAACCTTGAATAGCATGGGATCAAATTTATATATGCGCGCTCTGAGGGGTGTCCCCCTCTCGGTCCCAACCGGAAACACCCATGCCCCCTCACCGGATGGCGGGCTTTAATCGAGGGCCATGGAACCCTCATCCCGGCCCCTCTACTTGGTGTGTACACGGAAAGAGGTTTGCAACTGACTAAACCGTAATCTTAATAGACGTCATATGACAGTACCAAAAGGAGACGAACGGAATCATGACTTGATCCATGGTGATACTAGAATTAACCATTGACTGGCATGCTCCAACAATACCAGTACACGACCCATCATGTCACCACATGACCGGGGTGTTTCAATCAACATTCGGATTCACCCGAAGCATGCTTGCATGAAATATAATCATCCACAAATGCTTATATGACCATGCTATGAAGAAGAACTACTCGAGCAAACATGCAACACACTCATCATATCAAAGGTTCAAACATGCTTGCCTCGTTCAGAGTAGTCAGAGTCTAACTCGGTGAGGTCCGCGGCTCCGTCACGTCCTTCGGTATCTACGTATTCAAACAAAACGAATACTAACATAAATACCGCATGTGCATAAAAGTTGTCCCAAATATTTTTCAAATAAATATGACAAAAAACTAGACAGAAAACTAAAGAGGACAGAAAAAGAATCAACTCAAAATCATCTTTTTCTTAAAAGATATTAGAGTTTCTGTTCAGGGGCTTGTTTGTAATGAAACAGAAAGTTTTCAGGGGCTAGAATAGAAAAACAGAAAAACAAATCGGTACGTAGTACGCCAGCCGATTAGGAAGACGTACTTTGCCCGAAGGCGCCTTCCGGAAAAACGCTTCGGAAGGAAAAGGGAGGCTGACGAGGGGGTCCCACTGGTCAGGTTTAAAAAGGAGGGAACAGAGTCGCGCCGGCGCCGATCCACAGCGAGGTAGGGGAAGGGAGTGGTACCTACAGGTTCCTGGTGCTCTTCCGCGTCGGTGGGTGGTGGAGTTGAGCGTCGGCGAGCCCCACGTCGACGGCAACCCTATCTCCGGCGGACGGCGGCTCGGGTGGTCGTGGGCCTCGTCGGAGAGAGTTTCTGGGGTCAAATTGGAGTGGGGGTTAGTCTCCTAGAGGTGTCAGGAGGCTACGAACGAGTCCAGGGCGGTGGAGGAGCTCTCACCAGAGCGGACGCTGCTGGAACCCGAGGCGGACGGAGGTGGCCGGAGTTGAGGAAGAAGGGCCCCTCGAGGCTCTTCCAGTGGCTGGGCATGGTCTAGTGAGGTGGTGGAGAGATGCGGGCTCGAGAGTGAGCTCAGAGGCGCTATATATAGCCGGCCCGAGGCGGTTGCCGTGAACGGGATAAGTCCGGCGATCGATTACGGCGGCGCTGTGGCTGGATGGTTGGTTTAGGAGCTTGAGCATCGACTAGGAGGTGCACTGGTTCCATTTCAGTGCCTAACTCAGCAAGGGAGGGGTGGTTACGGCCTGTCCCTGACGGAACGGCCGTGCGACACGTCGGCGGCAGAGGGCGCGCCCTGTGCGTGCCTGGCCACGACGACGGTGCTGCAGGCGTGCACTGGCGATGGAGAAGGCCACGCGAAGCTCCCAGGCGACTTGGGCGGTGCCGAACGGCGTTGTGCCACAGGGTGCCTCCTGTCGGCCGCCATGGGTGGCTCTGCCGCCGCAGAAGGCACCGGCGTGGGCGGGCTAGGGCGCCACCGACGCCAAGAACCAGCCAAGCACACGTGCGGTGCTCTGGATAAGAGCGAGGTGCAGTGCAGCATCGTTCCAAAACGGCACTGGTGAGATTGACGAACGCTGACTGACGAAACTGACGAAGCTGCACTGTCGCCTGTAAAGTTCAGTTAAGTTTTTTGAAACTGACAGAAATAGTGCACGCCCGGTATTTGACGAAATGATTTTGGCATGTGGAAAATCTTGCTGGAGCTGATATTTGGTGGAGTGGTCTCTTGATGCATCTAGAGGCTGCCTGAATTTTCACAGAATTTTTGGAAGAAGGAAAATATGAATTTCACCAAAATTTGCAAATCTGGTCCAAACTTGCAGCAAGTGAAATTTGAAAATTTTGAAATGTGGACCAGTGAAACATGATGGATCCAGGTTGTGGGTGCTAAGGACTATCCTGGGGAGTTGGTTTGGAAACAAAACTCAAAGTGAACATGGTGGTCCCTTTACAAATCACCATGGCTTATTTCAAAGGACAGAAATTGCTTTTGTTGCAAATTAATTAGAAGAAAAATTTCGATAAGGTTGAAACTTGCTGGAATTGATGAGAGACTTGCCTCAAGGTGAAAAGGAGGTTTTGGAGAGAAATATTTTCATTGGGTGCCATGGAAGAGAAAAGTTTGAGAGGAAGACAAGTCCAAGATTCTTATAAGGTGGATATTCATGGAGGGGAAGAATCAAATAAACCCCTTTGAAAAATCAACTTGTGTTTGAGCTAACACAAGAAGCAAACCTTCACGACCATAATCAAGCTTGAAAAGAACACACAAACTTTGGTCAGAAAATATTTTAGAAGGGTTTTCAAGAGAAGATCAAATATCCCCCTTCTAAAAGACCAAAAGTTTGGAAGAAAACAAATCCACAAAAAAATTGGAGTGTTACAACACCTACCCCCTTAGGAAAAATCTCGTCCCCGAGATTTCAGCTGATCCTCAAATAGGTATGGGTGTTCTGTCCGGAGAAAATCTTCCCTTTCCCATGTTGCCTCATCCTCTGTGTGATTACTCCACTGAACCTTGAGAAATTTAATTGTTTTCTGACGGGTTCTCCTTTCAGACTCCTCCCATATTTTTATTGGGTGTTCCCGGTAGGTGAGCTCTGGTTGCACATCAAGTTTTCATGCGACACATGCTTCTCCGAGTTGCTTACACACTTCCGTAGTTGCGAAACATGGAACACGTCATGGACGTCTGACAGTTCCTTGGGAAGGTCCAACTGGTAGGCCACTGTGCCTCTCCGTGCAACTATACGAAAGGGTCCGATAAATCGTGGTGCTAGTTTTCCTTTGACCTTGAATCATTGTAGTCCCCTCATAGGAGATACACGTAGGTACACGTCTTCACCGGGTTCAAAACTTACTTCCCGATGCTTTTGATCGTAGTAGCTCTTCTATCAACTCTGGGCTGTCTTGAGTCGATCCCGTATTATTTTAAATTTTTTCCTCAGCTTCTTTTAACATGTCTGGGCCGAAGATACGACTGTCCCCTGTTTCTGAACAGTTTAATGGAGTATGGCATCTTCGTCCGTACAAGGCTTCGAAAGGTGCCATTTTCATGCTGGCTTGGTAACTATTGTTGTATGCAAACTCGGCATACGGTAAGCTTGCTTCCCAACTAGTCCCATAGGTGAGGACACACGCCCTCAGCATGTCTTCTAGTATTTGATTCACTCATTCCGTTTGTCCTCCAGTCTAGGGGTGATAGGCTGTACTGAACACTAGTTGCGTTCCCAGGGCTTGCTGTAAATGATCCCAAAATTTGGAGACGAACTGAGTGCCTCTGTCGGATATTAGTCTTTGGAACTCCATGTAGGCATACTATACGGGCGAGGTAAAGCTTGGAAAGCTTTTGGGTGGTGTGGGTTGTCTTGACTGGAATGAAGTGTGCCACCTTGGTTAGTCTATCTGTGATGACCCATATGGCATCATTTCCGTGCTGTGACCGTGGCAGTCCAACAATAAAATCCATCCCAATATCGTCCCATTTCCACTCAGGTATCTTGTTTGGTTGTAACAGTCCGGCGGGTTTCTGGTGCTCGGCTTTAATGCGTTGACATGAATCACAGCATGCAATGTATGTGGCTATATCCCTCTTCATACCTTGCCACCAAAATCTTTCCTGAATGTCCTTGTACATTTTGGTCCCTCCAGGGTGAATTGAGTACAGAGCGGTGTGGCTCTCTGCTAGAATTTGCTGTTTGAGGTCTTCGCTATTTGGTACGCAAAGCCTGTCTCCGAACCATAATATTCCCTCACTGTCTATGATAAATTCTGAGGCCTTGCCCTGACTTACTTTTCTTTTTATTCCTTCAATGCTGGGGTGTCCATGCTGAGCCTTCTTTATTTGTTCTATTAGCGTAGGCCGTATTTCCATATTTGACACTTCGCCTTCAGTGACCATCATTAAGTTGAGCTTGGCGAATTCTTGCTGAAATTCGGGTCTCAGTTTTTGTAGGCTGCCGTTGTCCGGGCTGGGGTTACGGCTGAGAGCATCTGCTACTACGTTTGCCTTTCCTGGGTGATAGTGGATGCCAACGTCATAATCTTTTACCAGTTCCAACCAGCGTTGTTGTCGTAAATTGAGTTCTGGTTGTGTGAAAATATATTTGAGACTCTTATGGTCCGTATATATTTGACAACGATTCCCAAGCAAAAAGTGCCTCCACTCTTTGAGTGCATGAATGACTGCTGCCAATTCCAAATCGTGAGTAGGATAATTTTCTTCATGTTTCCGTAGTTGCCGGGAAGCGTAGGCGACTACTTTGCCTTCTTGCATTAGTACGCATCCAACTTTCCGGGATGCGTCACAATATACTTCAAAACTTTTGTGTATGTTGGGTACGACCAATACTGGGGCTGTTGTTAATTTCTTTTTGAGTTCCTGGAATTTCTTATCACAAGCTTCGGTCCATACAAGTTTCTTATCCTTCTTGAGTAACTGTGTCATTGGTTTGGCTATGGTGGAAAATCCCTCAATAAACCTTCGGTAATATCCAGCCATTCCTAAGAAACTTCGTACATCCGTTACATTGGCCGGTGACTTCCAACCAAGTACGGCCTTGACTTTTTCCGGGTCCACAATAACTCCTTCGTGTGTCAATACGTGGCCTAGAAAACCAACTTGTCTTAACCAAAATTCACATTTGCTGAATTTGGCGTAGAGTTGATGTTTCCTTAATTCTCCCAGTACTATACGGAGGTGTTCCGCATGTTCATCTGGTGTCTTTGAATATACCAAGATATCATCAATAAATACCACCACAAATTTGTCCATAAATTTCATAAACACTTTGTTCATGAGGTGGACAAAATATGCGGGGGCGTTGGTCAGTCCAAACGGCATTACTGTAAATTCATATAGTCCGTATCTGGAGGTGAATGCTGTTTTCGAGATATCTTCTGTCCGTACTTTTAATTGATGATAACCTGACCTTTAATCAATTTTTGAGAAAACCTTGGCTTGCGCGAGCTGGTTGAATAAATCATTTATCCGTGGCATTGGATATTTGTTCTTGATAGTGACCATGTTGAGTGCTCGGTCTATACACAATCTCATAGTCCCATCCTTCTTTTTGGCAAATAACACCGGCGAACCCCAAGGTGAGGAGCTGGCCCGTATAAATCATTTGTCCAGTAATTCCTTTATTTGCTTCTTTAGTTCAACCAACTCGGACGGTGCCATTCTATATGGTTTCTTATATATGGGGGTGGTTCCAGGTGCTAGCTCAATGATGAATTCTATTTCTCTGTCTGGTGGCATGCCTGGTAGTTCTTCGGGAAATACGTCTGGAAATTCCCATACTACTGGAGCCTTGCTTAATTCCGTAGTGTCTACCTTGTTTAATTTTGGTTGCCACGATACTGGTCTTTCTTGAGCTGTGACTCTTATTGTCTTTCCGTGATGATGAGTAAGAATCACAGTTCGGTTGAAGCAGTCGATAAATCTTTTGTTGGTGGTTAGCCAGTCCATACCCAGGATAACATCCAGTCCCTTGTTTTCCAACACGATGAGGTTCGTGTGAAACTTTAACCCTTCAATTTCAATGGTTATACCTTGGCAGTAATTTTGAGTGATCTGCTTACTTCCGCGGGACTTGATGGTCATTGACTTTCCCAAGGGAAGCATCGAAAAACCATGTTGCAAAGCAAAGCTCTTCGAAATGAACGAATGAGAAGCTCCAGAATCAAACAAAACCGTAGCACGTGTTGTGTTGACAAGGAACATACCGAGTACGATATCCGGGGCATCCTGTGCTTGCTCCTTGGTCACATGGTTCAGGTGGCCTTCCTTGTGGTTGTTATTGGGGTTGAAGTTGTTACGCTTGGGCGCAGAATTGTTCCCATTGTTGTTTGGCCTTGGTGCTGAGTTCCTTGGTTTGGGCACTGTTTAGCATAGTGTCCCTCTTCTCCACAAGCGTAGCAAGTAACACCTGGGCGATACGTGAAATCCTTGTCCCTTGCATGAATTTTTTTGCTTGGACGTGTGTCATTTGTCATGGATTTGTTCGCCCCATTTATCTGAAAATTTACCTTATTCCTATTGTTGCGAGTGTGGTTGGTCTGATCCCTTTTTCGCTTGCGAATGTCTTCCAGACTGCGACGCTCATTTTCCAAAGCAATAGCCTTGTCCACAAGTGTTTTGAAATCTGGAAAAGTGTGTACGACCAGCTGGCATTTGAGTGCTGGTGCCAGACCATCCAGGAATTTTTTCATCTTCTTATTTTCAGTCATACGCTCTTCGTTGGCATAATGAGATAATTGAGTAAACTGGCTGTTGTACTCAGTTACTATCATGCCCCTTTGCTTGAGGTCATCAAACTCTCTTTTCTTGATCTTCATAATGCTCCTAGGGATGTGCGCCCCATGAAAGCCTTCTTTAAAATATTCCCAGGTGATATCATTTACGTTGGTGTGCATATGCAGAAAATTCTCCAACCATGACGCGGCTGCTCCAGTAAGATAATGTGGTGCGTAAAGTACCTTTTCACGGTCTGAGCATTGTGCCACAATTAATTTCCTTTCAATGTCTCGAAGCCAATCATCGGCCTCAAGAGGTCTATCAGTGTGGCAAATTGTTGGCTGACGTGTCTTCTGTAATTCAGACAATTTTGAATGCTGCTAGTGTGGCTCACGGTGATTCCCCATATTAATGACATGGTTCATCATTTCCTGATGCTGTTGCTGACTTTGCTCGTAAAGACAGCATACTTTAGAAAATGCTGTTTCGCTGCCCTGCTGACTTGACTGCCCCTGTGTGTAATTGTTACCTGTCTGTGTGCCATAATCTTCCTCTGGCGGACTTGGCATGGAACGTGTCCAGGGATGAGTCATTTCTCACTCTGGGGTATTAATGCATAAATCATGAGAAGAACTGAGCGGCAATAATAAACCAAGATTTGCAAAAGTAGCAAAACACGAGCTCCAAAGATTTTCAAAATAAAAACTTGATTGCGCACGGAGAAGGACCGCTTAGTACACATCTTACACACGAGTCGTAATTAAACATACGCCACTCAGGATGCGCGTACACATTCCTGACATGTTATTTATGCTAGTGCACTTCTCCAAGTTCCTACATGATCCGCAAACAGACTACTCCCCATCAACCTATTTTACATATCACACATATCATACAAGCGAGCATAACGTGTTGCGGACAGGCGCACTAGTCGGAGATGTTGAAGACTTCCCTTGGCCTGCCGAGGGTAAGGCCCAATGGTGATGGAGACTCAACTTCCTCCTCACTAATAGGTGTAGGATCGAAGTAGGTCTAGAGGGGGGGTGATTAGACTACTTGACAATATAAAAAATCTGCCTTTAGGTCATGCAATGTTTTTGGCAGTTTCACAAACAAGATCAGTTCAAGTAACACCCTACACATGCAATTCTAGAGTTTATGCAGCGGAAAGTAAATTGCACATGTAATAGAGAGGTGGAGAAGATCAAACGCAGTTTGGTGACACGGAGATTTTTGTCGTGGTTCCGATAGGTGGTGCTATCGTACATCCACGTTGATGGAGACTTCAACCCACGGAGGGTAACGGCTGCGCGAGTCCACGGAGGGCTCCACCCACGAAGGGTCCACGAAGAAGCAACCTTGTCTATTCCATCACGGCCTACGCCCACGGAGGACTAGCCTTACTCGGGGTAGATCTTCACGAAGTAGGCGATCTCCTTGCCCTTACAAACATCTTGGTTCAACTCCACATCATCAAGACGGAGGCTCCCAAGCGACACCTAACCAATCTAGGAGGCACCACCCCCCAAAAGGTAATAGACGGTGTTGATGATGATGAACTCCTTGCTCTTGTGCTTCAAGTGATAAACTCCCCAACACTCAACTCTCCTCACTGATATGGCTGTGGTGGAAGAAATATTTGAGTGGAAAGCAACTTGGGAAGGCTAGAGATCAAGTTTCATATGGTAGGAATGGAATGGCTTGATCTCAACACAAGGGAAGGTGGTTCACTTCTCAGAAAGTGTATGGTAGAAGTGGTGGTACTTTCTGATGGCTCTCCTCACGAATGAGGAGGGGGTGGAGGGGTATATATAGCCTCCACACAAAATCCAACCGTTACACACACATTTGACCAATCTCGGTGAGACCGAAGTTAAAACTCGGTCAGACCGAAAGTTCAAATATAGTGAACGTTGGGATTTTCGGTGGGACCGAAAATACCATCTCGGTGAGACCGAAGTGAGTCAAAGGTTAGGGTTTGCCATTTCGGTGAGACCGAAAGTATAAACTCGGATATTCCGAATTGATGTCAACTGATCACAGAAGGTTGGCAGCCCTTTTTCGGTGAGACCGAAACTCAGAATCGGTTTGACCGAGAAGCTAGGGTTTGGAGAAACAACTGAAGTGGTTCATCTCGGTGGGACTGAGTTGGAGAAATCGGTGTGACCGAGATTACTTATGGGTGTGTGTTAAGTAGTGAATAGTGCTGATAGTTGAGGGAGTTAGATCACCAAGCACTTGAGCAACAAGAACATTAACATAACCTCATCCCCTTTTAATAGTATTGGCTTTCCTATGGACTCAATGTGATCTTTGATCACTAAACCAAAAAGGAGTCTTGAGCTTTTGCCAATGCTTGTCTTAGCATTTTGAGGGGTCCACTTCTTCAGACATTTCCATACCCATATCATCGAACTTTTCTGAAATGATTCTCAAGAGAATATTAGTTCAATGATATATATGTTGTTGTTAATTACCAAAACCACCCGGGGATTAGTTGCACTTTCAATCTCCCCCTTTTTGGTAATTGATGACAACATATAGATCAAAGCTTCGACAAGAGATATAATCAAAGAATAATATCGTCGCTTTGAGAAGTATGTGATAAACAAGAGCTCCCCCTAAATTTGTGCATTATTTAAAATTTGCGTTTGAATGCAAATGCACAATCGATTAGGATAATGGGTTACTCTTCCATGTCACATACATCTTGGTGGAGCGCACAAAATGATAAGAATGAATAACATGCACTCAATCACCAAGACAAGAGTAAATAGCCATACAATAAGAAATAGCATATGATAAGCAATAAGCACTCATTAAGGCATAGTATGACTAAGCACTCATAAAGTATCTGGAACCAAAAGAAACCAATGTATCACAGGGAAAACCGGCAAAAGAACGAAAAGACGAAAGAGCACTCTCTCTCTCGAAGCCCTATGATCTATAGCAATTTCTCCCCCTTTGGCAACAAGTTACCAAAAAGTTCGAAAAGGTATAGAGCTAAGCGTCACTGCGGGCTCGGCTGGCTGCTCCCGTCTGGGTCGATGTCGGTGTAGAGATAGCTGCGTCGGCGAAGACTTCTGCTGATGTCTGCGCTGGAGGAGTGGATGCTGGAGCTGGAGCTGTGGCTGGAGCTGAAGTAACTGGGATAGCTGCAGACCTGGATCCTCTGGGAACCGGAGCATTCTGGCGATGAGAGTCCTGGACTATATCATCCTGCATAAGCTCTGCTCTCTCCTGCCTAGTCTCCTCCATGTCTGCCTCAAGCTTGTTGACAGACACCTGAATCTCAGTCAGCTTCACGTCTAGAGCGTGGATCTTGTCCTTGACAATCCTCTCAAGGCTCTCCTGAGATTGCTCAATGCTGGCCAGGCGTTGTTCAATTCTCTGGGTTGCTTCAAGGATTTGCTCTCCAAAGCTCTTTGGCTTAGCTGCTGCTGCTGCTGCTGCCTCTCTGTCAGCTTTGGCTTTCTTTGCAGCTTCGATCTTGGCTTGCCCTTCAACTGAGGTGGGATCCTCTTCATCCATCACAACTACGTTGTCCTCATGCTCTGGCTGCAGTGGCAAGTGCTTCCTATCCAACATGAATTTGCCCGTGCCAAACTTGGCGTTGATGAGCATCTGTATCTGCGGAGCAAACCCACATGACCTCTTCTGGTCAGCTGCAGTCCTCTTAATGGTCTCAACCATCAAGTCCATCACCTTAAAAGGTGCCTTCTCATCGAGAATGTGCAGCATGTTGATAGAATAGCCTCGTATCATCTGGTGGTCACCTGACTTAGGCATCAAAGTATGCCTCAGAATAGTGTTGGTGGTGGTCAGACCTGCCTGGAGATAATACACTGAGCCGAGCTTCCATCCTTCCAAATCAGCAGCTGGGATCTCCTTGTACATATTCTTCATAGAATCATGACTCTTCTTAGGAATCCCATAGACATCAATGTCGTCCTCTCTCTGCACTGGAGCATTCAGAATTTCTGCCCATTCTGCAACAGTTGAAGAAAACCGTTGACCTTCAGTCATCCAGGTGATCTTGCCATCGGGGTAGAAATGGGCTGTGGCATAGAACTGCATGATCATCTCGTCATTCCAGGCTGTTAGTTCTTGACCCACAAAATCAGCAACTCCACATGCAGTAAAGCTCTCATGCACATGGGGAAAGAAGTCCCGATGCTCTCTGCTGTCAATGTACTTCCAGTCAACATACCTGGTGTCAGCAACAATGGGCTTCTTATCCATTAGCACGGTCTCATAGAAATCCTGCTGCTCTCTGGTGTGGAATCTGGGGTCCACAGCAGTCCTTCTTCTTACGGCATATGGATCAGACTGTCTCCATAGCCTGAGACCTTTGTCCTTTCTTGCCTTCATATCCTCAGCTTGAGGATGAGCATCATTGTGGAGTGGCAACTTGGGATGGAGCTTGAGCAACACATGCTCTTCATCTGACTCAGAAGGTGGCATCTCACCTTTGTTCTTCTCAGAAGCTGGAATGCTTCTGGTTGTCCTCTTGGGCTTGGCTGGAGCTGCCTTAGCTGGAGCAGGCTTCTTGGGCTTGGAGGAGGCTTGAGCCCGAATAGCATCACCCATGAACTTAGCTTTCTGAGGAGGAGGCTGGGGTGCATCTTCTTCTTCTTCTTCAGCAGCATCAACTTGCGGTTCAGCATAAACAACTCTCTTCCTCTTGGAAGTCTTCTTCACCTTACTTGGAGCAGGCTCTTCCAAGTTGAGCTTCTTGGCAACTGCAGACTGCTTCACTTTGCTCGTGCCTTTCTTTGGCTGCTGCCCTTGGAGCTCTTTGGCAACCACTTGCCTCTTTGGCTTGGAGGTAACTTCCTCAGCAACAAAGTCGGAATCCTCAGAATCAGAAGTTCTCTTCTTCCTGGTTCTCGTAGCAGCAGGAGGTAGACCACTAGGGGTGCTCCTCTCACCATCATCACTAGAGCTGCTAGCCTCAGGACTTGTACCTGCCTCTGGAATCTCAGCAAACGGTGACTCAGACCTGTTCTGGCTGTCACTGACATCTGACATGGCTGAAAAAAACTGTGAATAGATAAGGTATAGGCAGAGTAGAAGAGTTATCACAACTGCAGAAGTTTTTGCAAAAAAAAATGAGTTAAAAACTTAGTTTTGAGTTTTCACAGAATGTATTTCGGTCAAACCGATTTCAAGTTTCGGTGTAACCGAAGTGTTCAACAGAACCTACACACCACTTTCGGTCAGACCGAAATGGGTTTCGGTCCTACCGAAAACTTAGGGTTTCACAGAAACTTCAATTCGGACATTCCGATTTTCACAACTCGGTCAGACCGAGCTATGTAGTGCAATGGTCAGAGACCAAATCGGTCAGTCCGAGTTTCAGGGATCGGCTTCACCGAGATGCATTCCGTGGAAACCTAAACCTAAGAATTTTCCTCGAAACTAAACGATCTGAACAATGTATTGGGAACATATCAAACGTGGATTGAATCAGGGCAGTCCTATCATGCAAGAATCAGAAGTGGAGCATGAATAGGGATCGGGACACACCCTAACTTGGTGGTGTCCCTCTACGGCGGCAACGGAGGAGAAGATTACCGTTGACGGCGGCGGAGACCTGCGGCAAGGGCACACAGGCGACGAAGGCGACGATCCTTAGATCAGGGCGGCGGCAGCAGGGGTCTTGGAGGGCGAACGGTTTGAAAGGAATAGATCGCGCGCAGCCCTCAGTATATATAACCCCGTACTGTCGGTGGGACCGAGTTGAAAAACTCGGTGTCACCGAGATGTATTTCTGCTGTGCAGTTACACATATCGGTCAGACCGAGATTTTGAACTCGGTTTCACCGAGATGAAACCTAGATCAATCTAAGTGTTTCGGTTGGACCGAGATTGAGAAGCCGGTCAGACCGAAATAGACTTAGAAGGTTTTGGAAGTCAGCCTTAGACGAATCGGTGGTTCCGAGTGCTCCTCACTCGGACTGTCCGAAAAAGACTTGTTCAAAGTTGTGATATAAGCATGAATAGAATTTTGAGACAAGATAGCATAGATAGCTAGGGAAAGTGCTTAGGCATTCTTGTCCATCCATTTGGCCAAAAAAAAAGGAAACCAAAACAATCAAAACAACAAATGGATGTCCTTGAATGGATAAAATCATGCATCCAACATGCTCACACAATAAGATAGCAACTGAAATATGTGTCAAACATGCACAACCAAAACTCTAGCTACTAGCACACAATTTGTCGATGACTAGGTCATCTATATATGAGTATATTGACTTAGGAGTCAAATGAGAACATTTGATCATAGGTCATACTCATCGTTTAAGCACAAGTGGGGTTACCACTTTTACATAAAGCATTTATGTGTTCACATCATTTGGAGATGCTTTTAGCTCAATTTTTAGAGCAAAGCTCCCCCTAGATGTGAGAACCCCTTTTAAAGGGTCAAACTAACCTTGGGTTGTCGTAGAAGACTTCATGTAGATGTTGAAGATGTGGATGCTCAATGTTGATGTAGACCATCAAGAGTTAGGAGCAATCCTTTGGATTAGGGCACTTTCAATACCTACATGGGTTAGTCCCAAAAGGAACAAACAAGAATATCCATGGACATAGAGTGAAGTACACAAAAGATGATGTCCATGAAAGCAATGATTACCTTGTCCCTTGACTTACCAACAAGAGGGTTTGTGACTCCATGAACAAGTGCATGATGTGGAAGTTGATTGCACAAGTTCTTGCCAAAATGAATATGAGTGAAGTTTGTTGGCGGAGTCACCCTCAAGAACCTACTAGTTCTTCTTCTTTGGGATCCACATCATCTTGATGGGAATCCTTGGTGTTGTAGTTGAGCTTGACGAAGTAGAACTTGATGTGTCCTTGGGAACCCACTTGACCATGGCTTGAGGTGCTTCAATGAATGCATCAATCTCTTCTTGAAGCTTGTCCTTGGCCTTTAGCTTGTGGTCTTGTGGTGGAAGGTCATCTTGAGCTTGTTCCACATTGGAAGAAGTAGGATCATACTTCTCCTTTTGTGAGACAAACTGTGGAGTAGGGTATTGACTTTCTTCCCACTCAACACCTTTGGTGTTGAACTTTCGCTCAAAACCAATCCCTTGATTCTTCCGGTGTCTTCCTTGTTTGCGAACAATCTCCTCAAAGTTCTTGCTTCCGGCAAGACTCTTGTAGACACCTTTCTCTATGATTTCCTTCAATAAGCTATTTTCTTGCTCAAGTGTAACTTGGCTTGAAACATTGTTAGTGGAATCAAGAGAACTACTAGAAGTAACAACATTAGATTTAACATTGTTATTGTTACTACTAGAGGAAGAATTTTTCTTATGCTTGTCATGCTTAGTCTTAATAGGTGGCAAGAAATTAGACAAGAGAAGTCGTTTGGCAAGATATGAAGAACTCTTCTTTCGAAGATCGTCATTGATCGCTTTTAGAAACTCATGTTCTTGCTCTAGAGTGAGCTTCTCGAAGCGTAGCTTCTCATGAGATCTTAGGAGCTCTCTATGATCTTCTTGAGTTGTTTCATGAGCTAACTTAAGAGTGTTTAATTCTTTAGTTAGACGCTCAATCTCCTTCATAGCGTTGTCATTCGACTCTTCTCGACTATAAAGACTACTAGCATTTTCATCATTACTAAGCTCACTAGATTTATCATGTAAGAGCTCATCTTCACCAAGTAAGTCATCCTCATCACTATCAAAGTCAATGAATTCGGGGTGTGTTACCTTGGGGCCTTTAGCCATGAAGCATCTTCCAATTCCCTCATTTGGTGAATCAAATAAGTCGTAGGAGTTGGAGTTGGAGGATACGAGTGCAAGTCCGGCAACACCTTCATCTTGACTATAGTCGGAGTCGGAGTGATAGCTTCCATCGGATTGACTGTCAGAGTCGGAGCCGGAGACCCATTCACCAACATGAGCTTGATGTCTTCTTCTTGTATAGCTCCTCGATGACTTGTCTTTCCTCTCCGAGTCCTTGCTTCTCCGAGAAGGTCTTCGTTCATAACGATCATCTCTACTCCTTCTCTCTCTCCGAGGTGACTCATCTCTTGCTTTCCTTCTTGGAGACTCTTCTCTTCTCTTGTGGGGAGCCGTACACTCATTTGAGAAGTGTCCGGGTCTTCCACAATTGTAGCAGTTTCGATCACGACTAGAAGATCTCTTTCCATCATATGATCTAGACTTTGAGCTTCTTTCTTTGCCTCTATTCTTGTAGAACTTGTTGAAGTTCCTGACCATTAGGCTTATGTCTTCATTGGAAACTAACTTGTCACTTGAGGTAGTAGGAGCATCACTTGTAGCTTTGTAAGCACCACTTGACTTGTTGTGAAGCTCTTCCTTATCCTTAAGTGTCATCTCATGAGCAACAATCCTTCCAATGACTTCAGTTGGCTTGAGAGTCTTGTAGTTTGGCATCATTTGGATCAAAGTGCACACGGTGTCATACTTTCCATCCAAAGCTCTGAGGATCTTCTTAATGATGAATCGGTCGGTCATTTCTTCGCTTCCTAAGCCAGCAATCTCATTTGTGATGAGAGCAAGCCTAGAGTACATTTCAGCGACTCCTTCACCATCCTTCATCTTGAACTTGTCAAGTTGACCTTGAAGAATATCTAGCTTTGATTCCTTCACAGATTCAGTACCCTCGTGCATTTCAACCAAAGTATCCCAAATCTCTTTAGCATTCTCAAGACGGCTGATTTTGTTGAACTCTTCGGGACACAAAGCATTGAAGAGAATGTCACAAGCTTGAGCATTGTTTTGCAACATCTTCAGTTCTTCGGGTGTAGCTTCGCGATCCGGAACTTTTCCTTCTTCAAAGAAGTCACCTTGCATGCCAACACAAATAATGCCCCATGCGGCTGGGTTATGACCAAGAATATGCATTTTCATTTTATGCTTCCAACTAGCAAAATTTGTACCATCAAAGTAAGGACCTCTATGATAATTACCCTCACTAGACGCCATACTCTCCTAGGTTGTGAAACCAAGCTTATGGAGTCCAATGCAATGGAAACCAAGGCAATGGAGACCAAAGCTCTGATACCACTTGTAGGATCGAAGTAGGTCTAGAGGGGGGGGTGATTAGACTACTTGACAATATAAAAAATCTGCCTTTAGGTCATGCAATGTTTTTGGCAGTTTCACAAACAAGATCAGTTCAAGTAACACCCTACACATGCAATTCTAGAGTTTATGCAGCGGAAAGTAAATTGCACATGTAAAAGAGAGGTGGAGAAGATCAAACGCAGTTTGGTGACACGGAGATTTTTGTCGTGGTTCCGATAGGTGGTGCTATCGTACATCCACGTTGATGGAGACTTCAACCCACGGAGGGTAACGGCTGCGCGAGTCCACGGAGGGCTCCACCCACGAAGGGTCCACGAAGAAGCAACCTTGTCTATTCCATCACGGCCTACGCCCACGGAGGACTAGCCTTACTCGGGGTAGATCTTCACGAAGTAGGCGATCTCCTTGCCCTTACAAACATCTTGGTTCAACTCCACATTATCAAGACGGAGGCTCCCAAGCGACACCTAACCAATCTAGGAGGCACCACCCCCCAAAAGGTAATAGACGGTGTTGATGATGATGAACTCCTTGCTCTTGTGCTTCAAGTGATAAACTCCCCAACACTCAACTCTCCTCACTGATATGGCTGTGGTGGAAGAAAGATTTGAGTGGAAAGCAACTTGGGAAGGCTAGAGATCAAGTTTCATATGGTAGGAATGGAATGGCTTGATCTCAACACAAGGGTAGGTGGTTCACTTCTCAGAAAGTGTATGATAGAAGTGGTGGTACTTTCTGATGGCTCTCCTCACGAATGAGGAGGGGGTGGAGGGGTATATATAGCCTCCACACAAAATCCAACCGTTACACACACATTTGACCAATCTCGGTGAGACCAAAGTTAAAACTCGGTCAGACCGAAAGTTCAAATATAGTGAACGTTGGGATTTTCGGTGGGACCGAAAATACCATCTCGGTGAGACCGAAGTGAGTCAAAGGTTAGGGTTTGCCATTTCGGTGAGACCGAAAGTATAAACTCGGATATTCCGAATTGATGTCAACTGATCACAGAAGGTTGGCAGCCCTTTTTCGGTGAGACCGAAACTCAGAATCGGTTTGACCGAGAAGCTAGGGTTTGGAGAAACAACTGAAGTGGTTCATCTCGGTGGGACTGAGTTGGAGAAATCGGTGTGACCGAGATTACTTATGGGTGTGTGTTAAGTAGTGAATAGTGCTGATAGTTGAGGGAGTTAGATCACCAAGCACTTGAGCAACAAGAACATTAACACAACCTCATCCCCTTTTAATAGTATTGGCTTTCCTATGGACTCAATGTGATCTTTGATCACTAAACCAAAAAGGAGTCTTGAGCTTTTGCCAATGCTTGTCTTAGCATTTTGAGGGGTCCACTTCTTCAGACATTTCCATACCCATAGCATCGAACTTTTCTGAAATGATTCTCAAGAGAATATTAGTTCAATGATATATATGTTGTTGTTAATTACCAAAACCACCCGGGGATTAGTTGCACTTTCAATAGGCTCCAGGCGTGGAGTACTGGTACGAGGTGTTGATGCGGGTGCGGCAGGTGGTGCAGCTCTGACTGGGGTAGGAGCAATGACCTGGTCAAACTCTTCAGTGGTAGGCAGACGGCGAGCGGTGGCTAAGATGGAAGGCGCATAAGATGCTGAGGACGAGACAAAAGTCAGTGGTGGCGAAGTATGGAGTAGCTCCCTGCTGTTGGCGGAGCCACTCTGGACCAAGTCCATACGAGAAGCCACAAAGTCGTCCACAAGGTTATCAAAAGCTGCCTCAAGAGCCTTGAGGTACTCAACCATTGATTCGATGGCTTCATCACGTTCCCCATTTGCGCAAGCAAACACATAGTGGCACGTGTAGGGTACGTGGCATGGGAGGTAACGGTAGCGACGAGTCTTCATTGAAGGAAGAGCATCCCGGAGACGAGCTATCGCCTCACGGGCAGCCATTTGCATGGCATGCCTCTCCGTAGGCATGGCCCTGCCCACAAATCGGAAGCGGCACGCTTCAGAACGCCCTCCCTTGAATTGTACCGCGGCCTGGTGCATCGACACACTATCGCTGATCTTGTGACGGTAGAGTGTAAACTCTGGGCGGGTCGATGGCCCGATCGCGACTTTGGTGATAGCGACGAGGAGCTTGATAAACCCCTCAGGAATGTTGGCGAACACCTGTGAATCGCAGTGGCCGCCGGCTATCTACAAAAGTAGACAAAAATTCTGAATAGTCAAATCATAAATTTATGATGACAAACAGAAAATTGCTACAAATGTAAAATGCTGAAATAGCACTATTATGCTAATAACCGACTAGCGATCGCACCTAGTGGCTTCCTACAGTCAGCCTGGCTCTGGTACCAAGGTTGTCAGGACCGGAATTTCAGTAAAATAATTACCGAGAGACCGACCTTTTAATCGAACCAGTACGGAAGAATACTTCTTACTGGTAGATAAATCCTTGATACAGAATTCCAGAGTACTGAATATTATACATGGTTGAGCTGAGGTTGCTCAACAATTTATTACAAGCACGCCGATATTATACATAAGGGCGGATATGACACCATGGTAGGGTGGCATACTACTAGCTCGCAATAAAAAGGTGGTGGATATGTCACAGTGTGGTGGGTGGCGTGACTCCATTATCTTACAGTTCATCGAGTGTTGGAGTGAGACCCAATGAATTTATTTGGTGGTTGGCGGAAGCGGTTATATAACAGTGATCAACTCCAAGATCGCAAGAGACTGACTGGGACTCCACTAGACGTCAGACTCGCTATCGAACTCTTCATCCAAGAGATCGCCTTCGTCAACATCTGGCCAAATCAACAAGCCAGGTGAGTACTTTGAATGTACTCGCAAGACAGTTCGGACATAAGATATAATAAATGCAAACATGATGCATGTGAGTATACTAGCATTATGTATCCGAATAATATAATTTCTGTGCTGCAAGTAAAAATAGAAGTCGGGCGGTAATCCTCCCGAAATCCATAAGATAAATAAAAGAAAACCAAACGAGTGTCTGATTGACGCCTCGTGAGGAAGATGAATAAAAACAAGCCACAGTCGGACGTCTGGGTGACGTCACATAAAGGGCTTATAAGGAAAAATAAATAACAAGAACGCCACAGTCGGACGTCTGAGCGACATCACATAAATGGCTTATAATGAAAATAAATAACAAGAATGCCACAGTCGGACGTCTGAGAGACATCACATAAGGGGCTTATAATGAAAATAAATAACAAGAATGCCACAGTCGGACGTCTGAGCGACATCACATAAAGGGCTTTATAAATAACAAGAATGCCACAGTCGGACGTCTGAGCGACATCACATAAAGGGCTTATATAAACAATGGTATAACGGTAAAATACTTCAAGAGGTAAATCAGTACAGAGATAACTAGTTAGTTCATCTACCCAGAATGAACTTGACAAAAATCACCACTCTTGTTACTATCATAAAATTACTAGAGACGGTCACTGGGGTTGACACGAAGTTTGACTCTAGGCCATAAACATGGCTACTCGGAAGATTTGACTCTGCAGAGCTTGTACTCTTAAATCACAGCCAAAAGGATTCCACTAGCCACAGGGACTAGTTCCGTCTACGGTGTTTTAGCAGAAACACAACTGACCAATACACACCCATTTCACATCCTGCTGTCCGGAATCACCCATGACAACATTCAGGAAAAACTTTAAGACGGGGAGGCTACAACCTCGAATAGGATGGGATCAAATTTATATATGCGTGATCTAAGGGGTGCCTTCCTCTCGGTCCCAACCGGAAACACCCATGCCCCCTGACCGTATGACGGGCTTTAATCCAGGGCCATGGAACCCTCATCCCGGCCCCTCTACTTGGTGTGTACACACAAAGAGGTTTGCAACTGACTAAACCATAATCTTAACAGACGGCATATGACAGTACCAAAAGGAGACGAATGGAATCATGACTTGATCCATGGTGATACTAGAATTAACCATTGACTGGCATGCTCCAACAATACCGGTACACGACCCATCATGTCACCACATGACCGGGGTGTTTCAATCAACATTCGGGTTCACCCGAAGCATGCTTGCATGAAATATAATCATCCACAAATGCTTATATGACCATGCTATGAAGAAGAACTACTCGAGCAAACATGCAACACACTCATCATATCAAAGGTTCAAACATGCTTGCCTGGTTCGAAGTAGTCGGAATCTTACTCGGTGAGGTTCGTGGCTCCGTCACGTCCTTCGGTATCTACGTATTCAAACAAAACGAATACTAACATAAATACCGCGTGTGCATAAAAGTTGTCCCAAATATTTTTCAAATAAATATGACAAAAAACTAGACAGAAAACTAAAGAGGACAGAAAAACAATCAACTCAAAATCATCTTTTTCTTAAAAGATATTAGAGTTTCTGTCCATGGGCTTGTTTGTAATGAAACAGAAAGTTTCGAAGGGCTAGAATAGAAAAACAGAAAAATGAATCGGTACGTAGTACGCCAGCCGAATAGGAAGACTTACTTTGCAGGCGCCTTCCAGAAAAACGCTTCGGAAGGAAAAGAGAGGCTGACGAGGGGGTCCCACTCGTCAGGTTTAAAAAGGACAGAACAGAGTCGCGCCGGCGCCAGAAGCGGCGGTGGTCGCCGGCGCCGATCCACGGCGAGGTAGGGGAAGGGAGTGGTACCTACAGGTTCCTGGTGCTCTTCCGCATCGGTGGGTGGTGGAGTTGAGCATCGGCGAGCCCCACGACGACGGCGACCCTATCTCCGGTGGACGGCGGCTCGGGCGGTCGTGGGCCTCGTCGGAAAGAGTTTCTGGGGTCAAATTGGAGTGGGGGTTAGTCTCCTAGAGGTGTCAGGAGGCTACGAACGAGTCCAGGGCGGTGGAGGAGCTCTCACCAGAGCGGACGCTGCTGGAACCCGAGGCGGACGGAGGTGGCCGGAGTTGAGGAAGAAGGGCTCCTCGAGGCTCTTCCGGTGGTTGGGCGTGGTCTAGTGAGGTGGTCGAGAGATGCGGGCTCAAGAGTTAGCTCGGAGGCGCTATATATAGCCGGCCCGAGGCGGTTGCCGTGAACGGGATAAGTCCAGCGATCGATTACGGCGGCACTGTGGCTGGACGGTTGGTTTAGGAGCTTGAGCATTGACTAGGAGGTGCACTGGTTCCATTTCGGTGCCTAACTCAGCAAGGGAGGGGTGGTTACGGCCTGTCCCCGATGGAATGGCCGTGCGGCACGTCGGCGGCAGAGGGCGCGCCCTGTGCATGCCTGGCCACGGCGACGGTGCTGCAGGCGTGCGCTGGCGATGGAGAAGGCCACGCGGAGCTCCCAGGCGACTTGGGCGGTGCCGAACGGCGTTGTGCCGCAGGGTGCCTCCTGTCGGCCGCCACGGGTGGCTCTGCCGCCGCGGAAGGCGCCGGGGTGGGCGGGCCAGGGTGCCACCGATGCCAAGAACCAGCCAAGCTCGCGTGCGGTGCTCTGGATAAGAGCGAGGTGCAGTGCATCATCGATCCAAAACAGCACTGGTGAGATTGACGAACGCTGATTGACGAAACTGACGAAGCTGCACTGTCGCCTGTAAAGTTCAGTTAACTTTTCTGAAACTGACAGAAATAGTGCACGCCAGGTATTTGACGAAATGATTTTGGCATGTGGAAAATCTTGCTGGAGCTGATATTTGGTGGAGTGGTCTCTTGATGCATCTAGAGGCTGCCTGAATTTTCACAGAATTTCTGGAAGAATGAAAATACGAATTTCACCAAAATTTGCAAATCTGGTCCAAACTTGCAGCAAGTTAAATTTGAAAATTTTGAACTATGGACCAGTGAAACATGATGGATCCAGGTTGTGGGTGCTAAGGACTATCTATGGGAGTTGGTTTGGAAACAAAACTCAAAGTGAACATGGTGGTCCCTTTGCAAATCACCATGGCTTATTTCAAAGGACATAAATTGCTTTTGTTGCAAATTAATTAGAAAAAATTCCAATAAAGTTGAAACTTGCTGGAATTGATGAGAGACTTGCCTCAAGGTGAAAAGGAGGTTTTGGAGAGAAATATTTTCATTGGGTGCCATGGAAGAGAAAAGTTTGAGAGGGAAGACAAGTCCAAGATTCTTATAAGGTGGATATTCATGGAGGGGAAAGAATCAAATAAACCCCTTTGAAAAATCAACTTGTGTTTGAGCTAACACAAGAAGCAAACCTTCAAGACCAAAATCAAGCTTGAGAAGAACACACAAACTTTGGTCAAAAAAGATTTTAGAAGGGTTTTCAAGAGAAGATCAAATATCCCCCTTCCAAAAGACCAAAAGTTTGGAAGAAAACAAATCCAATTTTTTTTGTAGTGTTACAGCCCCTCTCCTACTTCTATCACCACCAGTGCACTAATACGTCCATTTTGCATCATGCTTTTATGTTGATATTTATTGCACTATGGGCTATTATTACACATTATGTCACAATACTTATGCCTTTTCTCTCTTATTTTACAAGGTTTACTTGAAGAGGGAGAATGCCGACAGCTAGAATTCTGGGCTGGAAAAGGAGCAAACATTGGAGACCTATTCTGCACAACTCAAAAAGCCCTTAAACTCCACGAAACTCCGTTTCAGAAAATATAAAAAATATCTGTCGAAAGAAATACAGGAGGGGGGCCACCCACTGTCCACGAGGGTGGGGGGGCGCCCCCCTAGGCGCGCCCCTGCCTCGTGGGCCACCTAGATGCCCCCCGATCCCCATCTTCTGCTATATGAGGTGTTTTGACCTGAAAAAAATCATAAGTTGGCTTTCGGGACGAAGCGCCGCCGTCTCGAGGCGGAACGTTGGCGGAACCAATCTAGGGCTCCGGCGGAGTTGTTCTCCTGGGGATACTTCCCTTCGAGAGGGGGAAATCATCGCCATCATCATCACCAACAACTCTCCCATCTTGGGGAGGGTTATCATCATCAATATCTTCACCAGCACCATCTCCTCTCAAACCCTAGTTCATCTCTTGTATCCAATCTTTGTATCAAAACCTCAGATTGGTACATGTAGGTTGCTAGTAGTGTTGATTACTCCTTGTAGTTGATGCTAGTTGGTTTACTTGGTGGAAGATCATATGTTCAGATCCATTATGCATATTAATACCCCTCTAATTACGAACATGAATATGCTTTGTCAGTAGTTACGTTTGTTCCTGAGGACATGGGAGAAGTCTTGCTATAAGTTGTCATGTGAATTTCGTATTTGTTCGATATTTTGATGAGATGTATGTCATCTTTCCTCTAGTGGTGTCATGTGAACATCGACTACATGACACTTCACCATTGTTTGGGCCTAGAGGAAGGCATTGGGAAGTAATAAGTAGATGATGGGTTGCTAGAGTGACAGAAGCTTAAACCCTAGTTTATGTGTTGCTTCGTAAGGGGCTGATTTGGATCCATATGTTTCATGCTATGGTTAGGTTTACCTTAATACTTCTTTTATAGTTGTGGATGCTTGCAATAAAGGTTAAGAATAAGTGGGATGCTTGTCCAAGTAAGGGCAGCACCCAAGCACCGGTCCACCCACATACCAAATTATCAAAGTAACAAACGTGAATCATATGAGCGTGATGAAAACTAGCTTGACGAAATTCCCATGTGTCCTCTGGAGCGCTTTCCTTCATATAAGAGTTTGTCCAGGCTTGTCCATTGCTACAAAAAGGGTTGGGCCATCTTGCTGCACCTTATTTACTTTTACTATTTGTCACCTGTTACCAATTATCTTATCACAAAACTAAATGTTACTGAAATTTTCAGTGCTTGCAGAAAATACCTTACTGAAAACTGCCTATCATTTCCTTCTACTCCTTGTTGGGTTCGACACTCTTACTTATCGAAAGGACTAGGATAGACCCCGTACACTTGTGGGTCATCTAGACTCTTTTCTGGCGCCATTGCCGGGGAGTGAAGCGCCTTTGCTAAGTGGATTTTTGTAAGGAAAAAATTTATATAGTGTGCTTAATCCTTTGAGGGGCTTGTTCGGGGTATCTTCACCCGGACTAGTAGAGAAAAAAGTTGATCCTCATCCTACTGAACCTACTACAAATATTTGCTTTGAAATTCCTTCGGGTATGATAGAGAAACTGCTAGCTAATCCCTTTACAGGAGATGGAACATTGCATCCCGATTTGCACCTAATCTATCTGGATGAAGTTTGTGGATTATTTAAGCTTGCAGGTATGCCCGAGGATGTGATCAAGAAGAAGGTCTTCCCTTTATCTTTGAAGGGAGAGGCATTGACATGGTTTAGGCTATGCGATGATATGGATCATGGAACAACAACCGATTGAAGTTGGAATTCCATCAGAAGTTCTATCATATGCATCAGGTTCATCGTGAACGTAATTATATATATAATTTTTGGCCTCGCGAAGGAGAAAGTATCGCTCAAGCTTGGGGGAGGCTTAATTCAATGCTATATTCATGCCCCAATCATGAGCTCTCAAGAGAAATGATTATTCAAAAAAATTATGCTCGACTTTGTCTCAATAATTGCTCCATGCTCGATACTTCTTGTACCGGTTCTTTTGTGATGAAGACTATTGAATTCAAATGGGATTTATTGGAAAGAATTAAAGGCAATTCTGAAGATTGGGATCTCGACGAAGGTAAGGAGTCAGGTATAACACCTAAGTTTGGTTGTGTTAAATCTTTTATGGATACCGATGTTTTCCATGAATTTAGCACTAAATATGGACTTGACTTTGAGATAGTAGCTTCTTTCTGCGAATCATTTGCTACTCATGTTGATCTCCCTAAGGAAAAGTGGTTTAAATTTCATCCTCCCATTGAAGTAAAAGTAGTTGAACCTGTTATAGTTGAAAAAAAGACTATCACTTATAATGTTGATCCTATCATTCCTACCGCCTATACTGAGAAGTCCCCTTTCCCTGTTAGAATAAAGGATCATGCTAGAGCTTCAATCGTGGTTCGTAAGAGTAATACTAGAAACCCTACACCCTCTAAGCAAATTAAAGTTGAACCTAGTGTTGCTATGGTTAAGGATCTCTTGGTCGATAATATAGATGGGCATGTTATTTACCTCCATGAGGAAGCTGCTAGAATCGCCAGACCCGATACTAGGAATAAACATAGACCTGTTGTAGGCATGCTTGTTATTTCCGTTAAAACAGTAGATCATTGCTATCATGGTTTATGTGAAGTAGGTGCTAGTGCGAGTGTAATACCCATTTCCTTATATGAAGAAATTAAGCACGATATTGCACCTGCGGAGCTAGAAGGTATTGATGTTACTATTAAGCTTGCCAATAGAGACACTATTTCACCAATTGGGATTGTTAGAGATGTTGAAGTCTTGTGTGGGAAAGTTAAATACCCTGCTGATTTTCTTATTCTTGGTTCCCCACAAGATGATTTTTGCCCCATTATATTTGGTAGACCCTTCTTGAATACTGTTAATGCTAAGATAGACTACGAAAAAGATATTGTTACTGTTGGATTAGGGGATATGTCTCATGATTTTAACTTTGCTAAATTTCGTAGACAACCCCATGATAAAGAATTGCCTAGTAAGGATGAAATTATTGGTCTTGCTTCTATTGTTGTACCTCTGATACGTCTCCAACATATCTATAATTTTTTAATGTTCCATGCTATTATTTATGATGTCTTAGATGTTTAATGGGCTTAATCATATACTTTCATATCAATTTTGGGACTAACCTAATAACCCAAAGGCCCAGTCTAGATTGCAGTTTTTTGCATGTTTCAGGGTTTTGCAGAAAAATAATATCAAACGGAGTCCAAACGGAATGAAACCTTCGCGAGAGATATTTTTGGAGAAAATCACGCACGAGGGACTTGAGAACCACGTCAGGGGATCGAGGGGCTGCCCACGAGGGTGGGGGTGCGCCCCCTTCCCAGGGCGCGCCCCCTGCCTCGTGGGGCCCCCGAGCACCCCCCGTGTCCTCCTCCTTCCTATATAAGTCTACGTACCCCGAAACCTTCGACAACAGAGAGAAAACCCTAATTCCACCACCATAACCTTCTGTTCCCGTGAGATCCCATCTTGGAGCCTGTTCCGAAGCTCCACCAGAGGGGGATCCATCATGGAGTTCTTCATCATCATCATCATCGCCCTCACCATGAGTTGTGAGTAGTTTACAACAGACCTTCGGGTCCATAGCTAGTATCTAGATGGCTTCTTCTCTCTCTCTGGATCTCAATACAAAGTTCTCCTCAGTCTTCGAGGAGATCTATTCGATGTAATCTCTTTTTGCGGTGTGTTTGTCGAGATCCGATGAATTGTGAGTTTATGATCAAGATTATCTATGAAAGATATTTGGTTCTTCTATGAACTTTTTATGTGTGCTCATAATAACCTTGCGAGTCTCTTCGAATTATTGGTTTGGTTGGGCCTACTAGATCTATAGTTCTTGCAATGGGAGAAGTGCTTGGCTTTGGGTTCAATCTTGCGGTGTCCTTTCCCAGTGACAGTAGGGGCAGCAAGGCATGTATTGTATTACTACCATCGAGGATAAAAAGATGGGGTTTATATCATATTGTGTGAGTTTATCCCTCTACATCATGTCATCTTGCTTAAGGCGTTACTCTGTTCTTATGAACTCAATACACTAGATGCATGCTGGATAGCGGTCGATGTGTGGAGTAATAGTAGTAGATGCAGGCAGGAGTCGGTCTACTTGTCTCGGACGTGATGCCTATATACAATGATCATGCCTAGATAGTCTCATAATTATTCGCTTTTTTATCAATTGCTCGACAGTAATTTGTTTACCCGCCGTAGAATATCGCTATCATGAGAGAAGCCACTAGAGAACACTATGGCCTCCGGGTCTATTCTCAACATATCAATCTACATCTACTTTACTTTTATCGCTTTTATTTGCTGTTCTTATCAACCAAAAATATAAACTATCATCCCTATCAGATCTCACTTTCGTAAGTGACCGTAAAGGGATTGACAACCCCTTATCGCGTTGGCTGCGAAGTTCTTATTTGTTTGTGCAGGTGCGAGGGACTCGCGCGTGGTCTCCTACTGGATTGATACCTTGGTTCTCAAAAACTGAAGGAAATACTTATGCTACTGTGTTGCATCTCCCTTTCCTCTTCGAGGGAATACAACGCAAGCTCGAGAAGTAGCAAGAAGAATTTCTGGCGTCCATTAAACATCCCCAAGCTTAATTCCTGCTTGTCCTCGAGTAGGTAAATAATAAAGAAAGAATTTTTGAAGTGGAATGCTAACCAATATAGTTTTTCAATGGAATTCTCTTAATTATGGCATGAATGTTCAGATCTGAAAGATTCAAGATAAAAGTCTATATTGACATAAGAAACAATAATACCTCAAGCATACTAACAAAGCAATCATGTCTTCTCAAAATACTATGGCTAAAGAAAGTTATCCCTACAAAATCATATAGCCTGGCTATGCTCCCTCTTCATCACACAAAATTTTCATACCATGCACAAACCCTGAGTTCAGCCAAGCATTTGTTTTCATACTCTATCTTTTCAAACCTTTCAACTTTCACGCAATACATGAGCGTGAGCCATGGACATAGCATTATGGGTGCAATAGAGGTGGTTGTGGAGAAGACAAAAAGAGAGGAAGATAGTCTCACATCAACTAGGCGTATCAACGGGCTATGGATATGCCCATCAATAGATATCAATGTGAGTGAGTAGGGATTGTCATGCAACAGATAGACTAGAGCTAAATATGAATTAAAGCACAACGAAAGAAACTAGTGGGCATGCATCCAACTTGCTTGCTCACGAAGACCGGCATTTGAGGAAGCCCATTGTTGGAATATACAAGCCAAGTTCAATAACAAAAATTCCCAGTAGTATATGAAAGTGACTAAACATGAGACTCTCTACAATGAAGAACATAGTGCTACTTTGAAGCACAAGTGTGGAAAAAAGATAGTAGCAATTGTCCCTTTTTCTTTTCTTTCTTTTTCTTTTTCTTTTTCTTGGGCCTTTCTTTTTTCTTTGGCCTTTCTCTTTTTTTTGCGGAGGGGCTTTATAGATTTAGCCTTTCCTCCCATGGGACAATGCTCTAATAATGATGATCATCACACTTTCATTACAACTCGAAATTACAACTCGATACTACAACAAAAAAGTATGACTCTATATGAATGCCTCCGGCGGTGTACCGATATGTGCCATGAAACAAGAGTGACATGTATGAAAAGTTATGCATGGTGGCTTTGCCACAAATACGATGTCAACTACATGATCATGCGTGGCAATATAACAATATGATGCGTGTCATATGAACAGAACGGTGGAAAGTTGCATGGCAATATATCACAGAATGGCTATGGAAATGCCATGATAGGTAGATATGGTGGCTGCTTTGAGGAATAATATGGTGGCTCTCAAAACAGCCACCATACCTACCTATCATAGGTATGGTGGCTATGGAAATACCGTGATTTTGTAGGGATGGTGGCTATGGAAATGCCATGATTTTGTAGGGATAACTTACTTTAGCCATAGTATTTTGAGAAGACATGATTGCTTTGTTAGTATGCTTGAAGTATTATTGTTTCTTATGTCAATATAGACTTTTATCTTGAATCTTTCGGATCTAAACATTCATGCCACAATTAAGAGAATTACATTGAAAAACTATATTGGCTAGAATTCCACATCAAAAATTCTTTCTTTATCATTTACCTACTCGAGGACGAGCAGGAATTAAGCTTGGGGATGTTTAATGGACGCCAGAAATTCTTCTTGCTACTTCTCGAGCTTGCGTTGTTTTCCCTCGAAGAGGAAAGGGAGATGCAGCATAGTAGCGTAAGTATTTCCCTCAGTTTTTGAGAACCAAGGTATCAATCCAGTAGGAGACCACGCGCGAGTCCCTCGCACCTGCACAAACAAATAAGAACTTCGCAGCCAACGCGATAAGGGGTTGTCAATCCCTTTACGGTCACTTACGAAAGTGAGATCTGATAGGGATGATAGTTTATATTTTTGGTATTTTTGGTTTATAAGAACAGCAAATAAAAGCGATAAAAGTAAAGTAGATGTAGATTGATATGTCGAGAATAGACCCGGGGGCCATAGTGTTCTCTAGTGGCTTCTCTCATGATAGCGATATTCTACGGCGGGTAAACAAATTACTGTCGAGAAATTGATAGAAAAGAGAATAATTGTGAGACTATCTAGGCATGACCATTGTATATAGGCATCATGTCCGAGACAAGTAGACCAACTCCTGCCTGCATCTCCTACTATTACTCCACACATCGACCGCTATCCAGCATGCATCTAGTGTATTGAGTTCATAAGAACAGAGTAACGCCTTAAGCAAGATGACATGATGTAGAGGGATAAACTCAAGCAATATGATATAAACCCCATCTTTTTATCCTCGATGGCAACAATACAATACGTTCCTTGCTGCCCCTACTCTCACTGGGAAAGGACACCACAAGATTGAACCCAAAGCCAAGCACTTCTCCCATTGCAAGAATTATAGATCTAGTAGGCCAAACCAAACCAATAATTCGAAGAGACTTGTAAGGATATTATGAGCACACATAAAAAGTTCAGAGAAGAACCAAATATCTTTTATAGATAATCTTGATCATAAACTCACAATTCATTGGATCTCGGCAAACACACCGCAAAAAGAGATTACATCAAATAGATCTCCTTGAAGACCGAGGAGAACTTTGTATTGAGACCCAGAGAGAGAGAAGAAGCCATCTAGATACTAGCTATGGACCCGAAGGTCTATGGTAAAATACTCACAACTCATGGTGACGGCAATGATCATGATGAAGAACTCCGTGATGGATCCCCCTCCGGTGGAGCTCCGGGACATGCTCCAAGATGGGATCTCACGAGAACAGAAGGTTACGGCAGTGGAATTAGGGGTTTCTCTCTGTTGTCGAATGTTTCGGGGTACGCATACTTATTTAGGAAGAAGGAGGACACCGGGGGGTTCTCGGGGGCCCCACGGGGCAGGGGGCGCGCCCTGGGAAGGGGGGCGCGCCCCCACCCTCGTGGGCAGCCCCTCGATCCCCTGACGTGGTTCTCAAGTCCCCCGTGCGTGATTTTCTCCAAAAATATCTCTCGCGAAGGTTTCATTCCGTTTGGACTTCGTTTGATATTCTTTTTCTGCAAAACCCTGAAACAGGCAAAAAACAACAATCTGGACTTGGCCTTTGGGTTAGTAGGTTAGTCCCAAAAATGATATAAAAGTATATGATAAAGCCCATTAAACATCCAAGACTTCATAAATAATAGCATGTAACAATCAAAAATTATAGATACGTTGGAGACGTATCAACCTCCTAACGACCCCTTAGAACAATATCTGCTAGACCATGAAAATGATATGGATATGAATGAGAGAAGGGAAATAGATGAAATATTCTCTAAACATGGACCCTTATTGAAACAAAACTTGCCTGTTGAAATTCTAGGGGATCCTCCTCCACCCAAGGGTGATCCCATGTTTGAACTCAAACCATTACCTGATACTCTTAAGTATGTTTACCTTGATGAAAAGAAGATATATCCTGTTATTATTAGTGCTAACCTCTCAGAGCAAGAAGCAGAGAAATTATTGAAAACTCTGAAGAAGCACCGTGCTACTATTGGATATACTCTTGATGTAAGGGCATTTGTCCCACTCTATGCCAACACAAGATAAAATTGGAAAAGGATGTTAAACCGGTTATTGATCATCAACAACGGTTAAATCCTAGGATGATAGAAGTTGTAAGAAAATAAATACTGAAGCTTCTAGAGGTAGGTATAATTTATCCAGTTGTTGATAGTCAGTGGGTAAGTCATGTCCATTGTGTCCCGAAGAAGGGATGTATTACTGTTGTTCTTAATGATAAAGATGAATTGATCCCGCAAAGAATTGTTACAGGTTATAGGCTGGTAATTGATTTCCTCAAATTAAATAAAGCTACTAAGAAAGATCATTACTTTCTACCTTTTATTGATCAAATGCTAGAAAGGTTATCCAAACATACTCATTTTTGCTTTCTAGATGGATATTCTGGTTTCTCTCAAATACCACTTTTACTTGTCCCTTCGGTACCTTTGCTTATAGACGTATGCCTTTAGGTTTATGTAATGCACCTGCTACCTTTCAAAGATGCATGATGGCTATATTCTCTGATTTTTGTGAAAAGATTGTTGAGGTTTTCATGGATGATTTTTCTGTTTATGGAACTTCTTTTGATGATTGCTTAAGCAACCTTGATCGAGTTTTGCAGTGATGTGAAGAAACTAATCTTGTCCTGAATTGGGAAAAGTACCACTTTATGGTTAATGAAGGCATTGTCTTGGGGCATACAATTTCTGAAAGAGGTATTGAAGTTGATAAAGCTATGGTTGATGCTATTGAAAAGATGCTGTGTCCGAAGGACATCAAAGGTATAAGAAGTTTCCTTGGTCATGCCGGGTTTTATAGGTGGTTCATTAAGGACTTATCCAAAATCTCTAGGCCTCTGACTAATCTCTTACAAAAAGATGTTCCTTTTGTCTTTGATGATGATTGTGTAGAAGCATTTGAAATACTTAAGAAAGCATTGATATCTTTACCTATTGTCCAGCCTCCTAACTGGAATTTACCCTTTGAAGTTATGTACGATGCTAGTGATTATGCTGTAGGTGATGTTCTAGGACAAAGAGTTGATAATAAATTGAATGTTATCGAATATGCTAGTAAAACTCTAGACCGTGCCCAGAGAAATTATGCTACTACTGAGAAATAATTTTTAGCAGTCGTATTTGCTTGTGATAAGTTTAGACCTTATATTGTTGATTCTAAATTAACTATTCACACTGATCATGCTGCTATTAAATACCTTATGGAAAAGAAAGATGCTAAACCTAAACTTATTAGATGGGTTGTCTTGCTGCAAGAATTTGATTTACATACCACTGATAGAAAGGGAGTTGAGAACCCCGATGCAGACAACTTGTCTAGGTTAGAGAATGTTCTTGATGACCCACTACCTATTGATGATAGCTTTCCTGATGAGCAATTAGCTGTCATAAATGCTTCGCGTACTGCTCCATGGTATGCTGATTATGCTAATTACATTGTGCTAAATTTATACCACCTAGTTTCACATACCAGCAAAAGAAAAAGTTCTTCTATGATTTAAGACATTATTTATGGGATAATCCACACCTTTATAAAGAAGGAGTAGATGGTATTATTAGACGTTGTGTACCTGAGCATGAACAGGAACAGATCCTACACAAGTGTCACTCCAAAGCTTATGGAGGACACCATGCTGGAGATAGAACTGCACATAAGGTACTGCAATCTGGTTTTTATTGGCCCACTCTCTTCAAGGATGCCCGTAAGTTTGTCTTGTCTTGTGATGAATGTCAAAGAATTGGTAATATCAGTAGACGTTAAGAAATGCCTATGAATTATTCACTTGTTATTGAACCATTTGATGTTTGGGGCTTTGATTACATGGGACCGTTTCCTTCCTCTAATGGGTTCACCCATATTTTAGTTGCTATTGATTACATTACTAAGTGGGTAGAAGTTATTCCAACTAGTAGTGCTGATCATAACACCTCTATTAAGATGCTCAAAGAAGTTATTTTTCCGAGGTTTGGAGTCCCTAGATACTTAATGACTGATGGTGGTTCACACTTTATTCATGGTGCTTTCCGCAAAATGCTTGCTAAATATGATATTAACCATAGAATTGCATCCCCATATCACCCCCAGTCTAGTGGTCAAGTAGAACTAAGTAACAGAGAGCTAAAATTAATTTTGCAAAAGACTGTTAATAGATCTAGAAAGAATAGGTCCAAGAAACTTGATGATGCATTATGGGCCTATAGAACTGCATACAAAAATCCCATGGGTATGTCTCCGTATATAATGGTTTATGGAAAAGCATGTCACTTACCTCTCGAACTAGAACATAAGGCACATTGGGCTATTAAAGAGCTCAATTATGATTTCAAACTTGCTGGTGAGAAGAGTTTATTTGACATTCGCTCACTTGGTGAATGGAGAACCCAGGCCTATGAAAATGCCAAACTATTTAAATAAAAAGTTAAAAGATGGCATGACAAAAGGATACAGAAGCGGGAGTTTAACGTAGGTGATTATGTCTTGCTATACAACTCTCGTTTAAGATTTTTTGCAGGAAAACTTCTCTCTAAATGGGAAGGTCCTTACGTTATCGAAGAGGTCTATTGTTTCGGTGCCATAAAAATCAACAACTTCGAAGGCACAAATCCGAAGGTGGTGAACGGTCAAAGAATCAAACATTATATCTCAGGTAATCCTATAAATGTTGAAACCAATGTTATTGAAACAGTAACCCCGAAGGAATGCGTAAAGGAAAATTCCAGAACGACTGAGACTGAAAAGGAAGAGGTATGTGGTACGGTAAGTAAACCGACTCCAAAACAGTTCTAATGGCAATTTTTCTCCGTTTTAGAATATTTAGAAAAATAGAAAATTAAGAGGCAGTCCGGAAATGACACAAGGCGTCCATGAGGGTGGAGGGTGCGCCCCCTACCTCGTGGGCACCTCATGTGCCTCGCGGACTCCGTTTTCTTGCACATTACTTATTTTGGTCGGTAAAAATTCATTATAGAATATCCCAAAGGTTTTGACCACCGCACCATGCGAAAATCCTCTGTTCTTGTTTCGAGCTGTTTCTGTCGCAGATTTGATCAGACGGCCTGGATTATGCCCTTTTCTTTTTCTTTTAATTTTCTTGGATTTCTTGATTTTATTTGCTTTTCAGTGGCTATGTGGTTCTGAAACTTGGGAAGATCATGTCTACCTAGGTTTTATAGTGGTTTTCCATCCTTCTCATCATCCCAAGACCCTGTCATTTCCATCCTTGACCTAAACCAATATTCTTTTTCCAAGGAATATTCATTTTCTATTAAAGGAATACTTCTTTTTGCTCTAGGTTGTGAAGCAACATATATCTCTGTCATTCTAAAAATTCCCAAATAATTCCCATAAATTTTTTGGGTCCTATATTTCTCAAATATGGCAAAACATTTCATTGCCATGTTCAAAAATAATCCTCCAATAATCATTTTCCTATTCTATCCTAAATGGCACTTTGTGAAGCAAGTGCTATTTATCTTTGCCCAATTGCCTCCAATCTTTGTGGACATCTTTTCCTGTCCATATCATTGCTTTGTGCCAAATTTCATACTCATTTGCCTAGTAATTATTTTCCAGTGATTTTCCAAAGTTTCTGTCCAGAAAAGAACTTTGTGAAGGAAGTATATTCTAGGCATGTCCAAATGAGTTGAAACTTTTTCACATCCTTCCTTTGATAAAATCATGCATCTCCACCAAATTTGAGCTCATGGAGATCATCTATGTGAGCTCAGCTCCAAATCTTGGTTTCTGGTAAGATTTTCACTTTGTGAAGCAAACCTATTTTACCTTGCTTCATTTGAGCTGAAAATTTACCAGGACATTCCTACATCTACATTTACTCCCTCCACCAAGTTTTGGCTCCATCCCCTTATCCATTTACCCTCAGTAAATTCTTCTAGTTTCTGGTCAGAATGAAGCTTTGTGAAGGAAGTGCCACTTTGGTAATTCCAAATGGCATGAGATTTTTACAGCAGCTCCATATGGTCAAAAAACCCACTCCACCAAATTTTAGCTCATGAAACTTAAGCATGTGAGTGCAACATTATAATCCCCTAATCTGGCCAGTTTTGCACTTTCTACATCAACCACCATCTAAACTCCTCCTCTTAGTATGATTTTTGGTGATCAACATCATAAAGTCGGTGTACTAAGATAGGGGTACCTTAGTACCCCAACTTGTGCACGGGCAGTAGCAGCTTCCCGTGGTAGGGCTTACCACGCGCTCGCCAAGGTCCGCTCTGGTCCCTTTGGAACCATTCAAGAGCAAAGTATACAAGTCAGAAGAACAAGACCCCGGCAAGAGGAGCTTGCCGGGAAGACCGCACCAGGCTCAAGGACATCTTTTCAACACAAGACCCTGGCCAGAGGTGCTCGCCAGGAAGGCCAAAGAACGTCATCTTAAGAAGAGATATCGCGGCGCGTCATGCGCCCCGGCAGGACCCGGAGAGCGACAAGCTTCCGGGCCCGGCAAGGTCACGACCCCGGCAAGGTGCTTGCCGGGGAAGCTTATGCTATGTGCCTGCGCTCCAGCTCATCTGGCCACGCGTCGCCCTGGGGCCCTTCCAGGGGCACGTGGCAGATGGCTGTGCAGCCTGGGGGACACGGTGGCGAGCCGCGGTGACGAGGCTACCACCGTGGCGAACGGAGACGCATGGACGGACGCTTTTGGGGCGACGGCGACGGTCATTCAATGCCCTTGTCCCCCACTGTCAAAGTTAGGTGAAGACCACTGTTCATACACTGTTCATACACTGTTACAACCACCACCAATTTTACATTTTTACCCTCCTCTACATTGGCACCTGTCGGTGACCCCTTTGAGCTATAAAAGGAGGCCCATGCACAACGTAGAGGAGGTTCGATCCCAGAAACTCGCTCACTCTCTCGCTCGGTGTAGCTGGTACTGTAGATCTTCAAGCTCCCGAGCCCAAAAACTCAATACAACCAAGGCAGGATTAGGGTTTTACGCGTCCGCGCGGCCCGAACCTGGGTAAACTGCCCGCGTGTGCTCCTCGATCTGCTCTCCGTGCTCCCTCCACTCCCTTACCGCAACGTAGAAGGGGCTCCGGTCCCATAGGTGTTCGTGGGTGTCCAGTTTCCCCGACATCTTTGGCGCGCCAGGTAGGGGCCGTCGAGGTTGTGCGAACCTGATCCGGCGCTCACGCGGGCGCAACCTTCAGCAACCTCTCCAGCTCCATCAACCTCATCAGCTACATCAACATGCCTCCGAAGAAGAAGGCTTCGGAGGTCGGAGGCCCGTCCGCGTCGATCCCACCACCACCAGAACCGACGGTTGGTGGAGGAGACGCCGGCGGAAGGGTGGACGCCGGTGGGGAAACTCACGGCGCCACCAAGTCCAAAGACAAGACGGACGACCGGGCGAACTCCAAAGCCTCAGTGTCCGTGCACGCACCACGTCCCTCTCAGGAGGTGCCAGACCAGCAGCGACGTGGTACCGGAGGTAGCATATGCTTTCTGGGACGTGGCCAAGCCGGTGGGTCGCGGGATGCTCAAGGCCAGCGTCCTGGCATGAGCAAGGCGCGGTCGCCGGGGCGAGAACATGCTCCTTCTAACGCGGTTAGAAGTCCGAGCGTGTCTCGTTCCTCGCACCGTTCGCCGCCGTTTCCCTCCTCTCCAGAAAAAGCCTTGGCCAGAGCCCAACTGCTCCTCGACTTCCCTCCAGCGGCGGACAAGGCCGAAGACTGGAGGGCTACGATCCAGAGTCTCATCGCCTTCGCCAACAACGACACGCCACAGCAGCCGGCAACGTCACGGCCGCGACAAGTCGACCAAACGAAGGCCGATGGAGACAAGACCGCCGGGGGTGCGACGACCGTGCACTCCCCGCCGCGGAAGCAGAAATCGCCGCCCCGCTGGATCAACGTCGACGACGACTCCACGGCGTCGTCGGATCCACGGCGTCGTTGGATCCGCGGGCTCGCCGCGATCAGTGCCAAGTCCTTGACGACAGGCGACAAGAAGACGCTCGAACTCGTATCGAGCGTCGACGAGAAGCCCGAAGACAGTCAGACCAGTGCGCTGGGAATGCTGTTGACATGCGCGCGCCCGGCGAACCAGGCGACTTGCCGTACGCGGCAGGTTGCCCTGCGTTCACCCGAGAGCCGCGGCAAGTCCAGTGGCCCAGCATGAAGAACTTCAAGCCCGACGTACCCGAGAAGTACGACGGCAAGACACACCCCTCGGAGTTCCTCAGCATCTACACCATTGCGGTGCAGGCTGCCGGGGGACGCGACGAGAAGATTCTGGCCAATTACTTCCCGCTCGTGCTTAAGCCAAACGTCAGGTCTTGGCTTATGCACTTGCCGGAGAACTCCATCTCTTCATGGGTGGATTTGTGCCATCAGTTTGTTGGCGCCTTCACGGGCGGCCACAAACCCCACGGCCAGGAGAGCGATCTCCATATCCTCGCCCAGAAGGAGGGAGAGTCCCTGCGCAAAGACATCCAAAGGTTCAGCCGCGTTCAGCACAATATCCCCGATGTCCACCCTGCCGCGGTTATCAGCGCGTTCCACCAGAACGTGCGTAACCGCCGGATGAGGGAGGAGATGGCAATGACCAAGATCCGGGACGTCAGCGAGCTTTACGCTCTGGCTGACAAATGTGCACGTGCTGAAGAGGGGAGGAGACTCCCCGGAGAGGATGCCGGTGCAGGAGGAAGCGACAGCGAAGATGCCGCCCCGGCAAGGAAAGGCCGATGGCGGAATAACAGGAAGAAGGAGAACAAGGAAGTACTGGTTGTCGAGCAGTCCGGCAAGGAGGCTGCCGCCAAGAAGACGCAGGCTGGTGGCTCCGGCAAGGAGGCCGCCCCTGTAGCGGCAGCCGACAAGCAGGACGGCTCCGACAAGCAGTACTGCAAGATCCACCGCACCAAGGGCCATGATCTCCAGAACTGCAAGAGGGTAGAGTACCTCATAGAACAGCAGAAGGCTGAATACGAGCGTCGCGACAAGGAGAAGGCCGAAGGAGGTGGAGGAGAACGCACCAAGAAGCGGCCGTTCAATGGCCGGGGAGGACGCCGCGGCAAGGCCAAGCAGCGGCAAGGTGATAGACCTCCCCGGGGCCGCGACAAGGATGAGGACGAAGACGACGATGAGGATATGGATGAAGGAGACAACAGCAAGCAGGAGTTCCAGAAGGCCACAGAGGTTCTGTGTGTCGACGGAGGTGCCTCTCTGCACACTTCCCACCGCCAACTCAAGCAGTGGGTGCGGGAAGTGAACGCAGCCGAGCCACCCGCCGTGTCACGCAGGCTGCTGAAATGGTCCGGCACGCCCATCATCTTCGATCTTGAGGACCATCCCGACCGCACAACTGCGGTCGGGTGTTTGCCGATGTTGGATTTCACGAACAATCCGCAACCTCAAGGTCACCAAGATGTTGGTTGACGGCGGGGCCGGCCTCAACTTAATCTCCTCCGCTGTGATCAAGAAACTGCAGATCCCCGACAGCGAGCTCGAGGAAACCGGGTCGTTCCAAGGGATCAACCCAGGAAGGAGCAAGCCGAAGGGGAAGATCACGCTGCCAGTGACCTTTGGTGGAGAGCTCAACTTCAGGACGGAGAGGATCACGTTCGACGTTGCCGATATCCCATTGCCATACAATGGGATACTTGGCCGTCCTGCGCTCGCCAAGTTCATGGCAGCTTCCCACTATGCATATATAATTCTCAAGATGCCGGGGCCGATAAGCGTCATCTCTGTCCCCGGCGACAAGAAGGATGCGCTTATCTGCGCCGACAAGATCTACCGGGATGCAGCAGCCGCGGCAGACAGCAACATACTTGCCGCTGAAGCTCCCGGGGGGAAGACCAAGTCCGGCAAGAGCTCTGGAGCCCACTCCGGCAAACGCACCTCTTCGGAGTGCTGCGCTGCCATCGAGGACGCACTGTCGAGCTCCACCGGCAAATGCAAGAAAGGAATGGCAGCTCCACCGGCAACCAAGAAGGTGTCCGCCAAGGAGGACGGCACTGGTGGTACTTTCACCATCAGTGCTACACTTGACCCCAAATAGGAAAGCGCGCTCGTTGCCTTCCTGCGGGCAACTGTCGACGTGTTCGCATGGCAACCGTCTGACATCCCCGGCGTTCCCAGGAAGGTAATTGAGTACAAGCTTGCTGTTTGTCCTCACGCGCGGCCTGTCAAGCAGAAGGTCAGGAAGCAAGCGGTGGAGCGCCAAGAGTTCATTGCCCAGGAGATAAAGAAGTTGGAAGCAGCAGGCCTGGTTAGAGGTGTACTCCATCCCACGTGGTTGGCCAATCCAGTTGTTGTGCGCAAGGCTAATGGGAAGTGGAGACTTTGTATAGACTTCACTGATGTGAATAAAGCATGTCCCAAGGATCCATTTCCCTTGCCGCGTATCGACCAAATTGTGGACTCCACGACTGGATGTGAGTTGCTTTCATTTCTCGATGCATACTCGGGTTACCACCAAATATTCATGGCTGAGGAAGACGAAGAGAAGACTGCGTTCATTACTCCATGTGGCACATATTGCTTCATACGCATGCCCTTTGGATTGAAGAATGCAGGTTCAACATTTGCAAGGGTGGTGCACACTGCTTTTGAGCCAGAGATACACAGAAATGTAGAGGCATACATGGATGATATAGTGGTCAAGAGCAAGAGCAAGGATACCCTGATCCAAGACTTAGAAGAAACCTTCGAGAATCTGCGCAAGATACAACTCAAGTTGAACCCCGAGAAGTGCGTTTTCGGAGTCCCCTCCGGCAAGCTTCTCGGGTTCTTTGTGTCCCAGAGGGGGATCGAAGTCAATCCCGACAAAATAAAAGCCATCGAGCAGATTGAAGCCCCGAAGCGCGTCAAGGACGTAAGAAGACTTGCTGGTTGTGTGGCTGCCCTCAGCAGGTTCATTTCAAAGTCTCCAGAACGCGCCCTGCCTTTCTTCAAAATCTTGAAAAAGGCAGGTCCTATGAAATGGACTCCGGAAGCGGAGGCAGCGCTGCAAGACTTAAAAGGATACCTGTCCTCCACTCCAATACTTGTCGCACCTAAGCCACAAGAGAAGTTGCTGCTGTACCTAGCAGCAACCAATCAAGTGGTTAGTGCTGCGTTGGTAGCGGAGAGGGAGGCAGATGAGGAGCCCACGGCCCCAGCAAGCACTTCCAGCGACAAGCAGGGGGCTTCCACGATAAGCTCTGGCCCCGACAAGGACAAATCTGCGCAGGAGCAAGGACAAGTGCGAAAGAAGATGGTGCAGCGCCCAGTTTATTTTGTAAGTTCCCTCTTGCAGGGAGCTAGATCAAGATACTCTGGGGTGCAGAAATTGCTTTTCGGTCTCCTCATGGCCTCAAGGAAGCTGCGCCATTACTTCCAAGCACATGAGATAACCGTGGTCACTCGCTTTCCGTTGAAGAGGATATTGCAAAATCCAGAAGCAACAGGCAGGATCGTCGAGTGGGCACTGGAGCTGTCAAGCTTTGCTCTCAAGTTTGAGAGTACTTCAACTATACAGAGCAGAGCTTTGGCAGAGTTCATAGCAGAGTGGACCCCAACACCAGATGAGGAAGTTCCAGAGACAAGCATCCCCGTCCAAGAAGCAAGCAAAGAGTGGATAATGTACTTTGACGGTGCCTTCTCGCTGCAAGGCGCCGGTGCCGGCGTGTTACTCATAGCGCCCACCGGAGAGCACCTCAAGTATGTTGTCCAAATGCACTTTCCCAAGGAGCAAGCGACAAACAATACTGCCGAGTATGAAGGTTTGCTTGCCGGCCTCAGAATTGCGGCCGACCTTGGGATCAAGAAGCTGATTGTGCGGGGAGATTCACAATTGGTAGTCCGACAAGTGAACAAGAGTTACCAGAGTCCCTTGATGGAAGCTTATGTCGATGAAGTGAGGAAGCTTGAAGAACACTTTGAAGGCTTGCAGATGGAGCACGTTCCAAGAGCTCAGAATGATATCGCAGATGGCCTTTCAAAGTGTGCTGCAATGAAGTTACCTGTGGAACCAGGGACCTTCATGCTCAAGCTAACTCAACCGTCCGTTACACCATCAGTTGGGCAAAGCAAGAAGAGGAAGTTGGTCTCCGGTGACTACCTGCCGGCGGATCTTCCTGAGGCCGTCGCCAAAGTCCCCAAGATCAACAACCCAGATGCTGAGGAACAGTCTGCTCCTGCGGACCCAAGGGTCCGTACAGTTGAAACAGGCGTTCCCGACAAGCCTTGCCCCGGCAGGCTTGCCGGGGAGCCCTCAGCTCCAACAGAGCCGCGGGTTCTTGCCGTAGAAGCTGAGGTTCCCACAGCAGCACTGATGCCTTTAGTCCTTGTTGTTGAGCCTCAAGCTCCAGCATGGGCACAGCAAATCGTCCGTTTTCTTCAAACTGGAGAACTTCCCGATGAGCCAGAAGAGATAGAAAGAATAACCAGGCAGTCAAGTATGTATCAGTTCGTCGACAACGAACTGTACAGAAGAAGACTCAACGGTGTCAGATTAAAGTGCATTCCCCGGGAAGATGGACAGAAGCTGTTGGCAGAAATACATGGAGGCATATGTGGCCACCACATTGGCGCAAGAGCACTTGCCGGGAAGGCGTTCCGGCAAGGTTTCTTTTGGCCAGAAGCCCTCCAAGATGCAACTGCACAAGTAACCAAGTGCGAAGCGTGCCAGTTCCATGCCAAGCAAATTCACCAACCAGCTCAAGCTCTCCAGACGATCCCTTTGTCCTGGCCCTTCTCGGTCTGGGGGCTCGATATCCTCGGCCCCTTTCCCCGCGCAGTCGGGGGCTTTGAATACTTGTACGTAGCAATCGACAAGTTCACAAAGTGGTCAGAAGTGGAACCAGTGAGAAAGGTGACAGCACATTCAGCAGTCAGGTTCTTCAGATCAATTGTTTGCCGTTTTGGAATCCCTAACAGGATTATCACCGACAACGGCACATAGTTCACAAGCCGCACCTTCATGCAGTACGTCCAATACCTTGGCGCCAAGGTCTGCTTTGCTTCTATTGCTCACCCGAGGAGCAATGGTCAAGCAGAGAGGGCAAATGCAGAAGTGCTGCGCGGGCTCAAGACAAGAACCTTCGACAGGGTGCACAAGTGTGGAAGAAACTGGACAGAGGAGTTACCGGTGGCTCTTTGGTCAATGAGAACGACACCAAATCAGGCCACAGGACAGACACCCTTGGCTCTTGTCTATGGGGCAGAGGCAGTTCTCCCCACGGAACTCGTATACGGGTCTCCTCGAGTGCTCGCTTACGATGAGCTCGAGCAAGAGCAACTGCGGCAAGATGATGCATTGCTCCTTGAGGAGGATCGTCTCCAGGCTGCTGTACAAGCTGCTCGATACCAGCAAGCCTTGCGTCGCTACCATAGCCGCAAGATCAAGGCCAGGAGTCTCGAGGAAGGCGACCTTGTTCTTCGGCGTGTTCAGTCCGCCAAGAATTCCAACAAGTTGACGCCGAAGTGGGAAGGCCCTTATCGGGTGAGACAAGTCACAAGGCCCGGCGCTGTCCGCCTTGAGACCGAAGAAGGCTTACCGGTGAGCAACTCCTGGAACATCGAGCATCTTCGCAAGTTTCACCCATAAGGCGCGGTTGCCGTGATCCGCTCCGGCAACCACCTTTTGTACAAGTATTGCCGCTGTTGCATATAAACCTTTGTACAAAGCCGGGCGCAGACCCCGTGCATCAGTAAAACTTTTGTGCCTCGCACTATTTGTCATTTCATGCTTTTCTTTCTACTTGCATGCATCATCTGACATTTTGTGCAGCACACATCCCCGGTAAGAAGCAGTAACAAGCCGCAAGGCTCGCTACTTGTGTTTCCTCCTCTTTCCCTTTCTCTCTTAAACAGAAGAAGTGTTCCTCGCGCACAAGTTTGCCGGGGGGGAAGGAGAAAGAGGTATGGACCAAGTGCTGTTCAAGAAAGAAAAGCCTTGCCGGGAAGCAAACACTTCATGAAAGCTAAGTTGCCAGAATTTGAGCAGTACAAATTTTTAAAAAGTTAGTTGTCTTCCTTGAACAGCCACACTTTGTATGGAAAACCTGTGCGCGGAGGAACCAACCCGTGACTAGCCGCACCCTTACTTTGTTTCGAGCACGCTCAACGGCTTAAGTGAGCTGCGACAAGTGTCACGCCCTTATTTCGTTTCCGAGTTCGCTCAACAACCTAAGTGTGCTGCGACTAGCTGCGGCAAGGTTTCTTGCCGACAAGGGCTTTGCCAGCAGGCTGCTAAGAGTCCCGCACTCAGCGCTCGCGGCAGGTGTCCCTTTGCCAGCAAGTCCCCTAAAAGCGTAGGGTGGAAAGCATACAAAGTGAAGGGTTGAGCAAGGGAGACAACACTGCATTGATTACCCAAAATAAAAGTGTATATTACAAGATAACTTGCCGCTGTTCTGAACAACTACTGCCTATGACTTAATTGACACCGGCGAAGAAAGAAGGAAGCCTAGTCCCTGCGGTCTCCATCAACCCTCTGGATCTTGCCCACCTTGGCTACGATGTGGGCAACTTGCGCCTTCAGCGCCTCTTGGTCAGCTTCAGGCGGCAAGGTCCGGAGAATGTTAACGAGGTTGATCCCGGGGTTGCGGTAGACAATCGTCGACAACACCCACTCCATGGTTCCCATGCAAAGCTGGCGCGCCTCGTCAGCCAGCTGCACGGGGATCTTCTCCCGCAGCCGCGCAAGCGCCGGCGCCACTCCCCTGAAGAACAGACTCAGTTTGGCGCTGTGAGGGAGGTTCTCGTCGGGGGAGTACACGAGGTGCTCCGCCCTCAATGCCATCATCTCCATGTCAATGTTTGCGGCGGAGGCGACGAGTTCATCAGTCCACTGCTCCACCGTCCACTGAAAGTTGTTCTGCGAGACGGCGGCGCTCTCCAGCAAGAGCCTCTCAGTGCGGAGCTCATCCTTCAGCTTGGTCTCGCGATCCTGGGTAGCGTCAAGCGAGTCAGTAAGGGTGATGACCTTCAGTTCTAAATCAGCAATGGAGTCCCTGGCGTCAGTGAGCTCTTTGCCTTTCTCGGAGAGGCGGATATGCAGCTCCGAGTTGGTGTGAGCGTCCTTCTCCCGCGCCACGTTGAGCGCGGTGACCCTGTCTTCACTCGCCTTCAAGAACAGCTCCATCTGCGCCACCCTGGCCTCCAGATCCTTCTTAACAGTCTCCGCGGCAGCAGCGGCGTCCCTCGCCTCCTGCAGAGCCCCGCCGATGGCTTGCTCCCGGGCGGTGAGGTTGTCCTTGTGGTTGTCGAGGTCGACCTTCCACTGGTTGAGCTCTCCCTCCCGCCGAGATAGATCCTCGGCAGCCAGTCGCTGCTGTCCCTCGACCTCGGCCTTTTCGAGGACGAATGCTTGCTGCACCCCGGCAAGCTCTTCACGCTCCTCCGCCAAGTTCCGGAGGGCCGCCTGGTTGGCGGCACGGAGGTCCGCGGCGTGCTTCTCCAGGTTAGCACCAGCCTTGGCAGCCAGAGCCTCCCGAGACTCCAGCTTCGCCTGCCTGGCCCGGTACAAGGCCAGGAGCCGACGAAGGAGTCTCTCCTCTTCGGGCTCGTCGCTTCTGCCGGGCGCATCGACAACCTTCAGCCCGGCGGAGGCGAGGACTTCTCTGTCAAACGTCTCTCCTCCGCGGGTGCCCTAGACGAGGACGCCCATGGGACTTGAATAAAGACCCCGTTGGCGGCCTCCAGATAGACACCCGACCGGTCCGTGGAGGCGGAGGGGTCGGCGGCCGGTGCAGCGTCCGGCGCTCCTGCGGCCTCCGGGCCAGCAGTGTGGTCGCCGGTCCCTTCCCCTGCCGCGGCGTCAGCGGTCGGGGCGGTCTCCTCGACGGCTGGCTCATCAGCTCCAGCCATTCCCTCGGCGGTAGTGGCGTTGCCGCCGTCGCCGTGCACGCCCTCCGCGGCAGTGGTCTCCTTCTCCATCAGCTCCGGGGCGGGAGGATCTAGCAGAAGAAAAAGAAAAGAAAGATCGTCAAGCAAATATCCAAAAAGACAAACCCAAGAAGAAGAAATTACAAGGGTTACCTTCGCGGGCTTCTTCGACAACGGGGTCCCTCGCCGGGGAATTCTCCCTTGGCGGCGGAGTAGTGGCCCCTGCTGGCGGAGGGCCGCTCGCGCCCTCCCTTAGCGGGGTGCTCACCCTTGACGGGCTGCTCACCCTTGGCGGGGTGCTCGCCCTTGGCGGAGTACCCGTCCTTGGCGGAGCGCTGTCCCTCGCCGGGGAGTTCATCCTTGGCGGAGAGGGTGGAACAAGCGGCTCGTCGGAGGCAACCTCCTGGTGCTCCTGCGACTGCGGCTCCACTTCTGCACAAGATAATAAGACATCAGTAAGGATAAGAACCTCAGGCGCGCCCGTCAAGCAGGAAAGTGAACACAAGGCTTACGCTGGGGGCTGCGCTGGGAGCTGCTCCCCGGAGCAACAGGTTGGTCCGGCAAGCCTGTCGTTGGCGCATCCCCCGTCGCTGCGGCAGGCTCGTCGTCCTCGATGTTGACCACAGGGATCTTGGCCCTCTTCGCCATCCGCTGGGTCAAGGTCCTGGAAACCAAACAAGATCGGAGTTAGACAGAAGAGCAATCAAGACAAATGCAACAAAAACCAAAGGAATCTGCAAATACTTACTCTTCCTCCTCTTCATCGGAGCTGAGGGCGGAGAAGTCAAATCCCGCCTCGTGTGCTCCAGCGCGAGGGGCTGGAGGAGAAGGCTCCCTCGGGCGCTTGGCAGGCTCCGGGGCTGTGGGCTGTGAAGACCCAGCACCGGTCGTCGCCGAAGACCGAGGGGCAGGAGGGGCACCAGAGCCACTACGGGAAGACCCTCCTCCGCTTGTCGCTCGGGCACGAGGCGCCTCCTTGGCGACCTCGCTCGTCTTGGTGGCGCGCGTCGCACGGCGCTTCGGCTGCTGTCGAGGCGCCTGTGGCCTTGTCGTCTCAGCGACCTTGCGGAGGTGCTTCTTCTGCTGCGGCGGAGGGCTTGGTGGCGGCGGAGAGTTCTCCGAGGATGAGGAGGCATCGTCGTCAAGATTCAGAGACCCACCAGAGTCTTCATCGGAATCTCCGGACTCGGTGTCCTCCTCCTCCTCGGCAGGCCCGCCGGACTCGGTACCCTGCCCGACAGTCTCGCTCGCCCCGGCAACCTCGCTCGCCCCGGCGAGCTTCCCGGAAGGCTCCCCGGCAAACTCCCCGGGCGCAATCTTCAGCAGCTTGAGGATTTCCGCCTCCTCGGCTTGGCTCACTGCGTCCGCCGCCTCTGCTTCGTCCACAGTATATCCAAATTCGCCCGCAGCCGCAGCTGCGGCGGCCTCCTCCATTCTGGAGGCAATGTATGCTACATCCCGGTCGGTGGTATCCCGGGTGAGGCCCTTCCTCTCCTCAGCGTTGCGTGGCTTTTCGACCAGGTTGTCGAAGAAGGCTTGCACAGTCTCCGCTGAAGGAACCAGCCAAGTGGGGACGACCCCGTTGGAGTCGCACTCGGGCATCACCGCGCGTATGGCACTGAGGGCAGTGTTGTTGCACAACGGCACCACTCCCCGGGACGGTCTGAACCACTCCGGGTGGTTGGGGTCATGCTTAAACAGCTCCCGGACCATCCCCTTCAGCTCCAAGACAGTGAAATTATAGTTCAGCCCGGGGCGCAGCCTCATGCGATCTGCCGCGTTGCCGAACTCCTAGGCAGGCCTCTTCCTCTCCTCCAGGGGGGCGATGCGGCGGCGGAGAAATCGGCCCCAACTTCACCTACAGTCAGATTGGCGGCCCGGAGGCGAAGAATCCTAGTCAAGGCAATCTCAAGCTTGTCGTCCTCCGGGGCCAATTCGCTCCAATCCTTGCCGCGCACTATTGCAGTCTGGCGCGGCGAGGTAAAAGGCTCAGGCTTATCTTCCAGAATCCAGCACCAATCGGCTCTCCACTCCTCCCACTTGCCGCGGAGCTCCCCTTTCAAGTACGCCTCCTTCTTGTTCAGCCTAAAGATCCAGGAGATGCCGCCGGAGAGTGGGGATCCAGACTCTACTCTAAGCGTGAAGAAATGGCGGAAAAGAGCTACGTTTGGGTGGACCCCGACAAAGTTTTCGCACAGATGTGCGAAAACAGCCATCGTAAGGACGGCGTTGGGGGTGAAGTCTAGGAGGTGGAGGCCGTACGTGTTCATCACATCACAGAAGAACTCCGAAAACGGAGGGCAGAGACCGCAATGGAAGAATGCAGCGAAATAGTAATAACCTCCCGGGAACATGTCGACGGCGACGGAGGGGAAGACTCTGGTGCGAGGATGAGCTCTCGTCTCCCTCGCCCAGAACAAGTAATACTTGTCCCGCAGCTCCCTCACGCCGAGCCTTGGCGGGAAGACCACCCTCTTTCTCCACATGGCTGCCAGCTTCGCCGCCTGCTCGGACTTCTCCTTCTTCGCCTTGTCGCTTTTCGGAGCCATGGCGGGGGCCGCGAGGAGGGAGGCAAGGAAGTCGACGGCGCAGCGGATGCTGGGGACGGCGGAGGAAGGGAGGAGCTCGGCTCTCTGTCGACCTGAGGGGAGGCAGAGAGCGGCGGGGGTTTCTGGAGATTCAAGACAGAATGAAGGTGATGGGGGGAAACTGCCCCTGCTTCCTCTGCTTTTAAGGGGGAAGTGGGGGACATTCCGCATTTCCCATTAAAGAACAAGCCACGATCTCTCCCACGACGCCGCAATCGACGCGTGCCGTTAGGGAGGGATGCGGCGGATGCGGAGAGGGATACGGCTCGCCGTGGGCCGCGTGTGCCCGTGCACTGTCTTGGGCCTGGCCCAACAGCGCTCGGCACCGTGTGTGGCCCAGGCCCGGGGGCTCCTGTCGGTGTACTAAGATAGGGGTACCTTAGTACCCCAACTTGTGCACGGGCAGTAGCAGCTTCCCGTGGCAGGGCTTACCACGTGCTCGCCAAGGTCCGCTCTGGTCCCTTTGGAACCATTCAAGAGCAAAGTATACAAGTCAGAAGAACAAGACCCCGGCAAGAGGAGCTTGCCGGGAAGACCGCACCAGGCTCAAGGACATCTTTTCAACACAAGACCCTGGCCAGAGGTGCTCGCCAGGAAGGCCAAAGAACGTCATCTTAAGAAGAGATATCGCGGCGCGTCATGCGCCCCGGCAGGACCCGGAGAGCGACAAGCTTCCGGGCCCAGCAAGGTCACGACCCCGGCAAGGTGCTTGCCGGGGAAGCTTATGCTATGTGCCTGCGCTCCAGCTCATCTGGCCACGCGTCGCCCTGGGGCCCTTCCAGGGGCACGTGGCAGATGGCTGTGCAGCCTGGGGGACACGGTGGCGAGCCGCGGTGACGAGGCTACCACCGTGGCGAACGGAGACGCATGGACGGACGCTTTTAGGGCGACGGCGACGGGCATTCAATGCCCTTGTCCCCCACCGTCAGAGTTAGGTGAAGACCACTGTTCATACACTGTTCATACACTGTTACAACCACCACCAATTTTACATTTTTACCCTCCTCTACATTGGCACCTGTCGGTGACCCCTTTGAGCTATAAAAGGAGGCCCATGCACAACGTAGAGGAGGTTCGATCCCCGAAACTCGCTCACTCTCTCGCTCGGTGTAGCTGGTATTGTAGATCTTCAAGCTCCCGAGCCCAAAAACTCAATACAACCAAGGCAGGAATAGGGTTTTACGCGTCCGCGCGGCCCGAACCTGGGTAAACTGCCCGCGTGTGCTCCTCGATCTGCTCTCCGTGCTCCCTCCCCTCCCTTACCGCAACGTAGAAGGGGCTCCGGTCCCATAGGTGTTCGTGGGTGTCCAGTTTCCCCGACATCTTAGTATGTGATCATCATCACACAAAATAGTTACCATGTTACCAAGCTAGTTTAACCACATGAAGTTACAGGCACCTTCCTATTGATTTACTTTGGAGCTAAGTGTAAACCTCTTCTTTGCCCCTGGACTGATTTCTTTCTTCATCTATACTCAGGGCTCTTAGGTCATTCTACTGGACATGGTTGGCCACGCCAAAGCACGCCGCTTGTGCCAGTGCGCGTGGTGATCACGCATGCGTCATGCACAGCGCGCGCTCTGGCTCGATCCGACCACTGTGCTTGTCTCCTCCCTCCTCCTCTCGACCTCCATTCATGTCTATTAGCTCCCCCGTGATGCCCTACATTGCCCTACATTGATGCTTCGTCGCTGTTCACCATCAATGCGCCGCCAGAACAGTGCCCGCGCTGTGCACTGCCTCTGTTCCGCCATTGTAGCTTAGTCGGGAGCTCACTATGAAGCTCTAGAGCTCTCCTCCGCGCCTATATAAGGACCCTCAACTCCTCCCGTAGCTCAGCAGCCTCTCCCCGCTCCTCCTCGACCACCAGATCCCTCGGCCCCCTCTTCTTTTCGCCGGAGACCGCCATGGCTGCCTCGGCCTTGGGTTGATTCCGGCCAAACCCAGCCTCCCCTCGCCATTCCGAGTTGTCCATCGAGTCCCCCTTGTCTCCGCGTGCCACCCCACCTCCCCAGTTCATCGCCAGAGCCCCTCTAGCCGCGAGTCCCTAGTCTGGCCGCTACTCGTTACTCTTGGGCATCTCCTCGTACGGCCGTCCCGAGCCTCCTCGTGCTTCTCTGACCTCACCACGGCCCCCCCTCCTTCCGGCAAGTCGCCCCACCCCCTCTCCCTTGCCAGGGACGGCCAACATCGTCGCCAAGCACTACCACCAGCTGCCTCTGACTCCTCTCGAGTCTCCCTCCGCCCTGCGACCCACACTCCTCCCCGGCGGCCGTGCTCTCTCTGAACGATTGTGGCAGGCTGCCCCGCACACGCTGGCATGCTCGCCTTGGTCGGAGGTGTCCTGAGACGCCCGGGACCCTCGCCGACCACTTCTCTGTTCGCCAGCAACGCCGTGGTCCCAGCTCCTCCCCTGCCCGTGCTCTTCCCCGGTGCGAGTGGTGTGCCTCCCGAGCTCGCCGGGCTCCCGCCTCGGCTGGAAGTGGCCGGAGCCGGCCAGGCCTCGCCGGCGCCGCGCTCCTCTGCCCTTCCTCTGTTCTGATCAGGACAGGGGAGGAGGAAGAAGACAATGCCTTGCCCAGCTGGCCAGGCGGGCCCCTCCTCCCCGCGGGTCCCATATGTCATCCCTTGGTAACCTTATCCACTCGGTTAAGTGAAAGCGTATTCACAGGAATATATTTTTGTTTTCTGAAAGCATACTTCGCTCCTTCTTCGCCTTAGAATGCGCTTTCCCTTTTGCAGAGATGTATTCTTTCAGAAGGCGTTTTCTGGTTTTTAGCCCAGGGACTTATTTGTAGTGGTTTTTATTACAGAATAGTCCCTGAGCTTCTACCCTTCAAATCTCCGCGACCGTAACTCCGAATCAGGTGAAACCAAAGCTCACGTCTTCATCTCGTCGAGACCGCTCTGTAGGTAACATTTTCACTATGGTTTGACATACTGGAAATGACCACTTTGCCCTTCCCTCCAATCAGCCCCCTCCGAGAGAGAAGCGTTTCGGTGCTTCGTTCCGCGGCTTCACCGCACTTCTTCCTGGAGTCTCCGTCACCCCCAGGCAAGTCACAACAACCACTTGCATGACAGCCATGCAGTAGCCATGGTTTTCAACTTGAATATTTAATAAAAGTTTGCATGTTATATGTCTGCATGTTTGCTGCTGATGTCGTTGTTTCGGTTATGCTCGTGGTTTCATGTTCACTGTCATGCTATGATCTGATGCTTCTTGTTATCTTGTAATACTTGTTAGTATCATGTTCACATGTTATGCTTGGTTGTGGAAGTACATGCTAGTAGTAGTCTTGATGCATGCTTGTTGTCTGTCAAGTACCGTCATATGCATCTTCTGTTACAACTAGTTGTTTACATGATTACTTGATTGTGTTCTTGCTATGTTCTTGCATGGTATTTAGGATGCTAGTAGTCATGTATGCCATGAGTAGCGTTATACTTGTGATATTCATGCTCGTCAGTATGCCATGCTCATTTGGATATATGCTTTATTGTGGTCATTGCTAGTTCTCGAGCTTGCGTTGTATTCCCTCGAAGAGGAAAGGGAGATGCAGCACAGTAGCGTAAGTATTTCCCTCAGTTTTGAGAACCAAGGTATCAATCCAGTAGGAGATCACGCGTGAATCCCTCACACCTGCACAAACAAATAAGAACTTCGCAGCCAACGCGATAAGAGGTTGTCAATCCCTTTACGGTCACTTACGAAAGTGAGATCTGATAGAGATGATAGTTTATATTTTTGGTATTTTTGTTTATAAGAATAGAAAGTAAAAGCGGAAAAAAGTAAAGTAGATGTAGATTGATATGTTGAGAATAGACCCGGGGGCTACAGTGTTCTCTAGTGGCTTCTCTCATGATAGCGATATTCTACGGTGGGTAAACAAATTACTGTCAAGAAATTGATAGAAAAGCGAATAATTATGAGACTATCTAGGCATGATCATTGTATATAGGCATCACGTCCGAGACAAGTAGACCGACTCCTGCCTGCATCTACTACTATTACTCCACACATCAACCGCTATCCAGCATGCATCTAGTGTATTGAGTTCATAAGAACAAAGTAACGACCTAAGCAAGATGACATGATGTAGAGGGATAAACTCAAGCAATATGATATAAACCTGATCTTTTTATCCTCGATGGCTACAATACAATACGTGCCTTGCTGCCCCTACTGTCACTTGGAAAGGACACCGCAAGATTGACCCCAAAGCCAAGCACTTCTCCCATTGCAAGAACTATAGATCTAGTAGGCCAAACCAAACCAATAATTCGAAGAGACTTGCAAGGATATTATGAGCACACATAAAAAGTTCAGAGAAGAACCAAATATTTCTCGTAGATAATCTTGATCATAAACTCACAATTCATCGGATCTCGACAAACACACCACAAAAAGAGATTACATCGAATAGATCTCCTCGAAGACCGAGGAGAACTTTGTATTGAGATCCAGAGAGAGAGAAGAAGCCATCTAGATACTAGGTATGGACCCAAAGGTTTGTAGTTAACTACTCACAACTCATGGTGAGGGTGATGATGATGATGTAGAAACACTCCGTGATGGATCCCCCCCTCTGGCGGAGCTCCGGAACAGGCTCCAAGATGGGATCTCACAGGAACAGAAGGTTACGACGATGGAATTAGGGTTTTCTCTCTGTTGCTGATCGTTTCGGGGTACGTAGACTTATATAGGAAGAAGGAGGACACCAGGGGACTCAAGAGGGCCCCACAAGGCAGGGGCGCGCCCTGGGAAGGGGGGGCGCGCCCCCCACCCTCGTGGGCACCTCGTGGCTCCCCTGACGTGGTTCTCAAGTCTCCCGTGCGTGATTTCTCCAAAAATATCTCTCGCGAAGGTTTCATTCCATTTGGACTCCGTTTGATATTCTTTTTCTGCAAAACCCTAAAACAGGCAAAAAACAACAATCTGGATTGGGCCTTTGGGTTAGTAGGTTAGTCCCAAAAATGATATAAAAGTGTATGACAAAGCCCATTAAACATCCAAGACATCATAAATAATAGCATGGAACAATAAAAAATTATAGATACGTTGGAGACGTATGAAGCATCCCCAAGCTTAATTCCTACTCGTCCTCGAGTAGGTAAATGATAAAAACATAATTTTTGATGTGGAATGCTAACCAACATAGTTTTTCAATGTAATTCTCTTAATTGTGGCATGAATGTTTAGATCTTAAAGATTCAAGATAAAAGTCTATATTGACATAAGAAATAATAATACTTCAAGCATACTAACAAAGCAATCATGTCTTCTCAAAATACTATGGCTAACGAAAGTTATCCCTACAAAATCATATAGTCTGGCTATGCTCCCTCTTCATCACACAAAATATTCATATCATGCACAACCCACATTTCAGCCAAGCACTTGTTTTCATACTCTATTCTTTCAAACCTTTCAACTTTCACGCAATACATGAGCGTGAGCCATGGACATAGAACTATGGGTGGAATAGAGGTGGTTGTGGAGAAGACAAAAGGAGGGAGATAGTCTCACATCAACTAGGCGTATCAACGGGCTATGGAGATGCCCATCAATAGATATCAATGTGAGTGAGTAGGGATTGCCATGCAACGTATGCACTAGAGCTAAATATGTATGAAAGCTCAACAAAAGAAACTAGTGGGTGTGCATCCAACTTGCTTGCTCACGAAGACCTAGGGCATTTGAGGAAGCCCATCGTTGGAATATACAAGCCAAGTTCTATAATGAAAATTCCCACTAGAATATGAAAGTGACTAAACATGAGACTCTCTATCATGAAGAACATGGTGCTACTTTGAAGCATAAGTGTGGAAAAAGATAGTAGCAACTGTCCCTTCTCTCTTTTCTCTCATTTTTTGGAGGGGCTTTCTCTTTTTTTTATTAGCCCCTCTCTATTTTTTTGGGCCATCTCCTTTTTTTATTGGCCTTTACTCACATGGGACAATGCTCTAATAATGATGATCATCACACTTCTATAGATTTACAACTCGATACTACAACAAAGTATGACTCTATATGAATGCCTCCGGTGGTGTACCGATATGTGCAATGAAACAAGAGTGACATGTATGAAAAGTTATGCATGGTGGCTTTGCCACAAATACGGTGTCAACTACATGATCATGCATGGCAATATGACAATATGATGCGTGTCATATGAACGGAACGATGGAAAGTTGTATGGCAATATATCTCGGAATGGCTATGGAAATGCCATGATAGGTAGGTATGGTGGCTGTTTTTAGGAATAATATGGTGGCTGTTTTGAGGAAGGATATATAGTGGGTTTATGATACCGGCGAAAGTTGCGCGGTACAAGAGAGGCTAGCAATGGTGGAAGGGTGAGAGTGCGTATAATCCATGGACTCAACATTAGTCATAAGAACTCATATACTTATTGCAAAATTCTACGAGTCATCAAAACAAAGCAATCAACGCAAGCTCCTAGGGGGGAGGTTGGTAGGAGTTAACCATCACGCGCCCCCGACCTCCACACAAAGGTTGGCACTTTACAAATACCTCATGCTCTAACTTCGTCACATAGCGGTTCACCATACGTGCATGATACGTGAATCACTAACCTTAACACAAGCATTTCTCAATTTCATAATAACTCCACTAGCATGACTCTAATATCACTATCCTCATATCTCAAAACAATTATCAAGCATCCAACTTCTCATCATATTCAATGCACTTAGTGTGAAAGTTTTTACTACATTGATATTGGATGTCTATCATGTGAAGACTAGTTTTATAGCCTAAACACATTACCATGTTGTTTTAATAGACTCTCAAAAGGATATAAGTGAGGCATGAGAGTTCAAAAATTTCTACAAAATATAATCACCACCGTGCTCTAAAAGATATAAGTGAAGCACTAGAGCAAAAACTATTCAACTCAAAAGATATAAGTGAAGCACATAGAGTGTTCTAACAATTCCTAGGCCATATTTAACTCTCTCAAATAGGTGTGTCCATCAAGGATGATTGTGGCAACCTAACAAGCAAAGACTCAAATTAAACAAGACGCTCCAAGCAAAACACATATCATGTGGTGAATAAAAATATAGCTCCACATATAGTTACCGATGGATGAAGACGAAAGAGGGGATGCCTTCCCGGGGCATCCCCAAGCTTAGGCTTTTGATTGTCCTTGAATTTTACTTGGGGTGCCATGGGCATCCCCAAGTTTAGGCCTTTGCTACTCTTTATTCCATAGTCCATCAAAGCAATACTCAAATCATGAAAACTTCACAACACAAAACTTAGACAAAAATTCTCGTGAGCTACGTTAGTATAAGAAAACAAATGACTACTCAAAGGTACTGCAATGAATTCATTCTTTGTTTATATTGGTATTAAACCTACTGTATTCCAACTTCTCTATGGTTCATACTTGCCAATACTACTCATAGAACCGTTGAAATAAGCAAACAACACACGAAAAATAGAATCTGTCAAAAACAGAAAAGTCTGTAGTAATCTGCAGGTTTCGCATACTTCTGTAACTCCAAAAAAATCAAACTAAATTGGTAAACGTGAGGAATTTGTCTATTAATCATCTGCAAAAATAATCAACTAAATAGCACGCTCCAGTAAAATCAGATGACCATTCCAGTGAGTGCTAATGATTCTGTTTTTCACAGCAAGACCACATAAACTTCACACAAGTCTTCCCAAAGGTTCCACTTGGCACAAACACTAAACAAAACAAGAAACCACATCTAAACAGAAGCTAGATGCAATATTTATTCCCTAACAGCAGCAAAAACAAAAAATATAAAATTGGGTTGCCTCCCAACAAGCGCTATCGTCTTACGCCCCTAGCTAGGCACGATACAAGATAGATCTAGGGAATGCCATAGTGATACGATATGTCACGAAAACTCATCTCATATTCCCTACGTTCAGCAGCAAGCTTCCTTTGTGGCTAGAAAAAGTAATCAAAAGGGCTAAATTTAATGGGACAAAAGTCCCCTACATCAATCTCAGGAGGAATAGGTTCCTCTTTTGGCCCTTTGTAGTGGACAACCAATTCATCATTATAGGCATTCTTTTGGCAAAAGGTCAGAAGCCTTCGCTCAAGAGAGAAGCCTCGCCCATTGTTTTGAACAGCAAAATAGTCGTTCATCTCAGAAATTCTATCAGTCAAGACCTCAGTAGGAACCTTTTTTCTAAGGTTTTCATTAAAAGCAAGATGATCAGGAGATCGCAACCGCATTATGTCTTCTTGATTGAACAAGATAGCCTCTATGGGAGGTTGACCGACATCAACTCCATAATGAGCAAATATTTCTTTGTCCTCTTTCATGATAAATCAAAATTCATGCGCCAAAAAGATAGTAGCTGCACGCTTAACAGAAGAGTGCTCAATATTAGAAAACTCCAAAAAGATTCTCTGAATACAGGGATGCATATGGATAACTTGCCTTTCAATTTCTACTACAAGCATAGATACATCATCCTCAAGGCTACTAGTTCTGTGAAGAATAGAGCCACCCATAGTGGGCAAAGCGCCGGCACAAGTAAAGAAGTCTTGAAGAACTCCTTTTCCAATGATATTACCACTGCCAACCCAGAAATTCTTAATATGTAAAGTGGTACCTTCATCTGGGGGGTCAACATAGACGTTGCCCTCGACATTACTACCCTTCTCGATAAAATCGTCCCCCATCTCAGACATGAGGGCGATCAGGCAAGCAACACGCGAGCAAACAAGAAGCAAGCGAACGATAAACACACAGTAGAAGAAGGGCAAATAAAACGGCAAGGGTGAAGTGGGGGTGAGGAAAACGAGAGGCAAAAAATGTAATGCGAAGGATAAGGGTTTGTGATAGGTACTTGGTATATGACTTTTGCATAAGCCTCCCAGGCAACGGCGCCAGAAATTCTTCTTGCTACTTATCGAGCTTGCATTGTATTCCCTCAAAGAGGAAAGGGAGATGCAGCAGAGTAGCGTAAGTATTTCCCTCAGTTTTTTAGAACCAAGGTATCAATCCAGTAGGAGACCACTGTCAGGACCCCGATCCTAAGTCACACAGGTCTAGCCTGTAACACATCATATCCCTTTGCGGCCTCACGCACGGTATCCCCACGGGTGCCACCTTACCTGGCCCAGGACCGTTTGCGCATTTTGGCACACGTATATGATAGTCTCGCTAGCATCCATATGACAGAGAACCCAGGCCGACATGACTAGTTATAAACCAAAAGTGGCGCTAAATTACAGAGACAGGCATACATGACCCAGCAACGAACGTGTCGGTCATCAACGTATGAACCCAAGTCGTAGCAAGCTACAAGGACTTAAAGGAACAACGCGTGGCATTTCCCCTAAGGGACAGATACAGGAACGAAGAAGGACACATGCCGGCCAGCCTAAGTGTTCCGGAGCAGTAGCAAGCTACCAAGGCTGAGTGGAAGCACTAGGAGACATTTCCCTGTAAGATAGGCTACCAAGGGTAAACAACTAGGTGTCGGATCCCACACATAGCAATACACATTACACGTACGCATAACATGCAGGTATGTGATGTACAACATGGCATCACAACATAACTCAACAACTCATATAGATAAGGCCCAGAAGATAGCACTGTGTCTTCTGAAGATAGCACTGTGTCTTCATCAGTGTCATCGATCACATCGTAGGAACAACGTCTACTAAGAGGGGACAAACACCGGGAACAGAGAAAGAACACAATCAATGCAATGCGACAGTATGATGCATGATCATGACATGGCAATATGCTGTTGATTGAGCTAATGCAACTAGCAACCATATTAAATGAAGTTGGTTTGAACCAAAGGTTCAAATTCAAACTCCATATGTGATTATTCAAATGTCATTTATTAAAATTGTCCTAAATAGTGGCTGTAAGTTATTCAAACATGCATGAAAATGCCATAAACAGATTCCTTGAATTTTTCTGATCATTTTTCATATATAAACTATTTTCATTGGAGTTATAGATTATTTTCTGTGATTTTTAGAAGTTTTGGCTATTTTCTGAAATAAATAAATCATTTAAGATTTATTTTAAATTCCAGAAAACATTACTGCGTCACCATGACGTCTATGTGACGTCAGCAAGTCAACATGACGGCCAGGGTCAAACCTGACGTGTGGGGTCCACACGTCAGTGACACAACTAGCTAACATGGTTAGTTAGTTTTAAACAAACACTAACTAAACTGTCAGTGGGGCCCGGGCCCACCAGTCAGCGACTCAGCTAGACTAATTAAACGTAGTTAATACTAACCAAGGTTAAGCTAATTAGATTTAAGCCTAAACTAGGTTAATTAGCCGTGCGGGGCCCGCGTGTCACAGATCCAGGGGGGTCAAACCTCGGGTCAAAGACCCAAACAGGCCGGCGGCTTACCGCCGGCGACAGCGAGCACGGCGGAGGGGGCTCAAGATTTGCCTACGGTCGACCAAATCGACCGCCGTTTGGTCCTACTCGTAGCTGGGGCTCGCGCGCATCCGGTAGGGCAAGCGGGAGGAGCTGGGGTGGCCGAAGCTCATCGGAAACAAGCTCGCGGCAGTGGCCGTCATACGGGCTCGACCGGCGCGACGCTACGGTGTACGGGAGAGAGAGGTGAGCAGTGCTATGGCTTCCTGGGAGCACGCTGAGCATGATGGGATGCACGTCCGCGAGCTGTAGAAGCTATGGCCACGGCGGCGCCATGGCCGGTGGGGCGAAGCTCTCGGCCGTGGTGGCTAGGCTAGCTAGGGGAGGCAAACAAGCTTGGGGAGAGAGGGGAAAGACGGCGAGGCCCACTGGGAGGTCGGAGCGCAGCTCAGTGGGCTCGGGGTCGACCTGGAAGCGGCGAATTCGTCGTTGGCGTCCAGCGGCCGTGCGGAGAAGGCGAGCTCGAGGACGAGGCTTCAGGGCGTCCGGGGTCCTGTGGTTCGGCGTAGAGGTGCGCGGCAGCGAGGTGGAGCTCGTTGGATAGCTAGCTGGGCATGGGGAGATCAGTGGACGCGGCGAGTGGCGACGGTGGCAACGGCTCCGTTCGGGTTGCCGTGAGAGTGAGAGCAGAGGAGGGGAAAGAGGTCCAGGGAGAGAGGGAAGAGGACGAGGGGGTCGGGGGGTGTGCGTGGCGTCGTCCAGAGCATCCAGAGCGACGTCGGGTAGGCGGCGGAAGCAGGAGGTGGCCGAGGCGCGTGACCGCGCGCAAGGGGCACATGCCCTGTGTTCTTCTATCCCGAGGAAGGGGACGACTGGCACAGCCAGATGGACTGGGCCGTGCTGGGCCGGACCAGTGGGTGCCAGGTCAGTTCTCTCTCTCTAATAAAATTTGTTCTGCTTTTCTATTTTTTTATTTTGTTTTGATTTAGTTTATAGCCCAAATCATTTTAGTAAATCTTGAAAATAATTGTGGGCATTAAAAGAATTATTACAGACGCCCTTAACTATTTTCAGAATTGTTGGAGCATTTAAAGATATTAAAAGTATTTAAATGATCCAATTCAAATACAATATGGGTTATTCAAAAATCCAGAATGGTCCTAGAAATATGTGCAACATTTTTGGCAGAGGTTTTTAACCAATCCAAAAATGATGAAATTTTCCAAAGGGCATTTTGGGTTCATTGAAAAATATTTTAATTTGAACCTAGTTGAGTTCACTTGGTGCTAGGGTTTCAACAACCCCATTTCAAGTTTCTGAGAAAATTAAACATGATGCAACAAGCAAGTGCTATCCTAGGGCAAGGTAAAGCTAGGGATGTGACAACTCACCCCCACTAGACAAGAATCTCGTCCCGAGATTCAAGACGTGAGGTAAGAAATTAGAGGGGAGACAAGCTAACACAATCTTCCCGATCCTAGTGTCCTTCATATCAGTGTTGATTGCTTGCCTCATGTTGATCCTGGCATCCTTGCTTTCGAGATCTTTGTCCAACACAGTGACGACGAAAGAAACTCTACAAAATCTATCTCCAGAAAGATCGAGCAATTCAAGATCAACTGATGCAGTGAGACGTTGAAACATCCTTTGAGCTGAGACATGGGACACACATCCAAAGGAATAGAGTGAAACAAACGATGAAGGTTCACTTAGTGGCAATAATTCCACACCTAAGAAGATGGTGATCGATACCACCAGACGGGGCACCTTAGAGAAAGTGACTCGTATAATTATCCCCTTAAGTGGCAAAAAGAATTACTTTTGATATAGAGATCATTGAAATTCCCTATACCAGCCTAAGGCAAACACAATCGATCGTTTGACGGAGTCCGATGGAATGACATTCTCGGGCCAGAATGGATGGTGTGGACTACCTTGTTGAAGACAACACAAGGGATGATTTTACTTATCATCGGAAATGGATGGGACCCATGGTAGGACCACTTCCGAAGATGATCATGAGCAGCAAGTGCTGAGAAGGGCAGCCATGGTAATGGCACAATGGTGGGTGCAAGCTGGGGACAAAATGCAAATGCTGGGAATGATTCTGGTGACTGGGAAGAAAACCAACAGTAGAGAGTGAAACTACTCTTTGAGAGGTTATAGCATAACCAAGAACACTCGGAGTAATCCCGGTTAGTGCCAGTGATAACACCTAGTGCTTGTGCGTGCTCTCAAGAACTTGAGCATTTCCATAATCATCAAGGTGTTACCATTATCCGTGCCAATGGTGCTGACAACACAACATACAACCATAATGAAAAGCGATGGATGATGCAGATGCAAAGGAAGATAACACTTTTAGATTTCACCTTAGCGGAGTCAAGGGGCAAAATCTGAATGATCGACCGAGAGACATTTAGCACTCCGCTTCTAATGTTCTCCTTGATGTGCTAGCGCGACCCATTTATTAAAATGGTTTGGTACCTAGCACGTCAAGTAAAAGGTCGGACTGCAGGAGCACAAAAATCCATAAGGAACAACTGGGGAGTAAATCCTATGAAGTACTTATGGGGAGGTGGCCAACTTCTTCAATCAAGATACTACAACAATAGGTCTTCCGGCTGGGTGTGTTGGCCACGACATCCACTTTACCGGTTATCGAGAGACCAATATTATAGTTCTTGGAAAATGCTCCAACCATCATATCTGCCTGAGATTCAGTTCTGGTTGGTGTCAGGATATTCTAGACTCATCGAGTCTAGAAAGAAAAAATGAAAGTTTGCAACCCAAATCGACGAGACGATGTTGCGAGATTCCTGTGAAATGGACTGCGGTAGTAAGCTCCAAAACATGAGCTGGTTCTGCTACAAACCTATGAACACATTGTCCAAGACAAACATGGTCACATAGAAGTCTTACAACAAAACACTACCGATTTCTGGTTGGGAACCATCATCGCAGATAACGAAGTCCTTACATAAGTCATATGATTAGCTCTTATGATGGAACTTCTTCTCCTTGAACAAATCAATTAGTGGCTTGGTGTGCTAGGGATACATATGGAATGAAGATGATCAGTCTATCAGACCATGGAATACTTCGCACGTATGCATGACTGAATTGGGATGATTCTAGAAGAGGTAAAAAAACAAGCTTTCTCAAATTCACGGCGGCAACTTACATCAAGTACTCATGAATTAGGGGAAGCCACTTCTTACATCAAGACATCTACTTCATGAGCTAACACAAAGATGATGCTTACAAAAGTTTCCAATGTTAGCTTTAATGTTCAACATGAATCATGGAGAGATAAGGATGTTTGTTGATGGGCTCAACAATAATTCATCCAGTTTTCCATATAGATGGAATTCCATGACAATGTGAACATGGTGATAGCATTGGTCAGACCAAAAGATGTAACGGTGTATGCTCGAGGGATCAACCATGAGTAAGACAACATTATGAATACCATTGGTTCTGATTTGACTTGATGATAGCCCACACTCAAATCAAAGTTTGGACAAGACAATAGATCCAACAATTGATCACGAGGATCGATCGATCAAGATATCATCTTTCTTCAACACACCCACGAAAGATATCCCTTGGAAGGAACTAAGTCAGGCAAGCTTTTATCTTCCAACTCTCCAAGTTGTTGTTTAGCTTAACCAACTAGTTCAGGGTATCCAACACAGATTCTTGGAGAAGGGGTGGTTTATAAGAAAGCCAACTTGATCACGAACTCAACATAGCGGTCAGGGAACAACCTGGTAATACTTCCGAGAAGATATTCGGAAATCACGAACCACCGATATGTTGCTAAGCCCGAGAACAATCTTGCTTTTCAGGGCAAGACGATATGATCAAAAGAGCGAGAGATTGACACAATCCTAACTCATTGATCAGAGAGTGTACCAGAAATAAGGACTAGGTAGCACGATCATCCTTAGGGTGATGATTCAATAATCAACTCGCTAAGGATGAGGTTATTGTCCATTTAACTACCAAGCAACGAAGTTGCTAAAGTATTGATTTCACATATCACAATTCACTTGTCGGTATTCCGGTTACAATAACATGGAGACCGAGAATGAACGATGATGGCGAGGAGTATTACTGTATCAAAATTTCATAGGAGGTGGTGCAGTTCCCATGACATTCTTGACATAAAGGAGGGTAACACTCCAAGGTAGAGTAGAGCAAAAGCTGGATTGGCATTTTGATCTGCGGAATACAACTACTTTGACCCAATCCTAGATATGGATGAGGTACTGGAGTTTGTTTCTCCTAGTCATTCCGAAAAGAATGGCTTGACGGACCACAAAAGTAAAAGGCATTGATGAACACGAATGCACGACTACTCCTGACTACCAACTGATAGACGGGGTCATGATATAAATAGAGAGGGACAACTCGAAGAAACATATATCTTTCTGAGTTGTGGATGCATAAGTTGGTATGTCGAACTAGTTCAACATATTTCTTCCGGATAACCCATGCAGAAAGGTAGGACTGGCAGAGTCACAATATGAATGGAGTACTACTCAAGAGCACTCTGGTTGTGATCTTTTGGTTCAGAAGAACTTCTGCCATGATGGTTCATGGTATTGGAAGAACGATAACCATGGACCTCAAGGACTATCACAAGGTTACTAATATCCTAAAGGAACGAGCAAACACTATCGACATGAAGTAAGTAGGGTGAATCTCGGATTCAAGAATCCAGGAGTAGAATGCCTACTAACTAAATGGCATCACGGGATGCTTTCAAGGATAATGGCCAGAATCATCACACTAGGAATATAAGCACTGCTAGATTACTCAGTGATTCTCTAAGATACTTAGGGTCATAATAATAACTCCAACATATGTGTCGAGGTAACAGAGTACCTCAACACACTGGTTAGTGTAGTTAATCTGGCCCAAAGGAGCATCGGGAACAGGAAGAAGGAATTTGCAAATGCAGACCATTTAGAAACCTGGGATGACTCGGACATCATAACGGCTGTAAATGCTTGAAAATACTTTTGAGACTCATGCACAAAGATAGCATAACCAATCAACATCATAATGTCAAGGTTCTGAGACCAACAGTTTAACAAACAGAAGTAGTAGAAATTGAACTAAGGGTTGAATCCACAATTAACGTGATCGTGATAATTAGAATGAGAAGCCCAGTTCTTAATCCTCGTAGAAAGAAGAAGGTGACTCAGATCAGAAGGTCATAGGGTAAAGGAGTAAAAAGAGCCTTACGTTCCCTTCCACAATCAATTCCCTTATATAACTAAAGAATTTCTAGACATGACTTCGACCAGTTCGGCTTACTAATCCTACAGGCAGTCAGGCTCTGATACCAAAGCTGTCAGGACCCCTATCCTAAGTCACACAGGTCTAGCCTGTAACACATCATATCCCTTTGCGGCCTCACGCATGGTATCCCCACGGGTGCCACCTTACCTGGCCCGCGACTATTTGCGCATTTTGGCACACGTATATGATAGTGTCGCTAGCATCCATATGACAGAGAACCCGAGCTGACATGACTAGTTATAAACCAAAAGTGGCGCTAAATTACAGAGACATGCATACATGACCCAGCAACGAACGTGTCGGTCATCAATGTATGAACCCAAGTCGGAGCAAGCTACAAGGACTTAAAGGAATAACGCGTGACATTTCACCTAAGGGACAGACACAAGAACGAAGAAGGACACATGCCGGCCAGCCTAAGTGTTCCGGAGCAGTAGCAAGCTACCAAGGTTCAGTGGAAGCACTAGGAGACATTTCCCTGTAAGATAGGCTGCCAAGGGTAAACAACTAGGTGTCGGATCCAACACATAGCAATACACATTACACGTACGCATAGCATGCAAGTATGTGCTGTACAACATGGCATCACAACATAACTCAACAACTCATATAGATAAGGCCCAGAAGAGCCATCATAACATTTATTACAAACAGAGGTCACATGACCCAACATACAGAGCATAGAGGCAACGGAAGCATAACATGTCTGAGTACAGACAACTACAAATGAAAAAGGCTGAGAAGCCTGACTATCTACAAGACCCTCCCAAGGGTACAAGATCGTAGCTGAGGTAACAAGCTAAACGTCGAAGTCCACGCGGAACCACTAGTGAGACTGAAGTCTCTATGCAAAAACATAAATTAAGCAAACGTGAGTACAAGGTACTCAGCAAGACTTACATCAGAACTAGCTACATATGCATCAGTATCAACAAAGGGGTGGTGGAGTTTGACTGCAGCAAGCCAGCTTTGAGTCGGTGGCTATGCTGAATTATGACTGCAAGTAACTCTTTGAGGTGGCGCACACGAGTCCATATATTCACCAACCAATACAACACTATGGATCCGCTTCCGTCTCCCTACGAGAAGGCCATCCATAGCACTCACGCTTATCTTGCGTGTTTTAGAGTATCCACTTTCACTTGTCTATGAACTGTACAGGTAACCCAGAAGTCCATCCGCGGACACGGCTGTTCGAATAGATCATATATATAACCCTGCAGGGGTGTACTTCTTCACACACGCTCTCACCACTTACCGCCGTTTACACGACATGTACTCGGCAACCTTCAAGCGGAAGCCCAGCGAGGGTGTCGACCACAGCCTACCTAAACACTCAAGTCTCTAGTCCAGGTTTATCGCCTATTCAGGTTCCATCCGCAGGGAGTTCGGCCACGACACCAAACGGGCGCCCGGCAAACCCGGCCACGTGCCTACCGCATCACAGGCGACCCCTTCGGTCAGCGCTGCGCACGGCCTCCAGCATACTACAAACACCAGAAACTACTTGCAATTCCTGGACAGAGGACAAGGGTGATTAAGAAGCCGAGAGAGTCAATTAAGGATCCCAATGTGTGGTAGTAGCTGTTTCATGGATCACAAACACAGAACTCAGTTCCTGAGGATGGCTGCAATGAGACAACCCACCATGTACTCCTACATGGCCTCTCATCGCTACCTTTACCAAATCGTGTTCACACACTTAGCTCTCAACAGTAGGACATGTTCACCACATTCCAATTCATCCCCGATGAATCAGACCAGACACAACTCTAAGCAATAGCAGTCATAACCATAAAGCATGAATGAGTAGGCACAACATGGCTCAAACAACTCCTACTCATGCTAGTGGGTTTCAACTATTTACTGTGGCAATGACAGGTCATGCAGTGGAAAGGGGTGCAACTACCGCAGTAGGTAACAGCTGAAGCGTTGTTGTCCTAATGCATTAAAAGAGAGCAAGAGCGAGAGAGTGGGATTATATCGGAATGCTCAATGGGGTTTTGCTTGCCTGGCACTTCTGAAGATAGCACTATGTCATCATTAGTGTCATCGATCACATCGTAGGAACAGCGTCTACTAAGAGGGGACAAACACCGGCAACAGAGAAAGAACACAATCAATGCAATGCGACAATATGATGCATGATCATGACATGGCAATATGCTGTTGATTGAGCTAATGCAACTAGCAACCATATTAAATGAAGTTGGTTTGAACAAAGGTTCAAATTCAAACTCCATATGTGATTATTCAAATGTCATTTATTCAAATTGTCCTAACAGTGGCTGTAAGTTATTCAAACATGCATGAAAACGCCATAAACAGATTCCTTGAATTTTTCTGATCATTTTTCATATATAAATTATTTTCATTGGAGTTATAGATTATTTTCTGTGATTTTTAGAAGTTTTGGCTATTTTCTGAAATAAATAAATCATTTAAGATTTATTTTAAATTCCAGAAAACATTACTGCGTCAGCATGACGTCTATGTGACGTCAGCAAGTCAACAGGGCGGCCAGGGTCAAACCTGACATGTGGTGTCCACACGTCAGAGACACAACTAGCTAACATGGTTAGTTAGTTTTAAACTAACACTAACTAAACTGATAGTGGGGCCCGGGCCCACCAGTCAGCAACTCAGCTAGACTAATTAAACGTAGTTAATACTAACCAAGGTTAAGCTAATTAGATTTAAGCCTAAACTAGGTTAATTAGCCGTGCGGGGCCCGCATGTCATAGACCCAGGGGGTCACACCTCGGGTCAAAGACCCAAACAGGCCAGCGGCTTACCGCCGGCGACAGCGAGCACGGCGAAGGGGGCTCGGGATTTGCCTACGGTCAACCAAATCGACCGCCGTTTGGTCCTACGCGTAGCTGGGGCTCGCGCGCATCCGGTAGGGCAAGCGGGAGGAGCTGGGGTGGCCGAAGCTCGTCGGAAACAAGCTCGCGGCGGCGGCTGGTGTACGGGCTCTACCGGCGTGACGCTACGGTGTACAGGAGAGAGAGGTGAGCAGTGCTATGGCTTCCTGGGAGCACGCTGAGCATGATGGGATGCATGTCCGCGAGCTGTAGAAGCTATGGCCACGGCAGCGCCATGGCCGGCGGGGTGAAGCTCTCGGGCGCGGTGGCTAGGCTAGCTAGGGGAGGCAAACAAGCTTGGGGAGGCAAACAATCTTGGGGAGAGAGGGGAAAGACGGCGAGGCTCACAGGGAGGTCGAGCGCAGCTCAGTGGGCTCGGGGTCGACATGGAAGCGGCGAATTCGTCGATGGCGTCCGGCGGCCGTGCGGAGAAGACGAGCTCAAGGACGAGGCTTCAGGGCGTCCGGGGTCCTGTGGTTAGGCGTAGAGGTGCACGTCATCAAGGCGGTGCTCGTGGGATAGCTAGCTGGGCATGGGGAGATCAGTGGATGCGGCGAGTGGCGACGGTGGCAACGGCTCCGTTCGGGTTGCCGTGAGAGAGAGAGAGAGAGAGAGAGAGCAGAGGAGGGGAAAGAGGTCCAGGGAGAGAGGGAAGAGGACGAGGGGGTCGAGGGGGTGTGCGTGGCGTCGTCCAGAGTATCCCGAGCGACGTCGGGTAGGCGGCGGAAGCAGGAGGTGGCCGAGGTGCGTGGCCGCGCGCAAGGGGCACATGTCCGGCGTCCTTCTGTCCCAAGGAAGGCGACGACTGGCACAGCCAGATGGACTGGGCCGTGCTGGGCCGGACCAGTGGGCGCCTGGTCAGTTCTCTCTCTCTCTCTAATAAAATTTGTTCTGCTTTTCTATTTTTGTTATTTTGTTTTGATTTAGCTTATAGCCCAAATCATTTTAATAAATCCTGAAAATAATTGTGGGCATTAAACGAATTATTACAGAGGCCCTTAACTATTTTCAGAATTGTTGGAGCATTTAAAGATATTAAAAGTATTTAAATGCCCCAATTCAAATAAAATATGGGTTATTCAAAAATCCAAAATGGTCCTAGAAATATGTGCGACATTTTTGGCAGAGGTTTTTAACCAATCCAAAAATGATGAACTTTTCCAAAGGGCATTTTGGGTTCATTGAAAAAGATTTTAGTTTGAACCTAGTTGAGTTCACTTGGTGCTATGGTTTCAACAACCCCATTTCAAGTTTCTGAGAAAATTAAACATGATGCAACAAGCAAGTGCTATCCTAGGGCAAGGTAAAGCTAGGGATGTGACAACCACGCGCGAGTCCCTCACACCTGCACAAACAAATAAGAACTTCGCAGCCAACGCGATAAGGGGTTGTCAATCCCTTTACGGTTACTTACGAAAGTGAGATCTGATAGAGATGATAGTTTATATTTTTGGTTTTTTGTTTATAAGAACAGAAAGTAAAAGCGGACAAAAGTAAAGTAGATGTAGAACGATATGTTGAGAATACACCCGGGGGCCATAGTGTTCTCTAGTGGCTTCTCTGATGATAGCGATATTGTATGGTGGGTAAGCAAATTACTGTCGAGAAATTGATAGAAAAGCGAATAATTATGAGACTATCTAGGCATGATCATTGTATATAGGCATCACATCCGAGACAATTAGACCGACTCCTTCCTGCATCTACTACTATTACTCCACACATCGACCGCTATCCAGCATGCATCTAGTGTATTGAGTTCATAAGAACAGAGTAACGCCTTAAGCAAGATGACATGATGTAGAGGGATAAACTCAAGCAGTATGATATAAACCCCATCTTTTATCCTCGATGGCAACAATACAATATGTGCCTTGCTGCCCCTACTGTCACTGGGAAAGGACCCCGCAAGATTGAACCCAAAGCCAAGCACTTCTCCCATTGCGAGAACTATAGATCTAGTAGGCCAAACCAAACCAATAATTCGAAGAGACTTGCAAGGATATTATGAGCACACATAAAAAGTTCAGAGAAGAACCAAATATTTCTCGTAGATAATCTTGATCATAAACTCACAATTCATCAGATCTCGACAAACACACCGCAAAAAGACATTACATTGAATAGATCTCCTCGAAGACCGAGGAGAACATTGTATTGACATCCATAGAAAGAGAAGAAGCCATCTAGATACTAGCTATGGACCCGAAGGTCTATGGTAAACTACTCACAACTCATGGTGAGGGCGATGATGATGATGTAGAAGCACTCCGTGATGGATCCCCCCTCCAGCGGAGCTCCGGAACAGGCTCCATGATGGGATATCACGGGAACAGAAGGTTACAGCGGTGGAATTAGGTTTTTCTCTCTATTGCTGATGGTTTCGGGGTACGTAGACTTATATAGGAAGAAGGAGGACACCAGGGGACTCACGAGGGCCCCACGAGGCAGGGGCGCGCCCTGGGAAGGGGGGCGCGCCCCCCACCCTCATGGGCATCTCGTGGCTCCCCTGACATGGTTCTCAAGTCTCCCGTGCGCGATTTTCTCCAAAAATATCTCTCAAATGTTTCATTCCATTTGGACTCCGTTTGATATTCTTTTTCTGCAAAACCCTGAAACAGGCAAAAAGCAGCAATCTGGATTGGGCCTTTGGGTTAGTATGTTAGTCCCAGAAATGATATAAAAGTGTATGACAAAGCCCATTAAACATCCAAGACATCATAAATAATAGCATGGAACAATCAAAAATTATAGATACGTTGGAGACGTATCAGTCATGCTCGATGATTATGTTGCACATCCATACTCATGTCGAAATCTTGCATTATAGTTGCATCATGTTATTTTATTATGACTCATCTTATTGCATTCAAGTTTAACCGGACAATAATGAACTTGGACAACAATTGGCTGAGTCATGGTGCCACCAAATCGAGCTGACCAGTGCAACCACACTTGCCTTTTATGGGAAGGCCCTAATTGGGTCTATTGTCATGCCTCTCGCCGGTGCCTCTAACTAGGGAAGGTTATGGGCGCGCGCTACCTTGATCAGGTAGGCGGACATAAGCCTTGTGTGCCCGTTGTTGTTGTTTTGAGCTCGGGTCCCCGTTTGGGACCGTTTGGCCACGACGGTGGTCGTTGTGTCTTTGGTAGACATGGGGCCACCCAAGACTAGCCCAATGGGGAGTGAGTCAGAGTGGCCGAGAGAGTGTCATGACAGTAGATCGGTTTTGTCGGAACGCCGTTGGTCCACCCGAATGGGAGTGTGAGGTCGTGGGTTCTGTGGTGTGGGTAAAGTGCGTTACCTCTGCAGAGTGTGTGTGTCTAAATCTATCGATAGCCGTGCCCGTGGATAAGGGCCCAGTTCGTGTCAGTCACACTGTGAGTCAACAGTAATAATAATAACTTGCTTAATAACAACCCCGGTTCGATGATGAGAAAGTTGTTGGATGTGATCGTGAGATGATCATAGTGGTATCAAGGATACCGAGTTGTTGGATGTGATCGTGAGATGATCACGGTGGTATCGAGGATACTGAGTTGTTGGATATTTTTGATGTTGTGCGAGAATCGTGGGTAAAGATCAAGCTCCTTGTGGTGATTCCATGATTACTACAGTATTGTTTATACCAAGCTTGATTTGATCCTGAGATGATCGTGTGATGTCTGTGGTGGTAAGTTTGTGCATATGATGGTTACGAGGTAACCCGAGTAGAGTAAGTTGGTGCATGCTAGTATCATCATGTTGTGTGTAGTATCCTCATGTTCGTATGTTCATGTTATGGTTTTTCTAGTTGTATCATGTTCAATTGTGCATGCCATGTTGTTCGGTTAGTATCATGTTCATGAATGATTTAACCTGCTAATGCCATGCTGTTGTTTGTCTTGAATGCTTTTGGTTTATTGTGAGCTTGCAAGTATATTCAATGTACTGACCTGGCGTGTCATGAGATTTTGCAGGTTGTGCCTGGATTGCTTGCTTGTTTTGGTGTGGTTTCGGTGTTCGCGAGCTAGGATAAACGTTCCAGCCAGAGTCCCTGCGGATTGGAGTCCATCATCGCCGTTCGTTGTTCCACTGCCAGTAGAGGTTCCGCTGCCTCGAGTTGTTATGCTGCTTGCATAGAGCAACCGTGGTTGGCGTAGCGTCGCCGTGCCGGTGTTATTCATTGTAATATCGAGACCTTGTATACATATTCGTGTTGTAATAGAAAGCTTGTTTGTTCTATGCTAAGCAGTTCTGTATTCCATAAGACTTCACCTCGATCTGTGGGCTGGAATACGGGGCGTTCCGGTTTCTCTGAGCCGGGGTGCCACATTTGAGCAACATGTCATCCCAGGATTTAGAGGGAGAAAGCTATGTGGCAGATTAACTTGCAAGACCCTAAGGTCTACGGGGACTTGGATCATTGTGGGTGGACCACAGAGGAAGAAGAAAACTATGACCCTAGGGGAAAGGATGAGACAGGCTCAGATGAAGACGAAGTCCCATTACCTCAACCTAGGAACATGCATGTGGAGTTCAAAAAGTCAAGCCTCCCTGATAGAGCAAAGAAACCTAAGATCGAGTTTATCCCTTTTTGCCTCTGGCAGGAAAACAAGTAGGAACTATGCAAAAAGATATTCAGCCTTGAGCAGGAGATCGAAGACCTAAGGGAGCAAAATTCTATCCTCAAGCGCAAATTGAGGAAGAAGCCTACATCATCAGCAACTCCATCATCACCACCTCCGAAGGAAGAGACATGATCACATGGGTATGGGCACTCCCCTTGGCAACTGCCAAGCTTGGGGGAAGTGCCCCGGTATCGTATCACCATCACACTCCTATCTTTACCATTTTTCTTCGTTCGATCCTTTTGGTAATATCTTGATCTAGTAGAATAAAGTTTAGTATGATCTAGTGGTGAGCTTTGCTTTCTGATCTTTATCTTTGTAATTAAGTCCATGAGCTATATATAATAAAGATTAGTTTTGAGTCAAGGGCTTGATTATCTCACTATGATCATGAGAGGACAAAAGAAAATATAAGAAATATCAAAGAGATCAAATTGATCTTATGGATAGTAATGACTTCACATATAAAGAGTATGATGAATAAAAGTTGTTGGGAGTTGACAAACATAGTTTTGGTCATCGTTGGAATTAATAGGAAGTAATAAGGAAAGAGAGGTTTTCACATACAAATATACTATCTTGGACATCTTTTATGATTGTGAGCACTCATTAAAATATGATATGCTAAAGAGTTGATGTTATACAAGGAAGACAACGTAATAGGGTATGTCTTCTTATATCCTAAATAAAGTATATTGCCATGGATCATCCAACATGTTGAGCTTGCCTTTCCCCCTCATGCTAGCCAAAACTTCTTGCACCAAGTAGAGATACTACTTGTGCTTCCATACATCCTTAAACCCAGTTTTTCCATGAGAGTCCACCATACCTACCTATGGATTGAGTAAGATCCTTCAAGTAAGTTGTCATTGTTGAAACTCTCTAAAATATGTATGATCTATTAGTGTGGAGAAAATAAACTTTATACGATCTTGTGATATGGAAGCAATAAAAGCAACGGACTGCATAATAAAGGTCCATATCACAAGTGGCAATATAAAGTGACGTTCTTTTGCGCTTAGATTTTGTACATCCAACCATAAAAAGCACATGACAACCTCTGCTTCCCTCTACGAAGGGCCTATCTATTGTTCTTACCATATAAGAGTCATGGTGATCTTCACTTTTCCTTTTTATATTTTATCCTTTGGCAAGCACATTGTGTTGGAAAGATCCTGACGTATATACCCACTTGGATGTAAGTTATCATGATCTATTACTGTTGACATTACCCTTGAGGTAAAAGGTTGGGAGGCAGTACTATAAGCCCCTATCTTTCTCTATGTCCGATTAAAACTCCATACCCATAAGTATTGCGTGAGTGTTAGCAATTGTGAAAGACTAAATGATAGTTGAGTATGTGGACTTGCTGAAAAGCTCTTATATGGACTCTTTCTGATGTTACGATAAATTGCAATTGCTTCAATCACCGAGATCATAGTTTGTTGGTTTTCAATGGAGTTTCTGATTCATACTTGACATTATGAATGGATTGTTACTTTATCCTAAGAAATCATATGACAATATATATATGTTGTTGTTATAAGAATGATCATGATGCCTTCATGTCCATAATTTATTTTTATCGACACCTCAATCTCTATACATGTGGACATATTTTTCGATATCGGCTTTCACTTGAGGACAAGCGAGGTCAAAGCTTGGGGGAGTTGATACGTCCATTTTGCACCATACTTTTATGTTGATATTTATTGCACTATGGGCTATTATTACACATTATGTCACAATACTTATGCCTTTTTCTCCTATTTTACAAGGTTTACATGAAGTGGGAGAATGCCGGCAGCTAGAATTCTGGGCTGGAAAAGGAGGAAACATTGGAGACCTATTCTGCACAACTCAAAACGCCCTGAAACTCCATGAAACTCTATTTCAGAAAATATAAAAAACATAAGACGAAAGAAATACAGGAGGGGGGCCACCCACGGTCCACGAGGGTGGGGGCGCGCCCCCCTACCTCGTGGGCCACCTAGCAGCCCCCCGATGCCCATCTTCTACTATATGAGGTATTTTGACATGGAAAAAATAATAAGGAGGCTTTTGGGATGAAGCGCCGCCGTCTCGAGGCGGAACCTTGGCGGAGCCAATCTAGGGCTCCGGCGGAGCTGTTCTGCTGGGGATACTTCCCTTCGGGAGGGGGAAATCGTCGCCATCATCATCACCAACAACTCTCCCATCTTGGGGAGGGTTATCATCATCAATATCTTCACCATCACCATCTCCTCTCAAACCCTAGTTCATCTCTTGGATCCAATCTTTGTATCAAAACCTCAGATTGGTGCCTGTAGGTTGCTAGTAGTGTTGATTACTCCTTGTAGTTGAGGCTAGTTGGTTTACTTGGTGGAAGATCCTATGTTCAGATCCATTATGCATATTAATACCCCTCTCATGATGAACATGAATATGCTTTGTGAGTATTTACGTTTGTTCCTGAGGACATGGGAGAAGTCTTGTTGTAAGTAGTCATGTGAATTTGGTATTTGTTCGATATTTTGATGAGATGTATGTTGTCTTTCCTCTAGTGGTGTCATGTGAACGTCGACTACATGACACTTCACAATTGTTTGGTTCTAAAGGAAGGCATTCGGAAGTAATAAGTAGATGATGGGTTGCTAGAGTGATAGAAGCTTAAACACTAGTTTATGCGTTGCTTCATAAGGGGCTGATTTGGATCCATATGTTTCATGATATGGTTAGGTTTACCTTAATACTTATTTTGTAGTTGCGGATGCTTGCAATAGGGGTTACTCATAAGTGGGATGCTTGTCCAAGTAAAGGCATCACCCTAGCACCGGTCCATCCACATACCAAATTATCAAAGTAACGAACGCGAATCATATGAGCGTGATGAAAACTAGCTTGACGATAATTCCCATGTGTCCTCGGGAGCGCTTTCCTTCATATAAGAGTTTGTCCAAGATTGTCCTTTGCTACAAAAAGGATTGGGACGTCTTGCTGCACCTTATTTACTTTTACTATTTGTCACTTGTTACCAATTATCTTATCACAAAACTATCTGTTACCGATAATTTCAGTGCTTGCAGAAAATACCTTATTGAAAACTACCTATCATTTCCTTCCGCTCCTCGTTGGGTTTGACACTCTTACTTATCAAAAGGATTATGAAAGATCCCCTACACTTGTGGGTCATCATGCACCACCTAGTCCCAGTAGATCCTCCACATCTACTCTGTTCGTCGCTGGACGCACCGTAGCCCCAACCCCATGCAAGCCCGAAGCTCTCGTTTGCCGGTGTCGACTCGGCCCACCCCGGCGACCGTGGATGGGACCACTCGATGCGTCGGTCGACTCTCAGCAGTTCCATAGGCGGAGCATCGCCGGAGGTGCAATGTAGCACCGGAAGGCCCCGTCGGGGCCAGCTCTACCCCAGCCAGGCGCCGGCGAGAGGAAGGAGATAGCGCCGCCATCGCCAGCTGGCCGTGGGCCCCGCGCGTCAGCCACTCCACTCGCTGGCCCCGCCCCGCTGACGTGGATAATTGGAGGCGTATTCCCCCGAATGCGTCTCCCCTCCACGAAAGCGTACTCGTCCTCTCCCTGGGGCGAAAATGTGTTTTCCCTTCTGGAAAACGTATTTTCAGAAAAGTCGTGTTCTGTTTCTCCGGCTGAGGGCTTGTTTGTGAGGATTTTCTTACAAATAGGACCCTGGTAGAAAAACAACTATACCTTTTTACTCACAACTCCGATTGAGGTGAATCCAAAGCCCACATCTTCGTTTCGTCGAGCCCGTTCTGTTTGTTTAATTTTCACTATGGTTTGACACTGTGAAAATGTCCTTTTAGCCTTTGCGCTTAATCAGCCCCCTCCGAGAGAGAATGTTTTCTGGCAATTCTTTCCGCGACATTCTCGCACCTCTTCCCGGTGATTTCTTCCACCCCAGGCAAGCCACAACCACCATTTGCATGATAGCCATGCAATAGCATTGGTTTTCAACTTGAATCTTTAGTAACTATCTGTTTGTTTTACTACTACAATCATGGTTTTGGTAATGCTATGGATCCGTGTTTACTTTCACGTTATGTTCATATGCACCTGGTTATCATGTACTAGTTGCTAGTATTTCTGTCATATGCCATGCTTGGTAGTAGTACATGTTGATGTTGGCGAAGGTCTTCAGTGCATGACTATCGTCTGTTCCGAGTACCATCATTATGCATATTCCTTGACATCCAGTTGATTAAATGCTTGCATGGTAGCATTGTTAATATGTGCTTCCATGATATTTATTATTGATGCTATTCGTCAGGTTATGCTATGAGTAGTTTTCTATTTGTGATATTCATGCTCGTTAGTTTGCGATGCTCATCTGAATAAATGATTAAATGTTGTTTTTATGATATTTGATTATGGTTGCACATCCATGCTCATGTTGGTATCATGCTCATGCATTATAAGTTGTATCATCTTATTTTATTATGGCTCAACTTATTGCATTCAAGTTTAACCGGATAATAATGAACTTGAACAACTGTTGGCTGAGTCATGGTGTGATGTCTACTGACGTTGTTGGGCCACCAAGTGCAGAGGTTTGTAGGACAGTAGCAAATTTCCCTCAAGTGGATGACCTAAGGTTTATCAATCCGTGGGAGGCGCAGGATGAAGACGATCTCTCTCAAACAACCCCGCAACCAAATAACAAAGAGTCTCTTGTGTCCCCAACACACCCAATACAATGGTAAACTGTATAGGTGCACTAGTTCGACAAAGAGATGGTCATACAAGTGCAATATGGATGGTAGATATAGGTTTTTGTAATATGAAAATATAAAAACAACAAGGTAACTAATGATAAAAGTGAGTACAAACGGTATTGCAATGCTTTGAAACAAGGCCTAGGGTTCATACTTTCACTAGTGCAAGTTCTCTCAACAAGGATAACATAATTAGATCATATAACAATCCCTCAACATGCAACAAAGAGTCACTCCAAAGTCACTAATAGCGGAGAACAAACAAAGAGATTATTGTAGGGTATGAAACCACCTCAAAGTTATTCTTTCTGATCGATCTATTCAAGAGTCCGTAGTAAAATAACACGAAGCTATTCTTTCTGTTCGATCTATCCTAGAGTTTGTACTAGAATAACACCTTATGACACACATCAACCAAAACCATAATGTCACCTAGATACTCCATTGTCACCTCAAGTATCCGTGGGCATGATTATACGATATGCATCACACAATCTCAGATTCATCTATTCAACCAACACAAAGAACTTCAAAGAGTGCCCCAAAGTTTCTACCAGAGAGTCAAGACGAAAACGTGTGCCAACCCCTATGCATAGATTCCCAAGGTCACGGAACCTGCAAGTTTACCACCAAAACATACATCAAGTGAATCAATAGAATACCCCATTGTCACCATGGGTATCCCACGCAAGACATACATCAAGTTTTCTCAAATTCTTAAAGACTCAATCTGATAAGATAACTTCAAAGGGAAAACTCAATCCATTACAAGAGAGTAGAGGGGGAGAAACATCACAAGATCCAATTATAATAGCAAAGCTCGCGATACATCAAGATCGTGCCATCTCAAGAACACGAGATAGAGAGAGATCAGACACATAGCTACTGGTACATACCCTCAGCCCCGAGGGTGAACTACTCCCTCCTCGTCATGGAGAGCGCCGAGATGATGAAGATGGCCACCGGAGAGGGATTCCCACCTCCGGCAGGGTGCCGGAACGGGTATAGATTTGTTTTCAGTGGCTACAGAGGCTTGCGGCGATGGAACTCCGGATCTAGGTTATGTTTTGGAAGTTTGGGTATATATAGGAGGTGTTGGTTTTGGGAACAAGCCAGGGGGTCCCCGAGGCGGCCACGAGATAGGGGGGTGCGCCCAGGGGTTAGGGCGCGCCCCCACCCTCGTGGTGTCCTCAGGACACTTCTGGTCCATCTCTGGTACTCCATGGGCTTCTTCTGGTCCAAAAACAATCTTCGTGGAGTTTCAGGTCAATTCGACTCTGTTTGGTATTCCTTTTCTGGGATAGTCAAAAACAAGGAAAAAAACAGAAACTGGCACTGGGCTCTGGGTTAATAGGTTAGTCCCAAAAATCATATAGAAGTGTATATTAAAGCCCATTAAACATCCAAAACAGATAATATAATAGCATGAAACAATAAAAAATTATAGATACGTTGGAGACGTATCAAGCATCCCCAAGCTTAATTCCTGCTCGTCTTCGAGTAGGTAAATGATAAAAATAGAATTTTTGATGTGGAATGCTACCTAACATATTTATCAATGTAATATTCTTCATTGTGGCATGAATGTTCAGATCCGAAAGATTCTAGACAAAAGTTTAATATTGACATAAGAGTAATAATAATTCAAGCATACTAACAAAATAATCATGTCTTCTCAAAATAGCATCGCCAAAGAAAGCTATCCCTACAAAATCATATATTTTGGCTATTCTCTATCTTCATCACACAAAATATTTAAATCATGCACAACCCCGGTTTCAGCCAAGCAATTGTTTCATACTTTAGTATTCTCAAACTTTTTCAACTTTCACACAATATATGAGCGTGAGCCATGGACATAGCATTATAGGTGGAATAGAGTGGTGGTTGTGGAGAAGACAAAAAGGAGAAGATAGTCTCACATCAACTAGGCATATCAACGGGCTATGGAGATGCCCATCAATAGATATCAATGTGAGTGAGTAGGGATTGCCATGCAACGGATGCACTAGAGCTATAAGTGTATGAAATCTCAAAAGCAAACTAAGTGGGTGTGCATCCAACTTTCTTGCTCACCAAGACATAGGGCACTTTGAGGAAGCCCATCATTGCAATATACAAGCCAAGTTCTATAATGAAAATTCCCACTAGTATATGTAAGCGACATCATAGGAGACTCTCTATCATGAAGATCATGGTGCTACATTGAAGCACAAGTGTGGTAAAAGGATAGTAGGAGTGCCCCTTCTCTATTTTTCTCTCATTTTTTTATTTTTTATTTGGGGCTTTTCTTTTCTTTTTTATGGCCTCTTTTTTTCCTTTTCTTTTTCTTTTTCTTTTTCGTCCGGAGTCTCATCCTGACTTGTGGGGGAATCATAGTCTCCATCATCCTTTGCTCACTATGACAATACTCTAATAATGATGATGATCACACTTTTATTTACTTACAACTCATGAATTACAACTCGATACTTAGAACAAGATATGACTCTATATGAATGCCTCCGGCAGTGTACCGGGATGTGCAATGAATCAAGAGTGACATGTATGAAGGAATTACGAACGGTGGCTTTTCCACAAATATGATGTCAACTACATGATCATGCAAGGCAATATGACAATCATGGAGCGTGTCATAATAAATGGAACAGTGGAAAGTTGCATGGCAATATATCTCGGAATGGCTATGGAAATGCCATAATAGGTAGGTATGGTGGCTGTTTTGAGGAAGATATATGGTGGGTGTCTGGTACCGGCGAAAGTTGCACGGCACAAGAGAGGCTAGCAGTGGTGGAAGGGTGAGAGTGCGTATAATCCATGGACCCAAAATTAGTCATAAAGAACTCATATACTTATTGCAAAAATCTACAAGTTATCAAAACAAAGTACTAAACGCATGCTCCTAGGGGAAGGGTTGCTAGGAGTTAACCATCGCGCGATCCCGACCTCCACACAAAGGAAGACAATCAATAAATAAATCATGCTCCAACTTCATCGCATAACGGTTCACCATACGTGCATGCTACGGGACTTGCAAACCTCAACACAAGTATTTATAAAATTCTCAACTACTCTATGAGCATGACTCTAATATCACCATCCTCATATCTCAAAACAATCATCAAGCATCAAACTTCTAATAGTATTCAATGTACTTTATATGAAAGTTTTTATTATACCCATCTTGGATGCCCATCATATTAGGACTAAATTCATAACCTAAGCAAATTACCATGCTGTTCTAAAAGACTCTCAAAATAATATAAGTGAAGCATGAGAGTTCATCAATTTCTTCAAAATAAAACCACTGTCGTGCTCTAAAAAGATATAAGTGAAGCACTAGAGCAAATGACAAACTACTCCGAAAGATATAAGTGAAGATCAATGAGTAGTTGAATAATTATGTAAATATGTGAAGACTCCCTAACATTTAATTTTTTCAGATCTTGGGATATTATTCAAACAGAAGGCAAAACAAAATAAAATAAATTGACGCCCAAGCAAAACACATATCATGTGGTGAATAAAAATATAGTCTCAAGTAAAGTTACCGATGAACGAAGACGAAAGAGGGGATGCCTTCCGGGGCATCCCCAAGCTTAGGCTCTTGGTTGTCCTTGAATATTACCTTTGGGTGCCTTGGGCATCCCCAAGCTTAGGCTCTTGCCACTCCTTATTCCATAGTCAATCAAATCTTCACCCAAAACTCAAAAACTTCACAACACAAAACTCAATAGAAAACTCGTAAGCTCTGTTAGTATAAGAAAATAAAACCACCGCTTAGGTACTGTTGTGAACTCATTCTAAATTTATATTGGTGTAATATCTACTATATTCCAACTTCTCTATGGTTCATACCCTCTGATACTACTCATATATTCATCAAAATAAGCAAACAACACAATGGAAACAGAATCTGTCGAAAACAGAATAGTCTGTAGCAATCTATAACTTTCAAATACTTATGTAACTCAAAAAAATCTGAAATAAATTGGTAGGCGTGAGAATTTGTCTATTAATCATCTGCAAAAATAATCAACCTAAAATCACTCTCGAGTAAAAAATGGCAGCTAATCTCGTGAGCGCAAAAGTTTTTGTTTTTTACAGCAAGATCGCAAAGACTTTCACCCAAGTCTTCCCAAAGGTTGTACTTGGCACTTTATTGAAACAAAAGCTATAAAACATGATTACTACAGTATCTTAATCATGTGGACCCACAAAAATAGTAAGGGTAAATATTGGGTTATCTCCCAACAAGCGCTTTTCTTTAATGCCTTTTTAGCTAGGCATAATGATTTCAATGATGCTCGCATAACAGATAAGAATTGAAACATAAAGAGAGCATCATGAATTGCATGACAAGCACATTTAATTCTAACCCACTTCCTATGCATAGGGATTTTGTGAGCAAACAACTTATGGGAACAGGAATCAACTAGCATAGGAAAGCAAAACAAGCATAGCTTCAAGATTTTCAACTCATAGAGAGGAAACTTGATATTATTGCAATTCCTACAAGCATATGTTCCTCCCTCATAATAATTTTCAGTAGCATCATGAATGAATTCAACAATATAAACATCACATAAAGCATTATTTTCATGATCCCCAAGCATATAACTTTTTATTACTTTCCACATAAGCAAAATTCTTCTCATTCGAAATAGTGGGAGTATCATAAGAAACTTGAATACTATAGATTGTTTCCACATTAAAAGAGTAATGTTCAGAAAAAGGGTAATCATAATCATGACAATTTTTATAAATATAATCATCACTACTTTTTATAGCATAAGTGTCATCACAATAATCATCATAAGTAGCAACTTTGTTCTCATCCTAATCAATTGAAACCTCTTCCAAGATAGTGGAATCATTACTAAATAAAGTCACGACCTCTCCAAATCCATTTTCATCATTATAATCATCATAAATAGGAGGCATGCCATCATCATAATAAATTTGCATATCAAAACTTGGGAGGCTAAAAATATCATCTTCATCAAACGTAGCATCCCCAAGCTTGGAACAAACATTAATTGCAGCAAATAAATTCTCAAACATGTCATTCTCATCAAACATAGCATCCCCAAGCTTGGGCCTATTCATATCATAAGCATAATCACTCTCATCATTAATAGTATGGATAGCACCGATAGTATAGAAATTATCATCATCACAATGAGTATAGGAGTAACATCATTTGGAAGGGATATCTTTTTACCTTTGCTTCTCCGTCTTTTCTTTTTCTTCTTCGCATCATGTGTGGGTTTAATCCTCGTTTTGGAGCTCCTTATTAATGAGATTGGTTGAATAGAAGGCTCCTCCTCATTACCTGATTTATCTAAGAAAAAATAGGAGGATACGGGGAAACCTCTTCCCTTTCATTAGTATTCTCTTCATCTTCTGTTTGTTTTCTTGTCTTTATGTAATTGGTAATATAAGGATTTTCAATGCAATTACCGCACAATACATATAAATTTCCTCTAGATCAAAATCAAGAACTTTATCAAGGACAAATTCTGGAAGATCCTTAGTTATACGTTTCATTTCTTCATAACCCAGAAATAAACTAAGTTCATTATGATGTGCAAGGGAAATCAAGTCATCACAATTTTTGGACACGATTCGATCATGAAACAATTTGCATTGGATATTTAAATGATCATGTTCATTGCAAAGTTCACAAGGATGGCTAAGAAAATTTAAATTTTCAGCACAAACATCTATCCTTTCTTGCAACCATTTAGTTTTTAAATACTTATGCCTCTTGCAAAATCTATCTTCCCTATTTGGTGTGTACTTGCAAACTCTATGCACTCCACAAAAATTGACATGCTTATATGAGATATTTTCATCATGACTAGTGCAATCATCATTAGTACTATGGATATTCAAGGAGCTCGTACTAACAACATTGCAATCATGCTCATCATTCAAAGATTTAGTGCCAAACATTTTAATGCATTTTTCTTCTAGTACTTGAGCACAATTTTCCTTCCCGTCATTTTCACGAAAGATATTAAAAAGATGAAGCATATGAGGCAACCTCAATTCCATTTTTTGTAGTTTTCTTTTATAAACTAAACTAGTGATAAAACAAGAAACTAAAAGATTCGATTGCAAGATCTAAAGATATGCCTTCAAGAACTAACCTCCTCGGCAACGGCGCCAGAAAAGAGCTTAATGTCTACTACGCAACCTTCTTCTTGTGGACGTTGTTGGGCCTCCAAGTGCAGAGGTTTGTAGGACAGTAGCAAATTTCCCTCAAGTGGATGACCTAAGGTTTATCAATCCGCGGGAGGCGTAGGATGAAGATGGTCGCTCTCAAACAACCCTGTAACCAAATAACAAAGAGTCTCTTGTGTCCCCAACAGACCCAATACAATGATAATTTGTATAGATGCACTAGTTCGGCGAAGAGATGGTGATACAAGTGAAATATGGATGGTAGATATAGGTTTTATTAATATGAAAATATGAAAATAGCAAGGTAACTAATGATAAAAGTGAGTACAAACGGGATTGCAATGCTTTGAAACAAGGCCTAGGGTTCATACTTTCACTAGTGCAAGTTCTCTCAACAAGGATAACATAATTAGATCATATAACAATCCCTCAACATGAAACAAAGAGTCACTCCAAAGTCACTAATAGTGGAGAACAAACGAAGAGATTATTGTAGGGTATGAAACCACCTCAAAGTTATTCTTTCTGATTGATCTATTCAAGAGTCTGTAGTAAAATAACATGAAGCTATTCTTTCCATTCGATCTATCCTAGAGTTTGTACTAGAATAACACCTTAAGACACACATCAACCAAAACCCTAATGTCACCTAGATACTCTATTGTCACCTCAAGTATCCGTGGGCATGATTATACGATATGCATCACACAATCTTAGATTCATCTATTCAACCAACACAAAGAACTTCAAAGAGTGCCCCAAAGTTTCTACCGGAGAGTCAAGACAAAAACGTGTGTCAACCCCTATGCATAGATTCCCAAGGTCACGGAACCCACAAGTTGATCACCAAAACATACATCAAGTGAATCAATAGAATACCCCATTGTCACCATGGGTATCCCACGCAAGACATACATCAAGTGTTCTCAAATCCTTAAAGACTCAATCCGATAACATAACTTCAAAGGGAAAACTCAATCCATTACAAGAGATTAGAGGGGGAGAAACATCATAAGATCCAACTATAATAGAAAAGGTCGCGATACATCAAGATTGTGCCATCTCAAGCACACGAGAGAGAGAGAGAGATCAAACACATAGCTACTGGTACATACCCTCAGCCCCGAGGGTGAACTTGTAACATCCCAAATTTTCAATTTGGAATGTTATACATAGATCATACTGCATTGCATGTTTCTTTGCATTTTGTTTGTGGCGATCCTCGAAATTCTAAGAAACTCAAGGACATTCGGAAAGAGTTGGGAATTCTACCGTTTTCGTATTTGAGTTCACTCGAATACCGGTACGAGGACAGTGTTGGTTTTAATTATTTTTCTCTCCTAAAAATATTTCTAAATGAAATATATGAGCGGAGATAATATGACTTCTCCAAAATAGCAGAAATATTGGAGGAAAAATGTTAAAATCACTTTTGGTTTTTTTTCTGGTTTTATTTGCGATTTTATTTGCATAAGAAAAATGCGCGTTTTTCAAAATTGCATTTAGGTCCGGGAAAAATGTTCACTTTGTCCTAAATATGGTTAGAGGACGTTGAAAATTTATTTCAGGATTTTTGGAGTCCGTTTAATATTTCTTTCGTTAGTTTTGCTACGTCAGGACTCTTAAAAAAATGAAACCGACTCCGGGCCGTATGTGGCCAGGACTCCTGGCCTAAGGTCTTTATATAGCGCCGCCCCGGCCTGCTAGTCGTCCCAGCCCGCGCAGCCGCCGCCCCCGAAACCCTAGCCGCCAGCCGCCGCCGCCGCCGCCGCCGAGCCACCGTTGAGCCGCCGCCGCACCACCGCCGAGCCGCCGCACCACCACCGACCGCCGCCGTCGCCGGATCCGTCGAGGTAGCCGCCGCCGACCCGCCGCCCGGTTTTCTAGAAAAGTCGATCGGTTTTTTTTAGAAAACCCTAGGTTCGTTTTTTAGGTTAGATTAGTTTTTTTTGGTTTAGTTATTTTAGCGGACGTTTGTCCGTACGTTCGTTTTAATGAACGATGTTCGTCCGTTAGCCGCAAACAGCTAACGTTCGTTCGTTAGCCTGTTCGTCAGTTTTCTTTTTCGGGGTTTTTATCCGTGATTATACCGATCACGATTTCTGCCCTAATCTTGTTTTTCGTTTTTATTTTCGCTCGAGAGTCGGAATCAGGTGATTCAAAATCCCAGATCTTCGTCTCGATGCCCTCTTTCCGTTTAACCAACTTGAACCAAGTTTTGACTACTGTAAAATTTGACCTTTGATCAATTAGTAACCGGAGCTCGTTTCTTTCGCAGTTTGAGTTTCGTTGCTTCTTTCGATTTGATTCTTTTTCCAAACCGGAGTTCTTAAGTTGAACTTTCTGGTGAGATCTTGTCTTTTGGAGTTTTGTTTGTGCGTCATTGCTTGTTTTCTTATGTATGCTATTGTTTGCTTGCGATAGAATACCCGGACTGTGAAGCGTGCTACTACGAGTCTCTAGGTTTTGCGAATCGTCAGCAAGGCAAGTAACACTTTGACCATACCCTTTTATTACCCAGTTTTTATGCATTAGATCAAACCCTCACACATTGCATCAGTAGGATCTCTTAAATTGTGGGACTGGGAAGTAGATTGAGGTAGAACCTATCACCTGCATTATTTTCAAACCCTTGGGAGTTACTTCTACGTTTGCTTAGGTTGCTTTGCTATGCTCGTAGACGTGGGATGGGTTTGAGTGAAATCCATGACAGATGTGAGTTGTTAATTAAGGATTCAACTTAAGGTGGCTACCTGAATACACATCTGGGTGGATTTGTTGCAGGGCACCTGGGGTATCCAGTGTTGTCCTAGGAAATCCCACGGTTCCGTGTGATTTTTCCTATGGAATGCCACCCAGGCTCAAAGGGATCATAAAACTATTCTTGCTAGAAACTTCCGTGTGCAGCCACAATGCCATTATGGGCTCTGGCATAGTTGAGTAAGTTGTGGGAAACCTTTCCATGATGGGCTAGAAGATGTAGATGGATTGTAGGTGTACCGGCCTATCTATCTGGTTAAGGGGACCTCTTCGGAAAGACTGTGTCTCGGTCATCCGTTTTTCAAACACCATGTAGTGCGAGAAACCAAACGGAGGCGATCGAGTCTTGTGGGAAAAGTGCACAAACCTCTGCAGAGTGTACAAACTGATCATGATTAGCCGTGTCCCCGGTTATGGACATCTTGAGTATTTGGTACTTGAATTATTGGTTGATCTCATCACTCTATAAATTAATTTGCTGGGTTAATGATAACTTTAATTTGGGATTGAGTTGGAGGTACCTTCTCAATGATGTTTCAACTACCATGATAGTTAAAAATAAAATTCATTCCTTTGTTGTAGGGAAAAATTGGCTTTACGCAAAAACTTTAACCTTATAGCCTCCACCAGCCAAATATGCATATAGTATAGCCTTTATTCTGTTACTTGCATCTTCTGTGTTATCTTGCCAGCATATTCCCTGTGCTGACCCGTTTTCGGGCTGCAACATATTACGTTGCAGACTTTTCAGACGAGGAATAGGACGTTCTAGGTCGTTTGTCATGCACTCAGCTATGCCGTTGGAGTTGATGGACTCACTTATCTTCCAAGCCTTCCGCTGTTATTTTGTTAGATGGCCTTAAGCCATAGATTTTTGTAATAAGTTCTCATTGGAGACATTCGATGTAATAAGTGTGTGATTGCCACTCTGTTATAAATTCTTCAAGTACTGTGTGTGTCAGCATTACCGATCCAGGGATGACACAGAACACAGATACTTCGGTCCATTCACATCGTGGTCGCTACAGAACTACTCCCTCCTCGTCATGGAGAGTGCCGGGATGATGAAGATGGCCATCGAAGAGGGATTCCCCCTCTAGTAGGGTGCCAGAACGGGTCTAGATTGGTTTTCGATGGCTACAAAGGCTTGTGGGGGCGGAACTCCCGATCTAGGTTATGTTCTGGAAGTTTGGGTATATATAAGAGGTGTTGGAGCCGGGATCAAGTCAGGGGGTCCTCGAGGCGGCCACGAGATAGGGGGGCTACCCAGGGGGGTAGGGCGTGTCCCCCACCCTCGTGGTGGCCTCGGGACTCTTCTGGTCCATCCCCAGTACTCCATGGGCTTCTTCTGGTCCAAAAACAATCTCCGTGGAGTTTCAGGTCAATTGGACTCCGTTTGGTATTCCTTTTCTGCGATACTCAAGAACAAGGAAAAACAGAAACTGGCACTGGGCTCTGGGTTAATAGGTTAGTCCAAAATCATATAAAAGTGTATATTAAAGCCCATTAAACATCCAATATATATAATATAATAGCATGGAACAATAAAAAATTATAGATACATTGGAGATGTATCATGGTGTTACCATATCAAGCTGACCAGTGCAGCCACACTTACCTTTATGGGAAGGTCCTAACTGGGTCTATTGTCATGTCTCTCGCCGGTGCCTCCAACGAGGGAAGGATATGCATGGGCGCGCGCTACCCTGATCAGGTAGGCGGACATAAGCCTTGTGTGCCCGTTGTTGTTGTTATACCCGGGCTGTCCCCGTTTGGGACCATTTTTGTTTTGCCACGATGGTGGCCGTTTTGTCACGACGGTGGCCGTTGGTGCCTTTGGTAGGCACGGGGCCACCCAGGACTTATCCCGGAGGGGAGTTTGTCGGAGTGGCCGAGAGGGTGTCATGGCAGTAGGACGGTTTTATCGGAACATCGTTGGTCCAGCCGAATGGGAGTGCGAGGCCATGGGTTCCGTGGTGTGGGTAAAGTGTACTAACCTCTACAGAGTGTATACTAAATCTATCGATAGCCGCGCCCGCGGATAAGGGCCCACTTCGTGTCGGTCACACTATGGGTCAATAGTAATAATAATAATGGGCTTAATAACAAACCCGGCGTGATGATGAGATAAGTTGGTTATGTGATCCGTGAATGATCACCGTTTGGTTACGAGGTAACCCGTTGAGCCTAGAGTGGTTCCGTTTGTGATCCGTGAAATGATCACCGTTTGGTTACGAGGTAACCCGTTGAGCTAACAGTGGTTATGTTTGTGATCCGTGAATGAACACCGTGGTATCAAGGATGCCGAGTTGTTGGACATTCATGATGTTGTGCGAGAATCATGGGGGAAGGATCAAGCTCCTTGTGATCATTTAATGATTACTACGGTATTGTTTATACCAAGCTTGATTTGATCCTGAGATGATCGTGTGATGTCCGAGGTTCGTAAGTGATACATGTGATGGTTACAAGGTAACCCGAGCAGAATAAGTGGTGCATATAGTGTCATCATGTTGCATGCTAGTATCGTCAGATTTATATGCGCATGCCATGCTCATATTGTTCTAGCTGTATCATGTTCATGTTGTTCATGCCATGTTATCCTGATGAGCTCATGATAATTCCTTCTTAACCTGTAATTGCCATGTTGTTGTTTTTCTTGAATGTTTCTGGTTATTGTGAGCTTGCAAGTACATTCAATGTACTGACCTGGCATGTCATGCCAGTTTGCAGGTCATGCCGTGATTGCGTGATTGCTTGTCATGGTTTCCATCCATGGGAGCTAGGATAAGCATTCCAGCCAGAGTCCCTGCGGAGTGGAGCTCATCACCGTCGTCGTTGTTCCGCTGCTAGAGTTATTCCGCTGCATCATGTTGTTCTGCTGCTTCCATGGAGCAACTGTGGCAGGCATAGTGTCGCTGTGCAGATGTAACCCTTGTACCCAAATAGATTGTAATAAAGATCTGATTTGTTCTATGCTAAGCAGTGCCGTATTCCAGAAGACTTCTCCTCGATCTCTGGGCTGGAATACGGGGCATTTCGGTTTTCTCTGAGCCGGGGTGCCACAAAGACTTTAATACTCAAGCATACCAACAAGCAATCATGTGTTTTCAAAATACTAATACTAAAGCAAGTTATCCCTAGCCCATTATGCTCAACCATTAATCCATTCATGCAACACATCCAATGCTCAAGTGTGATAATAGTGTTCCATAGTTGGTACTTTATAAGAGAAGATGGAGACTCAAATAAAAATAAAAATTGCATAAAGTAAAAGGTAGGCCCTTCGTAGAGGGAAGTAGGGATTTGTCGAGGTGCCAGAGCTCAAAGCTTAAAAATTGAGAGATAAACAATTTTGGGAGGCATACTTTTCCCGTCAACGAAAATGACTTAGAGTTCCCAACACTTTCCATGCTAGATATATCATAGGCGGTTCCCAAACATAAAATAAAGTTTATTCATTTTTCCACCATACTTTCACATTTCATGGCTATCCATATTCACGGGTGTCCTCCATACCAACACTTTCCAAGGAATTTATTACTTGACAACATAAAGTAAATTTCTTTCCCATTTCGGGACTGGGAATTCCTATTACCACCATACTCTCGTGCAATGACAAGTGAATAATTACTCATCTTGAGAATAACACATCTAGCATGAAAAATACTAGCCACCCCTCGCTGCTTCATGATTGGTACAAGCACACAAAGGAGAAATTTATTTTTGAATTAGAGTTGGCACATACAAATTTGATTAGAATAACATGGAAATATCGCATATAGGTAGGTATGGTGGACTCATTTGGCACAACTTGGGTTTCAGGATTTGGATGCACAAGTAGTATTTCTACTTAGTACAAGGTGGAGGCTAGCAAGAGATTGAGAAGCGACCAACCAAGGAACGAAAACCATCATAAGAGAACAATAAACATAACTATCACCGTATAATGCAACACAAGTAGGATGTAATTTCATTGCATGACTATTGACTTCCGTGCTTGCATAGGGAATCACAAACCTTAACATCAATATTCTTACTAAAACATAATTACTCGTTAATATGGCTCACATATCACTATCATCATATCTCGAAACTTTTATTTTGTCCAATGACCTTCATGAAAGTTTTTATTATATCCACCTTGGATATCTATCATATTGGGACTAGTTTCATGTTTTGCTTTTGATAAGCTCAAAAAATATAAGTGAAGAACATGAGTATCAAATTTCCTTCTCTCAAATTAATCTAAGTGAAGCATGAGAGAATTTCTTCAAAATTTACTAACTCTCAAATAAATCTAAGTGAAACGTGAGAGCATTTCTTCAAAAATAACAAAGCACACCGTGGTCAAAAAGATATAAGTGAAGCAATACAAAAATTCCATAACTCTAAACAATTTAAGTGAAGCATAAGGAGCAATTCTAACAAATCATAGCATAATTTTGGCTCTCTCAAATGGGTGTGTACGACAAGGATGATTGTGACAAAATAGCAAACAAAACAAGCAAAGACTCATATCATACAAGACGGTCCAAGCAAAACTCATAATATGTGACAAATAAAAATATAGTCTCAAGTAATATACTGATGGTCGATAGAAGAAAGAGGGGATGCCACTCGGGGGCATCCCCAAGCTTAGTTGCTTGATACTCCTTGAGCATTATCTTCGGGTGCCTCGGGCATCCCCAAGCTTAGCCTTTTGGTAATCCTTATTCCTTCATCCATCATGGTCTCACCCAAAACTTAAAAACTTCAATCACACAAAAATCAACAAAACCTCGTGAGTACTGTAGCAAACCAATTCATATTTTGTAATTGTATTATTCTACTGTATTCAAACTTTTCCATGGCAAAACTCTTCAAAAGAAACCATAGACCAATCAAAACAAGCACATAACACAACGAAAATAGAATCTATCAAAAATAGAACAGTCTATAAAGACGTAATTTTTATCATACTTCTGTAACGCTGAAAAAAAAATCTGAAAAATTAGGAAAACATGGAAAATTTGTATATTGATAACGTGTAAAAATTTCAAGAATTTATCACGTTCGAGTAGCCATCAACAATTCTGGTATTGGCGCAAAAAGTTTCTGATTTCCAACGCAATCAAATCAACTATCAACCAAATCATCCCAAAGGCTTTGCTTGGCACAAACACTAATTTAAACCACAAAAACACATCTAATCAGAGGTATATTTGTGTAATTATACAGGAACAGAAAATAAGAAGCAAAAAATTATTGTATTCCTAGGGTTGCCTCCCAACAAGCTCTTTCTTTATAGCCATGAAGATAGGCTTGAGATTTCAATGATGCTCACATGAAAGACATGAATTGAAGCACAACGAGAACATCATAAAACATGTGACAAACACATTTAAGTCTAACATACTTCCTATGCATAGGAATTTTGTAGGCAAAAAAATTATCAAGACAAGAAATATCTAGCATATGCAAGGGAGAAGAATAAAACATTGACAATCTCATCATAACGAGAGGAAATTAGTAACATGAAAATTTCGGATCATATTCAAATTCAACAATATATCTATCACATAACATATTCTCTATATGATCCACATGCATGCAAAGTTGACACTCTTCCAAAATAGCGGGTTTATCATCAAATAAAGTCATGACCTCTCCGAACCCACTTTTATCAAAAAAATCATAAGCTTGATCATTCTCCAAAGTAGTGAGATCATTATTACCTAAAGTTGACACTTTCCCGAACGCACTTTCAATATCGTTGGCGTTCTGGGAACCATGGTACCCAGAATTGCCTGCCTATGGCCCATGATGTGGCTCCTTCACCGGCCTAGTATGGCCCATCTTCAGCATCGACACTCAAGACCCTCGCGGGGGGCCAAGCCTCGCGAGGCAAACGACACCAAGACCTCTGGAGGGAGCAGTCCCACTTGGCTGGCTCCAGAGGGGTGGAGAACTCTATGTGCGCCACACCTCGTGAGGTTCGGATGACGCAAGACATGACGACCAAGGCCAGGCGGGTGCCAGCGGGCGTAGGACGATCGGTTTCCTCTTTAGTGCTAAAGAGGCAAGCACAAACGCGGACTTCCGAGGAATCAAGCAAAGGTTTCCATTTATATGCAACAAGACCAGGATATCCAGGATGGCAGGACGGAGGTCATCGTCGAGCCCACTGTGGTGTCAGGATCAGAAGCTTTGCAGGCGAAGACCACCTTTAGTCAGGATAAGATGTACTAGTTGTCTCCCTTCAAATTTGGCCGTTGTGGGAACCCTTCCCGCCTATATTTTGGGGAAAGAGGACCAAGGCCACTATAAATATAGGATAGCCACCACCATAGGAGGAGATTGGATCCAGGATCCGATAGATAATTGAGACCTCCCTCTAGACACACACACCACCAAGAACACACCTTGCAAGGTGGTTCACCCACTGTACTAGTTCTTCCTCATCCCACCTTGAGGCAATCCACCACAATGCAGGAGTAGGGCCACTCACCGCTAGGTGGCATGAACCTGGGTAAACTGCCTTGTGTCGTGTTCTTTCTTGTTCCTTGAGCTAGTTCGTAGAAACGGTGAGTAGACTGATAGGGGGAGTTGAGTTCTTCACACGCACCCCAGTGTTCAAACTTACAAGGGTTTTGCGGAGCCCTGAATCCGACATTTGGCATGCCAGGTAGGGGTGCATCAGAGTCTCTCTTGCTCCGGGCGAATCGTCATCACCTTGCCGCCCCCATGGCCGACGCTCCCCGAGCCATCGCTGAGCCCTGGGCCGCTTGGCCTGCTCAGGCGGCACCTCCCGTCCAGGGGGACCTCAACTCCACGCTCTAGGCGGCTCTCCCACCACCCAGTGCTGTCAACCGCGGGAGGCATGGGCCACCGCCGCTCGCTTCTACCCCGTGTCGCAATCGCTCTGCCGGGCGGTCCTTAAGCTACACCACGGCGATGGGGCAACACACTCGACGGGAGCAAGTGAATATGTGGACCATGCTTGTTGTGGCACGGGTATTTCTCCGATGCAGATTGATGGAGGTCGGTCACGACGCCTTGCTAGGGCGCGTCTCAGAGCTGCTGGACGCCGCGTGCAGAGGCTCGGCGCCTTTCTGCACCTTGCCCACGTCGTGAGCGCTGCCAGGAGCATGCGGTGACCTCCACAGTGCCCGGGTGCCTTTTCTCGAGGAACCCGAAAGACCCCGCGGTGCCGGCTTGGGCCATGGCACCGCTTGCCTGGCTGGGGGTGCAGTGCCTACGGGTGCGGCAAGCTCAAGCGCCCCCCTTGGGACCTCACCGAGATGCTGCCCTGCGGTCACTGCGGCCCCGCGCCAGGCCAAGAAGACGGCGATGACGAATGGCTAGGCAATGGCTCAAGGGCGAGAGCCACGGGCATCGCTGCGCCTCACGCGGCAGACCTGCCGTACTCACCAAGGAGTCCTCAACTGTCCCCCCCGTCTTGGACCATGGGACCGAGCAAGCCCGAGACTCACCACAGGCCACCATGGGGCTTCATCGACGCCTTCATCCACGGCAGCCACCTGGTACAACCAATATCTCAAGGACATGATTACACTGACCATGGACCGCAGGAAAATCAAGCCTCACCGACGACCTTGGACCTCAGGACGGCGGCCCCGTTGCAGCAACATGCAACACACTAGGGGTTGCGTGGGGGAGGCCCGGAGCCAGGCCCTCCTCCGCACGACCCAGGGCAAAGCGCTGCCTGCATCGGCGGCGCATGCCACTCAGAGGTAGGCCCCTGTCGGGGCAGGCGTCGGTGAAACGTCTCCAACGTATCTATAATTTTTTATTGTTCCATGCTATTATTTATGAAGTCTTGGATGTTTCATGGGCTTTATCATACACTTTTATATCGTTTTTGGGACTAACCTACTAACCCAAAGGCCCAGTCCAGATTGCTGTTTTTTGCCTGTTTCGGGGTTTTGCAGAAAAAGAATATCAAACGGAGTCCAAACGGAATGAAACCTTCGCGAGAGATATTTTTCGAGAAAATCACGCACAAGGAACTTGAGAACCACATCAGGGGAGCATCGAGGCACCCACGAGGGTGGGGGCGCGCCCCCTGCCCAGGGCGCGCCCCCCTACCTCGTGGGCCCCTCAAGCGTCTTCCGGTGTCCTCCTTCCTCCTATATAATTCTACGTACCCCGAAACCTTCGACAACAGAGAGAAAACCCTAATTCCACCGTCGTAACCTTATGTTCCCATGAGATCCCATCTTGGTGCCTGTTCCGGAGCTCGACCGGAGGGGGATCCATCACGGAGTTCTTCATCATCATCATCATCGCCCTCACCACGAGTTGTGAGTAGTTTGCCACAGACCTTCGGGTCCATAGCTAGTATCTAGATGGCTTCTTCTCTCTTTGGATCTCAATATAAAGTTCTCCTCGGTCTTCGAGGAGATCTATTCGATGTAATCTCTTTTTGCGGTGTGTTTGTCGAGATCCGATGAATTGTGAGTTTATGATCAAGATTATCTATGAAAGATATTTGGTTCTTCTCTGAACTTTTTATGTGTGCTCATAATATCCTTGCAAGTCTCTTCGAATTATTGGTTTGGTTTGGCCTACTAGATCTATAGTTCTTGCAATGGGAGAAGTGCTTGGCTTTGGGTTAAATCTTGCGGTGTCCTTTCCCAGTGACAGTAGGGGCAGCAAGGCACGTATTGTATTGTTGCCATCGAGGATATAAAGATGGGGTTTATATCATATTGCTTGAGTTTATCCCTCTACATCATGTCATCTTGCTTAAGTTGTTACTCTGTTCTTATGAACTCACTACACTAGATGCATGCTGGATAGCGGTTGATGTGTGGATTAATAGTAGTAGATGCAGGCAGGAGTCAGTCTACTTGTCTCGGACGTAATGCCTATATACAATGATCATGCCTAGATAGTCTCATAATTATTCGCTTTTCTATCAATTTCTTGACAGTAATTTGTTTATCCGCCGTAGAATATCGCTATCATGAGAGAAGCCACTAGAGAACACTATGGCCCCCGGGTCTATTCTCAACATATAAATCTACATCTACTTTACTTTTATGGCTTTTATTTTCTATTCTTATAAGCCAAAATACCAAAAATATAAACTGCCATCTCTATTAGATCTCACTTTCGTAAGTGACCGTGAAGGGATTAACAGCCCCTTATCGTGTTGGCTGCGAAGTACTTATTTGTTTGTGCAGGTGCGAGGGACTCGCGCGTGGTCTCCTACTGTATTGATACGTTGGTTCTCAAAAACTGAGGGAAATACTTACGCTACTGTGCTGCATCTCCCTTTCCTCTTCGAGGGAATACAACGCAAGCTCGAGAACTAGCAAGAAGAATTTCTGGCGCCGTTGCCGGGGAGGCTTACGCAAAAGTCATATACCAAGTACCTATCACAAACCCTTATCCTTCGCATTGCATTTATTTGCCTCTCGTTTTCCTCTCCCCCACTTCACCCTTGCCGTTTTATTTGCCCTTCTTCCGCCATGTGTTTATCGTCCGCTTGCTTCTTGTTTGCTTGTGTGATGCTTGCTTGCTTGTCATCATGACTAGCACACCTATCATTATCGACACTCCCGAGAGTAAGGTCCTCAACTTTAAACAAAGGGAGGAAGAAAACTTAGAAGATGCCTGGTATAGAATTTGCAATGCTCAAAATAGATCCAATAGTAAGCTTTCCACTTCCGTGCATCTTCGCAATTTTTATGTCGGCATAACTCCGTGGAATAGATTTATCTTAGATACCATTACCGGAGGGAATTTCTTGGGTAGCCACATCGTTGATTCTTATAATGCTATGACTGAATTATTTGGCTCACCACCTCTTTTGGTTAATGGGAGCGTTTTAACTTTGGAGCATGTTATGCAAAGGTTAGAAATCATTGAAAACAAAGTTGCTACGGTAGAATTGGTAGATAACTTGGATAGAAAAATCCATAATGAAATCACACAATATGGATCTAAGGTAGGAGTTGTTCTTAAAAATCTTAAGGAAAAGGAGCACTTTGTTAAAGAAAAACTAGATTAGGATTCTACTAGAATCAATAAGCTTGAGGATGTTATCACTAATGTGGGTTCTGCTCTTTCCGCTATAAAAACTACTCCAAATACCTCTACCAATAAATTATCCAAGTTCATATATGTCCCTAAAGACAAGGGTGAAACATCTAGAGTTGCGGATCTCAAATCCATAAGTGTTCGCCCCAATTTTGTTAGTTTTGCAAGAGACTCCTTTGACACTTTAGAATTTCTTGATTTCTTGCCGAAGAGTTTGACTATTAATAGGGATAAAGAAGTGCCTAAGAATCTTAAGTGCTTAATCAAAGAATCGCCTTCCAAAGATGGCAATACCTAGATCTATCTTGTATCGTGCTTAGCTAGGGGCATAAAACGATAGCGCTTGTTGGGAGGCAACCCAATTTCATATTTTTTTGTTTTTGTTGCTGTTAGGGAATAAATATTGCATCTAGCCTCTGATTAGATGTGGTTTCATGTTTTGTTTAGTGTTTGTGCCAAGTAGAACCGTCGGGAAAACTTGTGTGAAGTTTATGTGATCTTGCTGTGAAAAACACAATCGTTAGCGCTCACTGGAATGGTCGTCAAATTTTACCGGAACGTGCTATTTAGTTGATTATTTTTTCATATGATTAATATACAAATTCCTCAAATTTAACAATTTAGTTTGAATTTTTTGGATTTATAGAAATATGCGAAACCTACAGAGTGCTACAGACTGATCTGTTTTTGACAGATTCTGTTTTTCGTGTGCTGTTTGCTTATTTCAATGCAACTATGAGTAATTTTTGGAGGTATGAACGATAGAGAAGTTGGAATACAGTAGGTTTAACACCAATATAAACAAAGAATGAATTCATTGCAGTACCTTTGAGTAGTGTTTTGCTTTTTTATACTAACGGAGCTCACGAGAATTTTTGTCTAAGTTTTGTGTTGTGAAGTTTTCAAGTTTTGAGTATTGCTTTGATGGACCATGGAACAAAGAGTAGAAAGGGCCTAAGATTGGGGATTCCCATGGCACACCAAGGAATTCAAGGATAATCAAAAGCCTAAGCTTGGGGGATGCCCCGGGAAGGCATCCCCTCTTTCGTCTTCATCCATCGGTAACTATACTTGGAGTTATATTTTTATTCGCCACATGATATGTGTTTTGCTTGGAGCGTCTTGTATAATTTGAGTCTTTGCTCGTTAGTTTGTCACAATCATCCTTAATGGGCACACCTATTTGATAGAGTTAAATATGGCCTAGGAATTGTTAGAACACTCTATGTGCTTCAATTATATCTTTTGAGTTGTATAGTTTTTGCTCTAGTGCTTCACTTATATCTTTTAGAGCACGGTGGTGGTAATATTTTGTAGAAATTTTTGAACTCTCATGCTTCACTTACATATATTTGAGAGTCCATTAAAACAGCATGGTAATGTGTTTAGGCTAAAAAAACTAGTCTTCACATGATAGACATCCAACGTCAATGTAGTAAAAAAATCACACTAAGTGCATTGAATATGATGAGATGTTGGATGCTTGATAATTGTTTTGAGATATGAGGATAGTGATATTAGAGTCATACTAGTGGAGTTATTATTAAATTGAGAAATACTTGTGTTAAGGTTAGTGATTCCCGTAGCATGCACGTAAGGTGAACCGCTATGTGACGAAGTTAGAGCATGAGGTATTTGTAAAGTGCCAACCTTTGTGTGGAGGTCGGGGGCGCGCGATGGTTAACTCCTACCAACCTCCCCCCTAGGATCATGCGTTGATTGCTTTGTTTTGATGACTCATAGATTTTTGCAATAAGTATATGAGTTCTCATGACTAATGTTGAGTCCATGGATTATACGCACTCTTACCCTTCCACCATTGCTAGCCTCTCTTGTACCGCGCAACTTTCGCCGGTGCCATAAACCCACTATATATCCTTCCTCAAAACAGCCACCATATTATTCCTCAAAACAGCCACCATACGTACCTATCATGGCATTTCCATAGCCATTCCGAGATATATTGCGATGCAACTTTCCACCGTTCCGTTCATATGACACGCATCATATTGTCATATTGCCATGCATGATCATGTAGTTGACATCGTATTTGTGGCAAGGCCACCATGCATAACTTTTCATATATGTCACTCTTGTTTCGTTGCACATACCGGTACACCGCCGGAGGCATTCATATAGAGTCATACTTTGTTGTAGTATCGAGTTGTAATAATTGAGTTGTAATGAAAAGTGTGAAGATCATCATTATTAGAGCATTGTCCCATGGGAGGAAAGGCTAAATCTATAAAGCCCCTCCGCAAAAAAAGGCCAAAGAAAAAAAGAAAGGACCAAAAAAGGGACAATTGCTACTATCTTTTTTCCACACTTGTGCTTCAAAGTAGCACCATGTTCTTCATTGTAGAGAGTCTCATGCTTAGTCACTTTCATATACTAGTGGGAATTTCTCGTTATAGAACTTGGCTTGTATATTCCAACAATGGGCTTCCTCAAATGCCCTAGGTCTTTGTGAGCAAGCAAGTTGGATGCACACCCACTAGCTTCTTTTGTTGAGCTTTCATTCATATTAAGCTCTAGTGCATCCTTTGCATGGCAATCCCTACTCACTCACATTGATATCTATTGATGGGCATCTCCATAGCCCGTTGATACGCCAAGTCGATGTGATACTATCTCCCTTCTTTTTGTCTTCTCCACAACCACCTCTATTCCACCCATAGAGCTATGTCCATGGCTCTCGCTCATGTATTGCATCAAAGTTGAAAGGTTTGAAAGAATAGAGTATGAAAACAAGTGCTTGGCCGAAATCGGGGTTGTGCATGATATGCATATTTTGTGTGATGAAGAGGGAGCTTAGCCAGACTATATGATTTTGTAGGGATAACTTTCTTTAGCCATACTGTTTTGAAAAGACATGATTGCTTTGTTAGTATGCTTGAAGTATTGTTAATTCTTATGTCAATGTAGACTTTTGTCTTGAATCTTTCAGATCTGAACATTCATGTCACAATTAAGAGAATTACATTGAAAAACTATATTGGTTAGCATTCCACATCAAAAATTCTTTCTTTACCATTTACCTACTCGAGGACGAGCAGGAATTAAGCTTGGGGATGCTTGATACGTCTCCAACGTATCTATAATTTTTGATTGCTCCATGCTATTATTTATGAAGTCTTGGATGTTTAATGGGCTTTATCACACACTTTTATATCATTTTTGGGACTAACCTACTAACCCAAAGGCCCAGTCCATATTGCTGTTTTTTGCCTGTTTCAGGGTTCTGCAGAAAAAGAATATCAAACGGAGTCCAAACGGAATGAAACCTTTGCGAGAGAAATTTTTGGAGAAAATCACGCACAGGGACCTAGTGGAAGCACTTAGCTTCTCGCTCGAGAGAAGACAAAGACTAGCCTAGGTGCCAGACGCGGCTATTGGTTCTTTTTGTTTGCTTTCTTTCTGTAGTTTAATTCGCTTTCTTTTTGGAGTAAAACTTGGAGTTTCGTGTTCTTGCAAAAAGTGAGGGTTTTTTCCTTGATCCGCAGCGTTGCCTAGCTTTTGATTTCTGTCTAAGGACACCGGTCTCAGGCCTGCTGCCCACACCCGTGAGCACCTGTTGAGCGGGGTCTGGGCACGCCGTGCGCGCTACGCGCGCTGGAGCTGCCTCAAGCGGCATCCGAACGACCATCACGGGGCCACGGTGCACGCACCTCGCCAAGGCTGGCGCTTAACTCCTCGCCAGGCGCTCTCTGGAAAATCTGCGGGTTCCTCAGGAGTCTCAGACGTTCATTAGCCTCGGGACGTCTTCTCGCAGGAAAGGCTCCCTCACGTCATGAGGACTCATTCAAGACCCTCCATTCCCAGATAAGTTGTGGTTTAGGCTCCGTCAAGGGCCTTTTTGGCTTGAGACGGGACCTCTTACCACCTACCTTAAAAGCATCACCTAATATCATACATAATAAGGGAACTCTCCTTAGGGATGAAAATGGAGTGGAAAGTTTCCGCTTTTCCGGAGGAAAAATGGAAAACGGAGAGGAAATATGAAAACGGAAATGGAAATTTGCAAAATGAAAATGGAAATGGAATTTTTTATGCGGAAACGGAAACAAAAACAAAATGGTGTTTTCCAGTGGAATAGACATGGAAACGAAACTTTCCGTTTCCGTAAATATGGAATTTCTGTTTCTACTATAGGCCTATGACTGCTATGTAGCCCAAGTACCAAACAACACACAATGAAAGAATGAGTAGAATGAGCAGAATGGGTCATTTGAGGACCAAATTTTATTAGCTCACATGTACTCAACTAGACCCTATACGGAATTGTCATGTACTACTACAATACTATCCTATGTTGCTCACACAACCATATTATTTTGTAGTCATGTTAACAATTCCATAAATTTGTTTGTTTATTGTCTATATTTCTTTATGATTCAAGGGGGTTTTAAGTTCTGGTCAACAAACCATTTTGTTTCCGTGTCCGCTTTGTATTTGCTCCGTGTCTGTTTCCGGTAGTATTTGTTTCCGTATTTGTTTCCGGGGTTTCTGTATTCGTTTTCGCTTCCGCGAAAAAATATGAAAACAAATATGGTAGCACCCAGTTCCGTCCGTTTCCGCGCCGTTTTCATCCCTAACTCTCCTCCCCAAAATTCTCTCACATCCCCTCGAGGTAGTGTTCGAAAGCTTTGTTGCATACATGACAAAACAGTAAATAAGAGCCTAGCGAGGCACATCTTCGTCTGCATCGTCATCATCACTGTCACCCCCTCCAGCTGCAGGCGCACCCACTTCTCCCTCGGTGGCGAGCTCCATGATCAGATCATCCACATGGTCGTCCACCCACTTCGCCAAGACGCCCAGAGTGGCCCCGGGCACGGGGGCTATCGCCGCGTCAAAATCAAAGACATGATCAAGGCTGACAAGGTGGCTGAAGATGCATGATAATGTGCATCCAAGGAGGTCACGGCTCCTTTCCTCGATGAGATGACGAGCTTTTGCAACCCGATCCTCCAGACGGGTCATGATCTGGGTGAAGAAGTGAAGGTAGCCGGCATCATCATCCTCATGAGGCCGCGGGACGCTCTCTTCGCAGATCATATCTAGGGCCCGGTTAGCCCTCACCCTAAGACCTTTGAGCATTGAAGAACGCTCACGCTGCATCATATGGCGGTGACTCACCTCATCCGCAGCCTGACCCACGGAGGACTCAGCGTCCGCGACTTGCCTTTGAAGCGAAGACAGTTCGGCCTAGATGGAGGCATGTGCCTCCCGGGTGGCCGCTTCGCGCTGCGCTATGGCGTCCAGGTTCTTCCTGAGGGCGGTGGTCCTACCCTCCATCTCAACCTGCTGTAGCTGGGATTTGGTCTCCTGAAGACTCAGTTTCTGGTGGTATTCCTCTACAAGGGCTTCGCGAATCTTCTCCCCCTTCTGATTGACTTCCTGCTGGATCTTAGCTACTCGGGCAGCAACGGCATCCTTAGCTACCACAACTTAGCGCTCCCTCACTTCCAGTCTCTCAAGCTGCAAACTGTGCTCCAAGGCCTCAAGCAGCAGTGCCTCCTCGCGCTTCTGGAGCTCCTTCCCATTGGAGGGGGCTCCCTTCAGCGGTGTCATCAGCGCGGCTCGTCACGCTTGGATCCGCTGCTCAAGGGCAGCGTTTGATGACTGGAGCTCCTTCTCCCGCTCCACAGCCGCCTTGTAGCGGCAATCAGCTGCCATGGCCTCCTCCAAGGCACGAGTACAGGCCTCGCGAGAGGTTGCAAGGGACTTCTCAGCATCCACTCCGGCTCGCTCGTACTGCCGGCGCACCAGATTGACGACAACCTTCAGCTTATGCCACTCCTGCGCCAGGCGGAAACTCTCCGATTCGAGGCATACGTCGACATCAGCAAGCTCTTCCCCGAGCCGGCCCAGTGCACCGATGACTTTCTGGAAGAGATCATGGCGGACAGTGCTGCGCCCGCGCGTAAGCTCCAGGGCATGCCCAGGCCCCTCGGGGCAGGGGGCTGCTGAAGAAGAAGCACGGGGCATTCCATCGGCCGCTTGCAAGGGGCTAGTAGCCGGCGCTCCCCCGGCCGTCTCTTCAGCTTTAGGAGGAGGACCAAGTGGCGCAGACCTGACACTCGAGGGTCCTCTCAGGGCTGGTTCCGAGGGAGGCCATCTACAGGGCAAGGGCACTGGAGGCCCAGGCCATCGGACCCTAGGCGGAGCGCTTGTCTCACGGGACGTCCCCATGCCTTGCGCAGATACTAGGCGCGGGGAGCCTAAAGTCAGCACCGAGCCGAGAATCCTCGAGGAGCGACCTCTAGGATCTTCCGCCTTCGCGAACGGAGTAGCCCTGAGGAGGCAGAGTTGGGAAGGAACGTCGCTCGAGAAGAAAAGCAAAGATAAGGCACTTACCCGGTCACTGCTATATACTTTTGTTGTTTCAGGGGATGGAGACCATCCATGCTGCAACCCCACAGCCCTTTCCTCTTGCGGAGCGCCCTGAGGTTCGGGCGAAGCGGGCCAGAGAATGGGGCGCGATCTTCAGAGGCCGGCAGGCTCGTAGCCACCTCGGGAATGTGCGTCTGAGCCTCGGGTGCGGTCTCGTCGGGGGCGGCGGACCGTGCCTGCTCGAGGATGACGACCTCAGGAGCACTCTCGGGGCTCTTGGAGCAGCTGCCTCGGGAGCCCCAGGCAGCGTTAACTCCTCACCCGAGGCCTCGGGAGCCACCGGTGGAGCTCGCCCCCCTGCTCCCACATCTGGGGCGCGCGTCGCAGGATCGTCAACCACCGGAATCACTAGGACTGGGTTCTCTCGGGGCTCGACGAGGCCCTTTGGGCGCAGCCCCCACTCATCAAAAGAGGGCATCTGCTTCGTGAAGTCCTCCTTGTTCGAGCAGTTGTACAGAAGGAAACCATCCTCAGGAATCACGGCGGGCGCTGGGTCGCCGGTCAAGAGCCCAAGCACTCCGCGCAGCGTCTCGGAGGGAAGCGAAGGCTCCTGAAGCCTGATGGGATCCGTAGGGCCAGTGAAGGTCCACATCAGACGATAATGGCGCTGAAGCGGTGCGATGCACCATCTGACGAACTCCCTCATCACCATTAGAGTCGTCACCCCCGCCTTCTTCAATCTGGCCAGCCTGGCCCAAACAAAGGTGAGATGGCAATCCACAAGCTTCTCAGAAGCTTTGCAGGCGAAGACAATCTTTAGTCAGGATAAGATGTACTAGTTGTCTCCCTTCAAATTTGGCTGTTGTCGGAACCCTTCCCGCCTATATTTTGGGGAAAGAGGACCAAGGCCACTATAAATATAGGATAGCCACCACCATACGAGGGGATCGGATCCAAGATCCAACAGATCACTGAGACCTCCCTCTAGACACACACACACCACCAAGAACACACCTCGCGAGGTGGTTCACCCACTGTACTAGTTCTTCCTCATCCCACCTTGAGGCAATCCACCACATTGCAGGAGTAGGGCCACTCACCGCTAGGTGGCCTGAACCCGGGTAAACTGCCATGTGCCATGTTCTTTCTTGTTCCTTGAGCTAGTTTGTAGAAACGATGAGTAGACTGATAGGGGTAGTTGAGTTCTTCGCACGCACCCCAGTGTTTGGACTTACAAGGGTTTTGTGGATCCATGAATCCGACAAATATTATCGCAAACATATTCATCATGAGGCTTAAATAAATTTTCAAGATCGTAAGAAGAATCACCCCAATCATGATCATTGCAATAAGTAGAGAACATATCCAAATTAGCATCCCCAAGCTTGGGGTTTTGCATATTACTAGCATAATAGACATTAATAGAATTTTTTTATAACACCATTGCAATCATGCTTTTCATTCAAGGAGCTATCATGAATCACTTCATAAATTTCTTATTTTATCACTTCATCACAATATTCAGATTCATGCATCACAAGCAAAACTTCATAAAGATAATCTAGTGCACTCAACTCACTAGAAATTGGTTCATCATAATTGGATCTTTTAAAAAGATTAGCAAGTGGATGAGGATCCATAAGCTTTTTGTTTGTTGTTTTTTAATAAATACACAAATATGCCAAACAAACAAGCAAAGAAACCAAGTAAGACATAAGGGCAAACGGAAAGAAGGCGAATAAAAGGCAATTTTTTGTTAAGTGGGTGAGACGAAAATGAGAGGAAAATGGAAAATAATGTAAATTATATGGAGATGAGATTTGTGATTAGGAACCCAATAGATGTTGATGATGTCTCCCCGGCAACAGTGCCAGAAATTCCTTTAGATGTTGCTTGAAGCTGCGTCGGTATTTCCCCAAAGAGAGATGATGATGCAACACAACTACGGTAGGTATTTCCCTCAGTGATGAAACAAAGGTTATCAAAACAGTAGGAGAACCACGCAACACTGTGTAAACAGTACCTGCACACAAAAAACAAATACTTGCAACCCGGCGTGTTAAAGGGGTCATCAATCCCTTTCGGGTAACGGTGCCAAAAATTGTCAAGTTGACGGGATAAAATTGTAGTAGATTGAAAAATGAAAATAAAAGAAAATAAAACGCAGCAATGTATTCTTGTGTTTTTGATAATATAGATATGAAAATAAAAGCTGCAAATAAAGGAAAAAGCAAATATCAATATAGATCTGAAAGTATATGATAGGAAAATCGACCCCGGGGGGCGTAAATTTCACAAGTGGTTTCTCTCGAAAAATAGCAACGGTGGGTAGACAAATTACTGTTGGGCAATTGATAGAAAAGCAAATAATTATGACGATATGCAAGACAATGATCATGTGGACAGGTATCACGTCCAAGATTAGTAGACCGACTCCTGCGTACATCTACTACTATTACTCAACACATCGACCGCTATCCAACTTTCATCTAGTGTATTAAGTTCATGGAAAAACGGAATAATGCAATAAGAACGATGACATGATGTATACAAGATCTATTCATGTAGGAATAGATCCCATCTTTTTATCCTTAATAACAATGATACATGTGTGCCTTGCTGCCCCTACTGTCACTGGGTAAGGACACCGCAAGATCGAACCCATTACAAAGCACCTCTTCCCATTGTAATATAAATAGATCAAGTTGGCCAAACAAAACCCAAATATCGGAGAGAAATACGAGGCTATAATAATCAAGAATGGATATTAAATCAAGGCAAATCTGATCATAAACTCACAATTCATCGGCTCCCAACAAACACACCGCACAAAAACCATTACATCAAATAGATCTCCAAGAGACCATTGTATTGAGATACAAAGAGAGGAGAAGCCATCTAGCTATTGCCTACGGACCTGTAGGTCTATGGTAAACTACTCATGCATCATCGGAGAAGCGTCATTGAGGATGATGAACCCCTCCGTGGTCGTGTTCCGCTCCGGCGGAGTGCCAGAAAAGGGCTCTAGATTGGATCTCGTGGTTCTGGAACTTGCGGCAGCTGGAATAAGATTTTGTCAACTCCCCTAGGGTTTCTGGAATATTGGGGTATTTATAGAGCGAAGAGGCGGTGCGGGAGGCCACCGAGGTGGGCACAGCCCATCAGGGCACGCCTGGGACCTAGGCGCCCCCAGGTGGGTTGTGCCCCCCTCGGGGCACCCCACTGGTACTTCTCCAGCCCACTCGATGTCTTCTGGTCCAAAAAAATCTCCAAAAAGTTTCACCGCATTTGGACTCCGTTTGGTATTGATTTTATGTGGTGTAAAAAAAGCAAACAACAACAACTGGCACTGGGCACTATGTCAATAGGTTAGTCCCAAAAAATTATATAAAATTATTATAAAATCATTGTAAAACATCCAAGAATGATAATATAACCGCATGGAACAGTAAAAAATTGTAGATACGTTGGAGACGTATCAGGGCCGCATCCGCCAGCACCCGAATGCGCTGCCGCCTCCGCTCATCGTCGGCAATGCATCCGGCCACCTCCGGTGCCCCTACCGGTGTTGTTCGACGCGGCTCCGTCCACTCGTTTGAACGGAGCAAGCCGCGCGCCAAACCGTGCTTGATACGTCCATTTTTCATCATGTTTTCCTACTGTTATTTATCATGTTTTTATGCATAATAATGCCTTTTGCAGTAATTCTAATGCATTTTCTCTCATAATATGCAAGGTATACATCAAGAGGGAGAATGTCCGCAGCTAGAATTCTGGACCTGAAAATCAACTTCAGGCTACCTATTCTACACAACTCCAAATGAGATGAAACTTCAGGGGGATTTTTTATGGAATAAGTACCAGAGGGGGCCCACCAGGTGGACACGACCCACCTGGCATGCAAGGGCCCCCAGGCGCGCCCTAGTGGGTTGTGCCCTCCTCGGCCCACCTCCGGTGCCCAACTTCTGGTATATAAGTCATTTTGAACTAAAGTAATTTAGGAGAGGACTTTCGGGAAGGAGCGCCGCCGTCTGGAGGCGGACCTTTGGCAGGAGCACTTTTGCCCTCCGGCGGAGCGATTCCGCCGGCGGAACTTCCTTCCCGGAGGCGGAAATCACCATCATCGTCATCACCAACAACCCTCTCCTCTTTGGGAGGCCAATCTTCATCAACATCTTCAACATTGCCATCTCCTCTAAGACCCTAGTTCATCTTTTGTGTTCAATCTTTGTACCAGAACCTCAGATTGGTACATGTGGGTGACTAGTAGTGTTGATTACATCTTGTAGTTGATTACTATATGGTTTATTTGGTGGAAACACTAAAGGAAACAGCTAGTTTGCCGTCAGTAGGCATCTTTGTAGTCAGCTTTTTGTCGGGGCAGATGGCAAAGAGCACATTTGCCGTCAAATGCTGACGGCAAAGAATGACTGGCGGTAAAAATATATTTTGTCCTCTCTGTTTTTATTATAGACGGCAAAGAGTCTTTGCCGTCTGTCTTTTCTTTTTACAGAAGGCAAAGAGTATACTTTGCCGTCTAGAATAAAAAATAAAGATGGCAAAGTCTTTGCCATCTGTCTTTTTCATTACAGATGGCAAAGTATAATCTTTATCGTCTGTAAAAAGGAAAGAGAGACAACAAAGAAGAAACACACCACACGGATCGATTACATGGATCGATGATGTGGCAGTCCCCCACCACCCACGCGCGACCCCACCAACGTCCCACCAACCCACGCAGCCCACCCTCCCGATACCCCACCCACGCCCCACCAACAATAATCCCCACCCACCCACCTTGCTCAATCCCATCTCCTGCCTCCCTTCTCTCGATCCCCACCGCACCACCACTCCACTACTCGCCACTGCCTCGCCGGACACCGACGTCGCGTCCCCTCGCGAGACCCCGCAGCGTCTCGCCGGACACTGACGCCACGTCCCCTTGCCGGACCCCACCGCCTCCCATCGTCGGAAGTGAGGGTGCTCCTCGACGCCACACTAGCCGAGGCCAATCGGGAGTGGCGCTCTCCAACGACGGCGCTAACGATGACGTCGACGGCCAGGAGGACAAGGAGGTACAGCGCCGCCGCATCCGCCTGCGCCATCGGGTGCCACCTCCTCTGCCCGCGCCACCGAGAGCCGCTCGCGTCCGCCGGCCGGAGCTTGCCTCCGTCTACGCCACCGGGCGCCACCCGCGTCCGCCTGCGCCACCGAGCGCTGCCCGCCTCCGTCCACGTGTGCCCGCCTCCGCCCATGCTGCCGACTGCCGGAGCCCACCTCGATTGCCTCACTGGCCGTCGCAGAGAGTATCATCGAGCGCGGATGGCCGCTCCCGCTCGTCTCCATCGGGTGTAGGACACCGAGCGGCTGTCGGCGGGCGTTGTCCAGTGCCCAGTGCGGTCTGTAGCAGGGCGACAGAGTTGCTTCAACCTTTTTCTCTGTAGCATGAATGTATAAATTGATTTTTAAAAAATGTTGATGTTGAGTTCTGTAAATTGATATACGAACAATCTTGTAGCTACCAATTTTTCATGGTCAGGTGTTCTGTGAACCGATTGTATTAGACTTGTTGTGTAAATCGATCTATGAAGAGTGCCATGAGAAACAGTTTAAAAATGTCCTCTCTTTTTAATTTAGTAAAATCTTTGCCGTTTGTAAATTAGATCAGCTGACGGCGAATATTGTGTTTCGGCTGACAGCAAAGATATTGCTTTGATGTGTGTTCTTGGGATTGACTGACGACAACGCCTTTGCCATCTTCCCGATGAAAAGCTGATGAGAAATTATTCTTTGCTGTCTGAGTTTGTCGTCTGCTTCCTGATGTTAAAATCTTTGCTGTCTAGATTTAGGTCTTTGCCATCTCTGATCCACAGACGGCAAATTACATGTTTCCTGTAGTGAAAATTATATGTTCAGATCCATTATGCTATTCAATACCCCTCTAATATTGAGCATGTGTATCACTTGTGAGTAGTTATTGTAGTTCTTGATGTCATGGGAGAAATCATGTTGCAAGTAATCATATGAACTTGATATGTGTTCGATATTCCGATGATATGTATGTTGTGATTCCCTTAGTGGTGTCATGTGACCGTAGAATACATGACACTTCACCATATTTGGGCCTAAGGGAATGAATTGTGGAGTAGTTATTAGATGATGGGTTGCTACAGACAAAAGCTTAAACTCTAATTTATGCGCTACTTCGTAAGGGACCGATTTGGACCCAAATGTTTAGTGTTGTGGTTAGATTTTATCTTAATACTTTTCTCGTAGTTGCGGATGTTTGCGAGGGGGTTAATCATAAGTAGGACGTTTGTTCAAGTAAGAACAATACGTAAGCATCGGTCCACCCACATATCAAATTATCAAAGTAACGAACACAAATCAAGCCACTATGGTGAAAGTGACTAGATGAAATTCCCGTGTGCCCTCAAGAACACTTTGCTTATTATAAGAAATCATTTTGGCCTGTCCTTTGCCACAAAAGGATTGGGCAACCTTGCTGCATATTATTTACCGTTACTGTTACTTCCTCGTTACAAATTATCTTGCTACCAAACTATATGTTACCGACAATTTTAGTGCTTGCAGACATTACCTTGCTGAAAACCACTTGTCATTTCCTTCCGCTCCTCGTTGGTTTCGACACTCTTACTTATTGAAAGGACTATGACTGATCCCCTATACCTGTGGGTCATCAAGACTCTTTTCTGGTGCCATTGCCGGGAAGTGTAGCACTCTTGGTAAGTGGAAATTGGTAAGGAAAAATTATTATTACGTGCTGAAATTCACTGTCACTTGACACTATGGAGAACAATCCTTTGAGGGGTTTGTTCTGCGTATCTTCACCTCAAGCGGAAGCACAATTAGTTGCCACTCAACCTGCTGCACCTACTAAAAATGTTGAATATGAAATTCCTTCGGGTATGAGAGAACAACTGCTAGCTAATCCTTATGTAAGAGATGGAACTGAACATCCTGATAGGCATTTGATATATGTGGATGAAATTTGTGGATTATTTAAGCTTGCAGGTTTACCTGGAGATGAAGAGAAGGTTTTCCCTTTATCTTTGAAGGGAAGAGCATTGGCATGGTATAGGCTATGCGATGATATTGGATCTTGGATTTGGAATTGCTTGAAACTGGAATTCCACCCAAAAAATTATCCTGTGCATCTGTTTCATCGTGATCGGAATTATATATATAATTTTTGGCCTCGTGAAGGAGAAAGTATCGCTCTAGCTTGGCGGAGTCTTAAGTCAATGTTATATTCATGCCCCAATCATGAGCTCTCGCATGAAATTATTATTTAGAACTTCTATGCTCGACTTTCTCGTAATGATCAATCCATACTTGATACTTCTTATACCAGTTCTTTTATGAAGAAGACTATTGAGTTCAGGTGGAATCTCTTAGAAAGAATAAAACATAACTCTAAAGATTGGGAACTCGACGAACGTAAAGAGTCAGGTATTAAGCTTAAGTTTGATTGTGTTAAATCTTTTATGAATACTGATGCTTTTCAAAAGTTTAGCACTAAGTATGGACTTGACTCTGAGATATTTGTCTCTTTTTGTGAATCTTTTGCTACTCATGTTGATCTCCCTAAAGAGAAGTGGTTTAAGTATCACCCCCCTATTAAAGAAGAAATCAAAGAACCAATAGTTGCTAAAGAAGAAACTATCATTTACAATGTTGATCCACTTGTTCCTACTGCTTATATTGAGAAACCACCTTTTCCTATTAAGATTAAGGAGCATGCTAAGGTTTCAACTGTGGTCCGTAGAAGTAATATTAAAGCACCTAAACCCCATGAGAAAATCAAAGTATAATGTTGATGGACATGTTATTTACTTCATCAGTGAAGTAGCTAGAATTATTAAACCCAATACAAAAGTCAAACATAGACCTATTGTAGGCATGCCTGTTGTCTCTGTTAAAATAGGAGATCATTTTTATCATGGCTTACGTGATATTGGTGCTAGCGTAACTGCTATTCATTTTACTCTCTATGAGGAAATTATGAATGACATAACACCCGCTGAAATAGAAGACATAGATGTTACTATTAAACTTGCCAATAGAGATACCACCACTCCACTTGGGATTGTTAGAGATGTTGAGGTCTTGTGTGTGAAAACAAAATATCCTACTTGTCGGTGTACTAAAGTAGGGGTACCTTAGTATCCCGACTTGTGCACGGGCAGTAGGAGCGTCCCATGGTCTGGCTCACCACGCGCCCGCCAAAGCCCACTCTAGACCCCTTTAAGCCATTCAAGAACAAAGTATACAAGTCAGAAGATCAAGGCCTCGACAAGAGGAGCTTGCCGGGAAGGCTGTTCCAAGCACAAAACTCTGTTCTCACAAGACCCTGGCAAGAGGAGCTTGCCAGGAAGCCCAGAAAACTACACCTCAGAAGATGTCATGTGGCGCGTCGTGCGCCCCGGCAGGGCCCGGAGAGCGACAAGCTTCCGGGCCCGGCAAGGTTGCGACCCAGGCAAGGTGCTTGCCGGGTGAAGCATACACTGTGTGCCTGCGCTCCAGCTCATCTGGCCACGCGTCGCCCTGGGGCCCCTCCAGGGGTACGTGGCAGATGGCTGTGCAGCCTGGGGTACACGGTGGCGAGCCGCGGTGACGAGGCTATCGCCGTGGCGAATGGAGACGCATGGATGGACGCTTTTGGGGCGACGTCGACGGGCATTCAATGCCCTTGTTCCCCACCGTCAGAGTTAGGAGAAGACCACTGTTCATACACTGTTCATGCACTGTTACAACCACCACCAATTTTACATTTTTACCCTCCTCTACGTTGACACCTGTCGGTGACCCCTTTGAGCTATAAAAGGAGGCCCATGCACAACGTAGAGGAGGTTCGATTCCAGAGACTAGACCACTCCCTCGCTCGGTGCAGCTAGTACTGTAGATCTTCAAGCTCCCGAGCTCGAAAACTCAATACAACTAAAGGCAGGAGTAGGGTTTTACGCGTCCGCGCGGCCCGAACCTGGGTAAACTGCCCGCGTGTGCTCCTCGATCTGCTCTCCGTGCCTCCTCCGCTCCCTTACCGCAACGTAGAAGGGGCTCCGGTCCCATAGGTGTCCATGGGTGTCCAGTTTCCCCGACATCTTTGGCGCGCCAGGTAGGGGGAGTCGAGGTTGTGCGAACCTGATCCGGCGCTCACGCGGGCGCAGTCTTCATCAACTTCACCAGCTCCATCAACCTCGTCGACTACATCAACATGCCTCCGAAGAAGAAGGCTTCGGAGGTCGGAGGCCCGTCCGCGTCGATCCCACCACCACCAGAACCGACGGTTGGTGTATGAGACGCCGGCGGAAGGGTGGACGCCGGTGGGGAAACTCACGGCGCCACCAAGTCCAAGGACAAGACGGACGACCGGGCGAACTCCAAAGCCTCGGTGTCCGTGCACGCACCACGTCCCTCCCAGGAGGTGCCAGACCAGCAGCGACGTGGTACCGGAGGTACCATACGCTTGCTGGGACGTGGTCAGGCCGGCGGGTCACAAGACGCTCAAGGCCAACGTCCTGGCACGAGAAAGGCGCGGTCGCCGGGGCGAGAACATGCTCCTTCTAACGTGGTTAGAAGTCCGAGCGTGTCTCGCTCCTCGCACCGTTCGCCACCACTTCCCTCCTCTCCAGCAGAAGCTCTTGCTAGAGCCCAACTGCTCCTTGACTTCCCTCCAGCGGCAGATAAGGCCGAAGACTGGAGGGCTACGATCCAGACTCTCATCGCCTTCGCCAAGAACGACACGCCGCAGTAGCCGGAAATGTCACGGCCGCGACAAGTCGACCAAACGAAGGCCGATGGAGACAAGACCGCCAGGGGTGCAACTACCGTGCACTCCCCGCCGCGGAAGCAGAAATCGCCACCCCGTCGGATCAACGTCAATGACGACTCCACGACGTCGTCGGATCCGCGGGCTCGCCGCGATCAGCGCCAAGTCCTTGACGACAGGCGACAAGAAGACGCTCGAACTCGTATCGAGCGTCGAAGAGAAGCCAGAAGACAGTCACACCAGCGCGTTGGGACTGCTGTTGACATGCACGCGCCCGGTGAACCAGGCGACTTGCCGTACGCGGTAGGTTGCCCTGCGTTCACCCGAGAGCTGCGGCAAGTCCAGTGGCCCAGCATGAAGAACTTTAAGCCCGACGTACCCGAGAAGTACGACGGCAAGACACACCCCTCGGAGTTCCTCAGCATCTACACCATTGCGGTGCAGGCTGCCGGGGGACGCGACGAGAAGAACCTAGCCAACTACTTCCCGCTCGTGCTTAAGCCAAACGTCAGGTCTTGGCTTATGCACTTGCCGGAGAACTCCATCTCTTCTTGGGCGGATTTGTGCCACCAGTTTTTTGGCGCCTTCACGGGCGGCCACAAACCCCACGGCCAGGAGAGCGATCTCAACATCCTTGCCCAGAAGGAGGGAGAGTCCCTGCGCAAATACATCCAAAGGTTCAGCCGCGTTCAGCACAATATCCCCGATGTCCACCCTGCCGCGGTTATCAGCGCATTCCACCAGAACGTGCGTAACCGCCGGATGAGGGAGGAGATGGCAATGACCAAGATCCGGGACGTCAGCGAGCTTTACGCTCTGGCTGACAAATGTGCACGTGCTGAAGAGGGGAGGAGACTCCCCGGAGAGGACGCCGGTGCAGGAGGAAGCGACAGCGAGGATGCCGCCCCGGCAAGGAAAGGCCGGCGGCGGAATAACAGGAAGAAGAAGAACAAGGGGGTACTGGTTGTCGAGCAGTCCGGCAAGGAGGCTACCGCCAAGAAGATACAGGCTGGTGGCTCCGGCAAGGAGGCCGCCCCTGTGGCGGCAGCCGACAAGCAGGACGGCTCCGACAAGCAGTACTGCAAGATCCACCTCACCAAGGGCCACGATCTCCAGAACTGCAAGAGGGTAGAGTACCTCGTAGAACAGCAGAAGGCTGAATACGAGCGTCGCGACAAGGAGAAGGCCCAAGGAGGTGGGGGAGAACCCAGCAAGAAGCGGCCGTTCAATGGCCGGGGAGGACGCCACGGCAAGGCCAAGCAGCGGCAAGGAGACAGGCCTCCCCGGGGCCACGACAAGGATGAAGACGAGGACGATGATGAGGACATGGATGAAGGAGACAACAGCGAGCAGGAGTTCCAGAAGGCCACAGAAGTTCTGCGTGTCGACGGAGGCGCCTCTCTGCACACTTCCCACCGCCAACTCAAGCAGTGGGTGCGGGAAGTGAATGCAGCTGAGCCACCCGTCGAGTCACGCAGGCTGCTGAAATGGTCCGGCACGCCCATCATCTTCGACCTTGAGGACCACCCTGACCGCACAACTGCGGTCGGGTGTTTGCCGATGTTGGTTTCACCAACTATCCGCAACCACAAGGTCACCAAGATGTTGGTTGACGGCGGGGTCAGCCTCAACTTGATCTCCTCCGCTGTGATCAAGAAACTGCAGATCCCCCACAGCGAGCTCGAGGAAACCGGATCGTTCCAAGGGATCAACCCGGGGAGGAGCAAGCCGAAGGGGAAGATCACGCTGCCCGTGACCTTTGGTGGAGAGCTCAATTTCAGGACGGAGAGGATCACGTCCGACGTTGCCGATATTCCATTACCATATAATGGGATACTTGGCCGTCCTGCGCTCGCCAAGTTCATGGCAGCTTCCCACTACGCATACAACATACTCAAGATGCCGGGGCCGATAAGCGTCATCTCTGTCCCCGGTGACAAGAAGGACGCGCTTATCTGCGCCGACAAGATCTACCGGGATGCGGCAGCCGCGGCACACAGCAACACACTTGCCGCTGAAGCTCCCGGGGGGAAGATCAAGACCAAGTCCGGCAAGAGATCTGGAGCCCACTCCGGCAAACGCACCTCTTCGGAGTGCTGCGCTGCCGTCGAGGACGCACCATCGAGCTCCACCGGTAATTGCAAGAAAGGAATGGCAGCTCCACCGGCAACCAAGAAGGTGTCCGCCAAGGAGGACGGCACTGGTGGTACCTTCACCATCAGTGCTACACTCGACCCCAAATAGGAAAGCACGCTCGTTGCCTTCCTGCGGGCAAATGTCGACGTGTTCGCATGGCAACCGTCTGACATCCCCGGCGTTCCCAGGAAGGTAATTGAGCACAAGCTTGCTGGTTGTCCTCACGCGCGGCCCGTCAAGCAAAAGGTCAGGTAGCAAGCGGTGGAGCGCCAAGAGTTTATAGCCGAAGAAATCAAGAAGTTGGAAGCAGCAGGCCTTGTTAGAGGTGTACTACATCCCACGTGGTTGGCCAATCCAGTTGTCGTGCGAAAGGCTAATGGGAAATGGAGACTTTGTATAGACTTCACTGATGTGAATAAAGCTTGTCCAAAGGATCCATTCCCCTTGCCGCGCATTGACCAGATCATTGACTCCACGGCTGGATGTGAGTTGCTTTCATTTCTCGATGCATACTCAGGTTACCACCAGATATTCATGGCTAAGGAAGATGAAGAGAAGACTGCATTCATTACTCCATGTGGCACATATTGCTTCATACGCATGCCCTTTGGATTGAAGAATGCAGGCTCAACATTTGCAAGAGTGGTACACACTGCTTTTGAGCCACAGATACACAGAAATGTAGAAGCCTACATGGATGATATAGTGGTCAAGAGCAATAGCAAGGATACCCTGATCCAAGACTTAGAAGAAACCTTTAAGAATCTGCGCAAGATACAACTCAAGCTGAACCCCGAGAAGTGCGTCTTCGGAGTTCCCTCCGGCAAGCTTCTCGGGTTCTTCGTGTCCCAGAGGGGGATTGAAGCCAATCCCGACAAGATAAAGGCCATCGAGCAGATCGAAGCCCCGAAGCGCGTCAAAGACGTAAGGAGACTTGCTGGTTGTGTGGCTGCCCTCAGCAGGTTTATTTCAAAGTCCGCAGAACGCGCCCTGCCTTTCTTTAAAATCTTGAAAAAGGCAGGTCCTATGAAATGGACTCCGGAAGCGGAGGCAGCGCTGCAAGATTTGAAAGGATACCTGTCCTCCACTCCAATACTAGTCGCACCTAGGCCGCAAGAGAAGTTGCTGCTGTACTTAGCGGCAACCAATCAAGTGGTTAGTGCTGCGTTAGTAGCGGAGAGAGAGGCAGATGAGGAACCCACATCCCCGGCAAGCGCATCCAGCGACAAGCAGGGGGCTTCCCCGACAAGCTCTGGCCCCGACAAGGACAAGTCTGCGCAGGAACAAGGAGAAGTGCGAAAGAAGATGGTACAACGCCCAGTTTATTTTGTAAGTTCCCTCTTGCAGGGAGCTAGATCAAGATACTCTAGGGTGCAGAAATTGCTTTTCGGTCTCCTTATGGCCTCAAGGAAGCTACGCCATTACTTCCAAGCACACGAGATAACGATGGTCACTCGCTTTCCGTTGAAGAGGATATTGCAAAATCCAGAAGCAACAGGCAGGATCGTCGAGTGGGCACTGGAGCTGTCAAGCTTTGGTCTCAAGTTTGAGAGCACTTCAACCATACAGAGCAGAGCTTTGGCAGAGTTCATAGCAGAATGGACCCCAACACCAGATGAGGAAGTTCTAGAGACAAGCATCCTCGTCCAAGAAGCAAGCAAAGAGTGGGTAATGTACTTTGATGGTGCCTTCTCGCTGCAAGGCGCCGGTGCTGGCGTGTTACTCATAGCACCCACCGGAGAGCACCTCAAGTATGTTGTCCAAATGCACTTTCCCAAGGAGCAAGCGACAAACAATACTGCTGAGTATGAAGGTTTGCTTGCCGGCCTCAGAATTGCGGCCGAACTTGGGATCAAGAAGCTGATTGTGCGGGGAGATTCACAATTGGTGGTCCGACAAGTGAACAAGAGTTACCAGAGCCCTTTGATGGAAGCTTATGTTGATGAAGTGAGGAAGCTTGAAGAACACTTTGAAGGCTTGCAGATGGAGCACGTCCCACGAGCTCAGAATGATATCGCAGATGGCCTCTCAAAGTGTGCTGCAATGAAGTTACCTGTGGAACCAGGGACCTTCGTGCTCAAGCTAACTCAACCATCTGTTACACCATCAGTTGGGCAAAGCAAGAAGAGGAAGTTGGTCTCCGGTGACTACTTGCCGGCGGATCTTCCTGAAGCTGCCGCCAAACTCCCCAAGATCAACAACCCAAATGCTGAGGAACGGTCTGCTCCTGCGGACCCAAGGGTCTGTACAGTTGAAGCAGGCGTTCCCGACAAGCCTTGCCCCGACAGGCTTGCCGAGGAGCACTCAGCTCCGGCAGAGCCACAGATTCTTCCCGTAGAAGCTGAGGTTCCCGCAGCAGCCCTGATGCCTTTAGTCCTTGTTGTTGAGCCTCAGGCTCCAGCATGGGCACAGCAAATCGTCCGTTTTCTTCAAACTGGAGAACTTCCCGATGAGCCAGAAGAGATAGAGAGGATAACCAGGTAGTCAAGTATGTACCAGTTCGTCGACAACGAACTATACAGAAGAAGACTCAACGGCGTCAGATTGAAGTGCATTTCCCGGGAAGATGGACAGAAGCTGTTGGCAGAGATACATGGAGGCATATGTGGCCATCACATTGGCGCAAGAGCACTTGCCGGGAAGGCGTTCCGGCAAGGTTTCTTTTGGCCAGAAGCCCTCCAGGATGCAACTGCACAAGTAACCAAGTGTGAAGCGTGCTAGTTCCATGCCAAGCAAATTCACCAACCAGCTCAAGCTCTCCAAACGATCCCTTTGTCCTGGCCCTTCTCGGTCTGGGGGCTCGATATCCTCGGCCCCTTTCCCCGTGCAGTCGGGGGCTTTGAGTACCTGTACGTTGCGATAGACAAGTTCACAAAGTGGCCAGAAGTGGAACCAGTGAGAAAGGTGATAGCACAGTCAGCAGTGAAGCTCTTCAGGTCAATTGTTTGCCGTTTCGGAATCCCTAACAGGATTATCACCGACAACGGCACACAGTTCACAAGCCGCACCTTCATGCAATACGTCCAAGACCTTGGCGCCAAGGTCTGCTTTGCTTCTGTTGCTCATCCAAGGAGCAATGGTCAAGCAGAGAGGGCAAATACTGAAGTGCTGCGCGGGCTCAAGACAAGAACCTTCGACAGGCTGCACAAGTGCGGAAGAAACTGGATAGAGGAGTTGCCGGCGGCCCTTTGGTCAATCAGGACGACACCAAATCGAGCCACCGGACAGACACCCTTTGCTCTTGTCTATGGAGCAGAGGCAGTTCTCCTCACGGAACTTGTATACGGGTCTCCTCGAGTGCTCGCTTACGACGAGCTCGAGCAAGAGCAACTGCGACAAGATGACGCATTGCTCCTTGAGGAGGAACGTCTCCAGGCTGCTGTACGAGCTGCTCGATACCAGCAAGCCTTGCGTCGCTATCATAGCCGCAAGGTTAGGGCCAGGAGTCTCGAGGAAGGCGACCTTGTTCTTCGGCGCGTTCAGTCCGCCAAGAATTCCAACAAGTTGACGCCGAAGTGGGAAGGCCCTTATCGGGTGAGACAAGTCACAAGGCCCGGCGCTGTCCGCCTTGAGACCGAAGAAGGCTTACCGGTGAGCAACTCCTGGAACATAGAGCATCTTCGCAAGTTTCACCCGTAAGGCGCGGTTGCCGTGATCCGCTCCGGCAACCACCTTTTGTACAAGTCTTGCCGCTGTTGCATGTAAACCTTTCTACAAAGCCGGGCGCAGACCCCGTGCATCAGTAAAACTTTTGTGCTTCGCACCATTTGTCATTTCATGCTGTTCCCTTTACTTGCATGTATCATCTGACACTTTGTGCAGCACACGTCCCTGGTAAGCAGTAACAAGCCGCAGGGCTCCATACTTGTGTTTCCTCCTTTTTGTCTGTCTCTCTGAAACAGAAGAAGTGTTCCTCGCGCACAAGTTTGCCGGGGGGGAAGGAGATAGGGGTATGGACCAAGTGCTGTTCAAGAAAGGAAAGCCTTGCCGGGAAGCAAACAACCCATAAAAGCTAAGTTGTCAGAATTTGAGCAATTCAAATTTTTAAAATTTTAGTTGTCTTCCTTGAACAACCACACTTTGTATGGAAAATCTGTGCACAAAGGAACCTACCCGTGGCTAGCCGCGCCCTTACTTTGCTTCGAGCACACTCAACGGCTTAAGTGAGCTGCGACAAGTGTCACGCCCTTACTTCGTTTTCGAGTTCACTCAGCAAACCTAAGTGTGCTGCGACTAGCTACGGCAAGGTTTCTTGCCGACAAGGGCTTTGCCAGCGGGCTGCTAAGAGTCCCGCACTCAGCGCTCGCGGCAAGGGTCCCTTTGCCGGCACGTTCCCTAAAAGCGCAGGGTGGAAAGCATACAAAGTGAAAGGGCTAAACAAGGGAGATAACACTACATTGATTATCCAAAATAAGAGTTATATTACAAGATAACTTGCCGCTGTTCTAACCAACTACTACCTATAACTTAATCTACAGCGGCAAAGGAAGCAGAAAGAAGGGAGCCTAGTCCCTGCGGTCTCCATCGACCCTCTGGATCTTGCCCACCTTGGCTACGATGTGGGCGACTTGTGCCTTCAGCGCCTCTTGGTCAGCTTCAGGCGGCAGGGTCCGGAGAACGTTGACGAGGTTGATCCTGGGGTTGCGGTAGACAATCTTCGACAGCACCTGCTCCATAGTGCCCATGCAGAGCCGACGCGCCTCGTCGGCCAGCTGCGCGGGGATCTTCTCCCGTAGCCGCGCGAGGGCCGGCGCCACTCCCCTGAAGAACAGACTCAGTTTGGCGGTGTGGGGGAGGCTCTCGTCGGGGGAGTACACGAGGTGCTCCGCCATCAACGCCATCATCTCCATGTCAATGTTGGCGGCGGAGGCGACGAGTTCATCAGTCCACTGCTCCACCGTCCGCTGGAAGTTGTTTTGCGAGACGGCGGCACTCTCCAGCAAGAGCCTCTCAGTGCGGAGTTCGTCCTTCAGCTTTGTCTCGCGATCCCGGGCAGCGTCAAGCGAGTCAGTAAGGGTGGAAACCTTCAGCTCTAAATCAGCAATGGAGTCCCTGGCGTCAGTGAGCTCTTTGCCCTTCTCGGAGAGGCGGATTTGCAGCTCCGAGTTGGTGTGAGCGTCCTTCTCCCACGCCACGTTGAGCACGGTGACCCTGTCTTCACTCGCCTTCAAGTTCAGCTCCATCTGCGCCACCCTGGCCTCCAGATCCCTCTTGGCAGTCTCTGCGGCAGCGGCGGCGTCCCTCGCCTCCTGCAGAGCCCCGCCGATGGCTTGCTCCCGGGCTGTGAGGTCGTCCTCGTGGTTGTCGAGGTCGACCTTCCGCTGGTTGAGTTCTCCCTCCCGTCGAGATAGGTCCTCGGCGGCCAGACGCTGCTGCTCCTCGACCTCGACCTTTTCGAGGATGAATGCTTGCTGCGCCCCGGCAAGCTCTTCGCGCTCCTCCGCCAAGTCCCGGAGGGCCGCCTGGTTGGCGGCACGGAGCTCCGCGGCGCGCTTCTCCAGGTCAGCACCAGCCTTGGCAGCCAGAGCCTCCCGAGACTCCAACTTAGCCTGCCTGGCCCGGTACAAGGCCAGGAGTCGACGAAGGAGTGTCTCCTCTTCGGGCTCGTCGTTGCTGCCGGGCGCATCAACACCTTCAACCCGGCGGAGACGAGGACCTCTCTGTCGAAGGTCTCTCCTTCCATGGGTGCCCTAGACGAGGACGCCCACGGGACTTGAATAAAGACCCCGTTGGCGGCCTCCAGGTAGACACCCGACCGGTCCGCGGTGGCGGAGGGGTCGGCGGCCGGTGCAGCGTCCGGCGCTCCTGCGGCCTCCGGGCCAGCAGTATGGTCGCCGGTCCCTTCCCCAGCGGCGGCGTCAGCGGTCGGGGCGGTCACTGCCACCGTCACCGTGCACGCCCTCCTCGGCAGTGGTCTCCGTCTCCATCAGCTCCGGGGTGGGAGGATCTAGCAGAAGAAAAAGAAAAGAAAGATCGTCAAGAAAATATCCAAAAAAGAAGAATCCAAGAAGCAGAAAGTACAAGGGTTTACCTGCACGGGCCTCTTCGATGACGGGGTCCCTCGCCGGGGAGTTCTCCCTTGGCGGCGTACTAGTGACCCCTGCTGGCGGAGGGCCGCTTGCGCCCTCCCTTGGCGGGGTGCTCACCCTTGTCGGGCTGCTCGCCCTTGGCGGGGTACTCGCCCTTGGCGGAGTACCCGTCCTTGGCGGAGCGCTGTCCCTCGCCGGGGAGTTCATCCTTGGCGGAGAGGGTGGAACAATCGGCTCGTCAGGAGCGGCCTCCTGGTGCTCCTGCGGCTGCGGCTCCACTTCTGCACAAGACAACAAGACATCAGTAAGGATAACCAGCTCAAGCGCGCCCATCAAGAGGAAAAGTAAACAAAGGACTTACGCTGGGGGCTGCGCTGGGGGCTGCTTCTCGGAGCAGCAGGCTGGTCCGGCAAGTTTGTCGCTGGCGCGTCCTCCGTCGCTGCGGCAGGCTCGTCGTCCTCGATGTTAACCACAGGGATCTTGGCCCTTTTCGCCATCCGCTGGGTCAAGGTCCTGGAAACCAAACAAAATCGGAGTTAGACAAAAAAAGAAACCAAGACAGAAGCAACAAAAATCAAGGAAATTGCAAGTACTTACTCTTCCTCCTCTTCATCGGAGCTGAGGGCGGAGAAGTCAAACCCCGCCTCACGTGCTCCAGCGCGAGGAGCTGGAGGAGAAGGCTCCCTCGGGCGCTTGGCGGGCTCCGGGGCTGTGGGCTGTGAAGACCAAGCGCCGGTCGTCGCCGAGGCCCGAGGGGCAGAAGGGGCACCAGAGCCACTCCGGGAAGACCCCCCTCCGCTTGTCGCTCGGGCACGAGGCGCCTCCTTGACAACCTCGCTCGTCGTGGTGGCACGCGTCGCACGGCGCTTCGGCTGCTATCGAGGCGCCTGTGGCCTCGTCGTCTCAGCGACCTTGCGGAGGCGCTTCTTCTGCTGTGGCGGAGGACTTGATGGCGGCGGAGAGTTCTCCGAGGATGATGAGGCGTCGTCGTCAAGATTCAGAGACCCGCCAGAGTCTTCGTCAGAATCTCCGGACTCGGCGTCCTCCTCCTCCTCGGCGGGCCCGCTGGACTCGGTACCCTGCCCCGCGGCCTCGCTCGCCCCGGCAGCCTCGCTCGCCCCGGCAAGCTTCCCGGAAGGCTCCCCGGCGAACTCCTCGGGCACGATCTTCAACATCTTGAGGATTTCCTCCTCCTCAGCCTGGCTCACCGCGTCCGCTGCTTCCGCCTCGTCCACGGTGTACCCGAACTCACCCGCAGCTGCAGCTGCGGCGGCCTCCTCCATCCTGTTGGCTATGTAGGCCACATCCCGGTCGGTGGTCGTCCGGGTAAGGCCTTTTCTCTCCTCGGCGTTGCGTGGCCGCTCAACAAGATTATCAAAGAAAGCCTGCACGGTCTCCGCCGAAGGCACCAGCCAAGTGGGGACGACCCCGTGGGAGTCGCATTCGGGCATCACCGCACGGATGGCGCTAAGGGCTGTATTGTTACACAGAGGAACTACTCCGACCGACAGCCTGAACCATTCCGGGTGGTTGGGGTCATGCTTGAACAGCTCCCGGACCATCCCCTTCAGCTCCAAGACGGTGAAATTATAGTTCAACCCGGGGCGCAGCCTCATGCGATCTGCCGCGTTGCCGAACTCCCAAGCGGGTCTTTTCCTTTCCTGCAGAGGGGCAATGCGGCGGCGGAGGAAATCAGCCCCAACTTCTCCCACCGTCAGGTTGGCGGCCCGGAGGCGAAGGATCCTAGTAAGAGCAATCTGCAGCTTGTCATCCTCCGGGGCCAAGTCGCTCCAATCCTTGCCGCGCACTATTGCAGTTTGGCGCGACGAGGTAAACTGCTCGGTGCATCTTCCAGAATCCAGCACCAATCAGCTCTCCACTCCTCCCACTTGCCGCGAAGCTCTCCTTTCAAGAACGCCTCCTTCTTGTTCAACCTAAAGATCTAGGAGATGCCGCCGGAGAGTGGGGATCCGGACTCTACTCTAGGAGTGAAGAAGTGGCGGAAAAGGGCTACATTTGGGTGGACCCCGACATAGTTTTCACACAGATGTGCGAAAACGGCCAAGGTGAGAACGGCATTTGGGGTGAAATCTAAGAGGTGGAGGCCGTACGTGTTCATCACATCACAAAAGAACTCCGAATACGGAGGACAGAGACCGCAATGGAAGAATGCAGCGAAGTAGTAGTAACCTCCTGGGAACATGTCGACGGCCACGGCGGGGAGGACTCTGGTGCGCGGGTGATCCTTCGTCTCCCTCGCCCAGAACAAGTAGTACTTGTCCCGCAGCTCCCTCGGGCCGAGCCTCTGCAGGAAGACCACCATCCTTCTCCGCATGGCTGCCAGCTTCGCCGCCTGCTCAGACTTCTCCTTCTTCGCCTTGTCGCTCTTCGCCTTGCCGCTTTTCGGAGCCATGGCGGGGGCGGCGGGGGTGGGGGGGGAGGTCGACGGCGCCGCGGGTGCTGGGGACAGCGGGGGAAGGGTGGATCTCGGCTCTCTGTCGACCTGAGGGGAGGCAGAGAGCGGCGGCGGTTTCTGGAGATTCAAGGAACAATGAAAGCAATGGGGGAAACTGCCCCTGCTTCCTCTGCTTTTAAGGGGGAAGTGGGGGACGTTCCGTATTTCTCCATTAAAGAAGCAGGCCACAATCTCTCCCACGACGCCGCAATCGACGCGTGCCGTTAGGGAGGGATGCTGCGAATCTGGAGTGGGAAACGGCGCGCCGTGGGCCGCGTGTGCCCGTGCACTGTTCTGGGCCTGGCCCAACAGCGCTCGGCACCGTGTGTGGCCCAGGCCCGGGGGCTCCTGTCGGTGTACTAAAGTAGGGGTACCTTAGTATCCCGACTTGTGCACAGGCAGTAGCAGCGTCCCATGGTCTGGCTCACCACGCGCCCGCCAAAGCCCACTCTAGACCCCTTTAAGCCATTCAAGAACAAAGTATACAAGTCAGAAGATCAAGGCCTCGGCAAGAGGAGCTTGCCGGGAAGGCTGTTCCAAGCACAAAACTCTGTTCTCACAAGACCCTGGCGAGAGGAGCTTGCCAGGAAGCCCAGAAAACTACACCTCAGAAGATGTCATGTGGCGCGTCGTGCGCCCCGGCAGGGCCCGGAGAGCGACAAGCTTCCGGGCCCGGCAAGGTTGCGACCCCGGCAAGGTGCTTTCCGGGTGAAGCATACACTGTGTGCCTGCGCTCCAGCTCATCTGGCCACGCGTCGTCCTGGGGCCCCTCCAGGGGCACGTGGCAGATGGCTGTGCAGCCTGGGGTACACGGTGGCGAGCCGCGGTGACGAGGTTATCGCCGTGGCGAACGGAGACGCATGGACGGACGCTTTTGGGGCGACGGCGACGGGCATTCAATGCCCTTGTCCCCCACCGTCAGAGTTAGGTGATGACCACTGTTCATACACTGTTCATGCACTATTACAACCACCACCAATTTTACATTTTTACCCTCCTCTACGTTGACACCTGTCGGTGACCCCTTTGAGCTATAAAAGGAGGCCCATGCACAACGTAGAGGAGGTTCGATTCCAGAGACTAGACCACTCCCTCGCTCGGTGCAGCTAGTACTGTAGATCTTCAAGCTCCCGAGCTCGAAAACTCAATACAACTAAAGGCAGGAGTAAGGTTTTACGCATCCGCGCGGCCCGAACCTGGGTAAACTGCCCGCGTGTGCTCCTCGATCTGCACTCCGTGCCTCCTCTGCTCCCTTACCGCAACGTAGAAGGGGCTCCGGTCCCATAGGTGTCCGTGGGTGTCCAGTTTCCCCGACACTACTGATTTCCTAGTCCCTGGTTCCCCACAAGATGACTGTTGTCCGATAATATTTGGTAGACCTTTCTTGAACACCGTCAATGCTACTATAGACTGTACTAAACAAACTGTCAGTGTTAGCTTCGGTGATGAGTCTCATGTGTTTAAGTTAGATTAGTAGAACACTACATAAAAACAATTGCCTAGTAAAGATGAAATAATTGGTCTTGCTTCTATTGTTGTACCTCCTACTGACCCTTTAGAGCAATATCTACTAGACCATGGAAATGACTTGCATATGCATTCAAGGAATGAAATAGATAGAATTTTCTTTGAACAACAACCTCTTCTTAAGAACAACTTACCTATTGAAACTCTAGGAGGACCTCCTTCACCTAAAGGTGATCTTGTCTTTGAATTTAAAGCAATTGCCTAACACCTTTCAGAACATGAAGAAGAAAGATTATTGAAAATTGTGAGGAAGCACCGAGCTGCTATTGGATGTACTCTTTATGATCTTAAGGGCATTAGTCCCACTCTATGGCAGCACAAGATTAATATGGAACCTGATGCTAAATCCATTGTTGATCACCAACGTCGGTTAAATCCGAAGATGAAAGAAGTGGTAAGAATGGAAATATTAGAACTTCTGGAAGCAGGTATAATCTATCCCATAGCTGATAGTAGATGGGTAAGTCCTATTCATTGTGTCCCGAAGAAGGGAGGTATTACCGTTGTTCCTAATGATAAAATGAACTTATTCCACAAAGAATTGTTACAGGCTATAGAATGGTAATTGATTTCAGAAAATTAAACAAAGCAACTAGGAAAGATCATTACCCTCTACCTTTTATCGATCAAATGATAGAGAGATTATCTAAGCACACACAGTTTTGCTTTCTTGATGGATACACTGGTTTCTCTCAAATACCTATCTCACAACCTGATCAAGAAAATACCACTTTTACTTTTCCTTTTGGAACTTATGCTTATAGACATATGCCTTTTAGTTTATGCAATGCACTTCCTACATTTCAAAGATGTATGACTGCTATATTCTTTGATTTTTGTGAAAAGATTGTTGAGGTTTTCATGGATGACTTTTCTGTTTATGGGAAGTCTTTTGATCATTGTTTATGCAATCTTGATCGAGTTTTGCAGAGATGTGAGCAAACTAATCTTGTCTTGAATTGGGAGAAGTGCCACTTTATGGTTAATGAAGGTATTGTTCTAGGCCATAAAATTTTTGAAAGAGGTATTGAGGTGGACCAAGCTAAGGTTGATGTAGTTTAGAAGATGCCATGTCTGAAAGATATTAAAGGTATTCATAGTTTCCTTGGTCATGCTGGTTTCTATAGGAGATTTATCAAAGACTTTTCTAAAATTTCTAGGCCTCTTACAAATCTTTTGCAAAAGGATATTCCATTTGTTTTCGATGATGATTGTGTAGAAGCCTTTGAAACACTCAAGAAAGCCTTAATTTCTGCTCCTATTGTTCAATCACCTGATTGGAACTTACCTTTTGAAATCACGTGTGATGCTAGTGACTATACTGTTGGTGCTGTTCTAGGACAAAGAGTTGATAAGAAACTAAATGTTATTCACTATGCAAGTAAAACTCTAGACAGTGCACAAAGAAATTATGCTACTACTGAAAGAGAATTTCTAGATATTGTGTTTGCTTGTGATAAATTTAGATCCTATATTGTGGACTCAAAAGTAATTGTTCACACTGATCATGCTGCTATAAAATATCTTATGGAAAAGAAAGATGCTAGACCTAGACTCATTAGGTGGGTTCTTCTGCTACAAGATTTTGATTTACATATTACTGATAGGAAAGGAGCTGAGAACCCCGTAGATGATAACTTGTCTATGTTCAAAAATATTCTTGATAACTCACTACCATTTGATGATAGTTTTCCTGATGAGCAATTAGCTGCAATAAATGTTTATAATAGCACACCTTGGTATGTTGACTATGCTAATTATATTGTTGCTAAATACTTACCTCCTAACGTCACTTACCAACAAAAGAAAAAAAATTCTTCTATGATTTAAGACATTACTTTTGGGATGACCCACATCTTTATAAAGAAGGAGTTGATGGTATTATTAGACGTTGGGTAACTGAGCATGAAAAGGAACAAATCCTACGGAAATGTCACTCTGAACCTTATGGAGGACATCATGCGAGAGACAGAACTGCTCACAAGGTATTGCAATCTGGTTTTTATTGGCCTACTCTCTTCAAGGATGATCGTAAGTTTGTCTTATCTTGTGATGAATGCCAAATAATAGGTAATATCAGTAAGCGTCAAGAAATGCTTATGAATTATTCACTTGCTATTGAACCATTTGATGTTTGGGGATTTGATTATATGGGACATTTTCCTTCCTCTAATGGGTATACTCATATTTTGGTAGCTGTTGATTATGTTACTAAGTGGGTAGAAGTCATTCCAACTAGTAGTGCTGATCACAACACCTCAATTCAAATGCTTAAGGAAGTTATTTTCCCAAGGTTTGGAGTCCCTAGATATTTAATGCCTGGCGGTAGTTCACACTTTATTCATGGTGCTTTCCGTAAAATGCTTGCCAAGTATGATGTTAACCATAGAATTGCATCCCCCTATCATCCTCGGTCTAGTGGTCAAGTTGAACTTATCAATAGAGAAATAAAATTAATATTACAAAAGACTATCAATAGGTCTCGAAAGAATTGGAGCAAGAAATTGGATGATGCACTTTGGGCCTACAGAACAGCTTGTAAAAATCCCATGTGCATGTATCCTTATAAAATGGTTTATGGAAAGACTTGTCATTTACCTCTTGAGTTAGAACATAAAGCATATTGGGCTATTAAAGAACTCAATTATGATTTCAAACTTGCGAGTGAAAAGAGGTTATTAGATATTAGCTTTTTAGATGAATGGAGAACCCAAGCCTATGAAAATGCCAAGCTTTTGAAAGAAGAAGTTAAGAGGTGGCATGATAAAAGAATCCAAAAGCGGGAATTCAAAGTGGGTGAATATGTTTTATTGTACAACTCTCGTTTTAGATTCTTTGCAGGAAAACTTCTCTCTAAATGGGAAGGAACTTATGTTATCAAAGAGGTTTATCGTTTTGGATACATCAAAATAAATAATGTCAAAGGTACAAGCCCGAAGGTGGTCAATGGTCAAAGAATCAAACATTACATCTTAGATACGCCTATTAATATTGAAAGCAACATTATTCAAACCATGACAACGGAGGAACATATAAAAGAAACCTTCTGGAACACTCTAGAATCGTGAAATAAAGGAGGTATGTGATACGGTAAGGAAACATACTCCAAAAAATCCCTAAAAATATTTTCTGTCAGTTTTGAAATATTTGAAGAATTAGGAAAATAAGAAGCAACCAGGAAGGCACCCCCGGTGGGTACAAGACACGAGGGCGCCTGGCAAGCCAGGCGTGCCCAGGTGAGTTGTGCCCACCTCGGGTACCTTCCGGATTTCGGCTTTCTCCCATTTACTTGTTCCCCAAGATAAAAAAATCTTTATATACCCCCCAAACCTATCGACCACCGTATCACGGAGAAATCCTCTGTTCTTCTTTCTTATTGTGTTCTGACAGATCTAGATCACCATGGCTACTCCAAGCTCCTCCAAGGACAAGTCCTTCGAGAGGGTAATTAACCCCTACTTGTCAGAGATGATGAAGCACCCTGATTCCATTGAGATGCATGAGGGGGTGCTCCACACACTACAAAAAAAGATGCATCTCTAACATTTTAGCCCGAACGATTTTTTTCTGTCATGCTTATGACACTTCTATGACGATAATTGTGACAAAAACCCGTATCATCATAGATGTGGTGGGCTCCTACTTTTACGACAAAAATGGGCTTTTCTTCCTGGGCGGGCCGGAGACGCACATGCATGACATTCTTTGGGCCGTCCATGATGAAAAAGAAGCAAGGGCGAGGACAATTTCGGGGAGTTCCTAGTTACGGTGGGTAGTCGGGGCGGAGCGATGCACGAAGGTTTGCACGTTTCTCTCGTATACGTACGCGTGTGTGTGCGAGGCATTTGGCTCTAACTGAACCCAAGAGAGGCGTTCGCTTACTGAACCCGAGTGATTGCACTAGCTACATTACTGAACCTGAGTGATCGATCCCTTCACTGCTAACTGAACTCGACTGACCCCTTCACTGATAACTGAACCCGATCGATCGCTGCTGCTTCTTACTGACGCCGATCAAACCCGTTGCCTCCTGATGAACAGTGAACATGGGGTTGGTTGAACGAGGCAAGACGTACGTGTTTGGGGTTGGATGAACACTTCCTGGTGGGGGTTGGATGAACAGGACCCCATGGTAGAAGTAGTAGGCGGTTGCCGTTGGATGAACAGGACCCTGAGACAAGGCCGCCATAGTGCATGCGTTGGGGGTGGATGAACAGTACCCCGTGGAGGGCTGGTTGAATAGTAGCCGGTGGAGGGCCGGTTGAACAGTAGCCGGTGGAGGGCTGGTTGAACAGTAGCTGGTGGAGGGCTGGTTGGGTGAACATGACCCTGTGGAGGGCTGGTTGAACAGTAGTCCGTGGAGGGTTGGTTGAACAGTAGCCGGTGGAGGCAGAGGAAGACGCGGTGGATGAATAGTGCAGGTGGAGGCTGGAGGAAGTCGACGGTGGGTGAACAATAGCCCGTGGAGTCCCATTTTACTGTACGCCACACCCCTCACGATGAACAGGACTCCTGTTTCGACCGTAGCGCTCCAACACAAGTCTGTTTCCTCTGTTTTGCGGTACGCCGGACCCCTCCCAATGAACAGGACCTCCGTTTCGACCATAACGCTCCAACACAAGTCTGTTTCCTCTGTTTTGCGATATACCAGACCCCTCCCAATGAACAGGACCTCGTTTCGACCGTAGCCGGTCGAGCAGAAAGCCTTTTCCTTCGTTTTGCAGTACGCCAGACCCTTCCCGATGAACATGACCCCATTTCGACCGTACGTGCTCCAGCAAAAGGTTGTTTCCCTCCATTTTGTGATAAGCCACACCAGGTTTCGGTTGTTCCATCGAAGCCGGTTGCCTCCCGATGAACACGACGCTGTTTCTCTGCCCCGGCCCCACCGGTCGGCTGCCGATGAACACGACACCGTTGCTGCCATCTCCATATGTACGGGACTGCATGGCCGTACATATGCGTGAGTACACGCTGGAGACCCCTCATGTCTGGCCGTACGTACGTTGTTGTATTCTTTGGCATCTGGTTGTACGTACGTGTCCACGGTTTTGACTGGACTGCCAGAACTGCTACGTCGGGGGCTCTACTACTACACGCGCCGCTTGTTGCTCGGCCACGATTCATCGCTGCAAAGAAACCGATCGACCGCTATGTACGTACACGTTCGCGACTAGACCGGCAACCCTACATACGATTTCATCGGGTGGGTCCCAGCTATTAGGGAGAACAAGGAGGCACTTCCTTGCATGTGAAGATATAGCCAGCGGGTCCCAGCTGTCAGGAGCGAATCTTTTTTTGCCCGTAATAAGGAGGCACTTCCTTGTGTGCGGCCATGGACCCAACTGTCAGCCTCTCCACGTACGGCCCTCTTCCGGTGGAAGTCGTTCCTTGACCACATTGACCACGCCGCGCCAAGAGCACCAAGGCAGTGGACGACGGTGAGGCATAGGAAGGGATTGACCCGGAGCCGGGGGAGATGCAGCAGTGTAGTCAGAGCCAGAGAGGAGTATGACGTGTGAGGGTTGACTGGTTCGGTGCGGCCGGGGGCTATAGTCGGCAGAAAATAACAGGAGGGGTGGAGGGGTGGCCTGGCCAGCGATGGAGTAGCACTTCGTAGCGAGGCGTGCGAAGCAGTGCTTCTAGTCGCCGAAGGCGGGTGCGGGAAGTCCTGCAGGCGCTGGAGGAAGAAGACGAGAGATTGAAGATGCATGCCGGCCAAGAGATGTACATCCAACGACTACAGATGTCAGAATCATTTTGTTGACTAATTTGACAAAGCATTCCGTCGGCGAGCTAATGGCCCACATGTCTGGCTGTCAGTTGCAGGATTTTTTTTGCCTATAATAAGGAGGCACTTCCTTTCGTGCGAAGATGTAGATGAAACATTTTTTCCGCACAATAAGGAGCCAGTTGCACGCGTGGGTCCATGAGCTGGTGCGTCCCCACTATCAGCCTCTACATGTATTTTCCTCGTCCGATGACTCTTGTTTGTTGACCACATTAACCAGGAAGCACCGAGCGCACCAAGGCGGTGGACAACGGCGAGGCCCCTAGCTGGAACGAGCCGGAGATGGGAAGACATGGCAGTGGAGTGGCAGACGGAGAGGAGTACGAGGGTTAACTGGTTCTGGTGTTGTGTTGGGCTGCAGTCGGTAGAGAATAACAGGTGTGGAGTGGTGGAGGTATAGCCTGTCTGGCAGTGCAGTAGCGCTTCATAGCGATGCGTGCTAAGCAGAGCCGCTAGCTACCTAGCTGCCGGAGGCCGGAGCAAGCCATGCTGGCGGCGCTGTAGGAAGAAGACGAGATTGAAGATGCATGCCGGCCGTTGGATATATATATCCAATGGTCGTGGATGTCAGGATAATTTGTTGACTAAGTTGATAATGCCTGTCGTAGGCTTCGACCTATTGCCTTACATGTCACCCTGCAAATATGTGGCTCATATTTAACCCATGTTTCCGAGAATTTATAGTTAATTTGCTGGGCTGGGTGAACAAATAGCGTAGCGTAAATTCGGCCCATTTCACTTTTTCTAATAAATCACAGCCCATTTGCACTTTCTTCAAATACACAAATTTGGTGAGCATTGTCGTAAAGATAATATTAGGTTAGACGGGGCAATTAGTATCAAAAATTAAATTGGAGCTGGACATTATGTTATATAGAAAAATAGCAAATTAGCGAGTTATTTCTCAGAATAAAAATGAGCGTGTTATTATTACATTGGTCCTTAAATCTTCGTAAGCTTTTGGGCGCAATCACCAGGAATTTTATTGCCTTAGAGTACAAAATAGTCAGGATTTCCCTTGCCAACTTTTGTTAAACATTTATAAGTTTGTATTAAATATACAATAATAATAATAATAATAATAATAATAATAATAATAATAATAATAATAATAATATAATGTGGTTAGAATGGAAAACATAAATTGGGCCCCGCATTCTTATTCTTATATATAGAAAAAAAAATAGCGATCTGCGTTTTATTAAAAAAAAAAAGATAAATTGGGCTGTCGATGTTTAAGAAAAAATACAACATAGGCTGGGAGGCCCATACGTCGGTACATACATGATGGGCCCCGTAAAACAAGTTGAAACCACTTTGTCGGTATGTCGTAGGCTGCGCATATCGTGGCTGAGCACTGTGAAATATATACTTGCTAGATCCCCGGTACCCCTGAAAAAGCTCGCCGATGACGGTCTTCATTGAAAATTTATTTTGTTTATTGACTACTTGGTTGACAAACACGTGGGCCCAAAGCGCGGTATACAATTAGGAAGAAGAATTTTTTTCAAATGAGTCACTTGCTTGCGTACGGCCATGGACCTGGTGCGTCCTGAGTGCCAGCCTCTAAACATACAATCATGTCTAGATTTCTCTTGTTTGTTGAGCATGTTGATAACGGAAGACGGCGGCGCCGTGGCGAGCACACAAAGCCGGAGGAAAACATCGTGCTAGTTCAAAATAAGTTTATGGATGCTGGTGGGGGCTAATCACTTGGGTTCTGTAATGCATAGTAAGCTCAAGCAGCCGGCGAGAGTGATGTTATTTTCCTTGGTTGGGATTTGTTACAATAATTCTCTCTTAATTAAAAAATGGGAAGCTATTTTCCTTGTTTCAAACAAAATATGACAGTCACAGCTGAGTTGAAACCCAGATTACAAACTGTACAAAAGTATGAGGGTTAATTGTTCATCAGGTTTAGACAAAATCCAAATTGAACATGCATGGCAATAACATCTAACCCAATCACTGTTTTTGGAAGTCACAAACAAATGGGTTGATCTGATCCATAAAATCAACATCCTGTGCCAAAAAGTTAACTGGCATATGACGACAAGTTGTTGTAAATAGAAGTTGAGCACGTTCAGAAGCCCATTTGTCGACCTGAAACTTCTTTTTTGCTGTTCAACATATCCATCCGTGAGAAATTTTTTATTGAAAAACTTAAGCCTCATGGACAATAGTAACCTCGCATTCAACAGGAAGAATGTGACAAAGTTTCTGTTTGCCTGATTGGATACATAACCTTCCATCGTTATTGTCCTCAAATGAATGTCATGAGAACTGAGAAAATCCCGGTGCTTATTACGCCATGGATTGGATATATGTTTTTCTCCATGTGGTTCTACCAACGTAGACATGAAGATTGAAAACATTTAAGGTCTACAAAAAGAGTATGTCGATAGAGCGACAGCAGAATGGTAATTCTAGTACAATATATATGGGCTTACAATGTGCATGAAATAATCACCTTTATATACAAATTCTCTAGACATGGAAAGCATCGCAGCAAGCCAATAATTGTGTTCAGATCAATACTGAACATTCCGATATATAAGATCTTGACAGAATCCAACACCATTGGTAGGCTATGGATGGACGAACTCTTCATTGAGCATATACGATAATATTAGTATCCAAAGTGTACTCCAAGATGATACAAGACTTATGCGCACAAATGAAAAATGCAGCTTGTGATTAAAAAAGTGTAGATGATAATATACAGTACCTGAATAAGTGTGGAGCCAAACACCATGTTGTGATGTACAAAAAGATAACAAATATCACCCAAGGCCTCAAGTTTAGGCGTAGAGACGATAGTTATTTGCGAAGGTTTATAGCAATAATCAAGGAGCAACCTTTCAAGTGAAGGGGCATCTTCGATGATGAGCTGTTGTCCTTCAAAATAAATTCCAATGCTTTTAAGGTGAGGCAACTTTATTTGGAGACAATGGATACAGATTTCTAATCCGAAAACAAGCAACAAGCGCTCCAGGGCAGGGCAACCAGATTGGATGATGTTGTGTAGTGAGGCCTCCGACAGATCAACCACCACAAGCAAAAGTCTTTTTAGCAGTGGGAGTCGAATCATTAGTACCAGATTGTCTAGTAGATGGCACCGGGCTATGGTGAGGGTGTGGAGAGAGGAGGAAAACCACGAGATGGACAATGGTGGTATGAGCACAAATATATAGAGTTTGGATCGCCGCATTTTTTTGTAGTAATGGTAGAACTCAAGCTGCTGGAGTTTTTTGAATTCAGTGGATGTCATCCAGGCATCCACCATGACGGGTTTGGACATCAAGTAGCGTGTCGGGATCCAGAGGCGTTGAACGGGGACCTGGTGGGAGGAGACGATGGCTCTGAGGAGATAAAATTCAGGAAGGACAGATATCTGACGACAGTCGAGATTAAGAGGCGTGGTTCTCTAGAGAGTGCGCCACCGAGATGCGAGGACTTGTGTGTAGCAGTCATCGTTGGTGGGGAGAAGGGAAATGATCTCCCCAAGGATGTCGCCCGGGAGATCGCTG
>LR738710.1:245351970-245391327 GCA_902687465.1 Secale cereale
ACCATGCAGATTGTAATGCCCCGGATGTAATACTTTCCCTATATGGCAATATATTAACTTTGGCTTCATCAGTTCCATTCCGGGTTCTTCGTCTTTTCGGGTTTTCGTCGTTTTGTCGTGTGCGTGTGTGCATTCATCCATCTCATGTTGTCATGTGCATTGCATTGCATTTGTGATTGTCTTTTGCATCCGGTCCCACTCGTTTCTTCCCGTTGTCCGTTTCGAGTTCCGACGCTCTCACACGTGCCCGTGGCTTCCCCGAGTCCTTCTTTCGTGTTTGGCCGTGTAACGTTTCCGGAATGGCGTGAGACTTGTCGTGCGATGTTGTTTTGATACGTGTAGGCCGCCTGTCAAGTTTCGTCGCGTTTGGAGTTCGTTTGGTACTCCAACGGGTAACCTCGTGGGCTAAAAGTACCTCCTCTTTGAGGCCCAAGACCCCCTCCACAACAGCCCAACAACCCAGCTCAACCCTTCCCATCATCTCGACCGTTGAATTGTGATCGCGTGGCCGAAAACCGCTCCCCATTTGGAGTCTCCTAGCTCCTTGAGCCTATATAAATGTCCACCCCTCCATTTTTCTCGCCCAAACCCTAAATTCTGCCTCCTCCTGCAGCGCCAGACGTGTCCGTCCCTAGCCGGACGTGTCCACCGCCGCCTCCGCCCTCTTCGCAGCCGCCACGTGGCACCGCCGCCATCCCACCGCGCCGGCCCGCCCGGCCCGACGCGGGCCCGCCGCCGCCGCATCCCAGGCCTTGCCTCCGCGCGCTGCTCAGCGGATCTCCTCCTTCGCCTGCCCCGCCGCCGGCAGGGAGCGCCGCCGCCGCACCCTCGAGCTCGCTCCGTCGCCGATACAAGTCCCCGCCGCCGGACATCGCAGGCCGAGCCTCGGCTCTCCTCCAGCTCCCTCAGAGCACCGCCGCCCGAGCTCAGGTGAGCCTCGCCGCCGGCCGAGGCCCGGCCCCTCCTAGCCCTCGCCGCCGGCCGCCGCAAACTCCGGCCGGGCGCTTCGAGGTCCGCCACCGAAGCCGTTCCAGATCGGGGGTCAGCGCCCGATCCGATCGGCCCCCCAACCGGGCTGAAACCCTAACGGGCGCAACATGCGGACCCGCTGCGCCGATCCGCCCGCTTCCCAGCCCGATCCGCATTAACCGCACCCGTTGACCCGATCCAGTCTGCGAGGTGATCGCTGTTACTGCTAAGTCTTTTAGTGTTTTTGTAGTTGTGTGATGCATTCTTGTGATAGCAATAACTTTTACTGTGCTTGTCCGATTTGTGCATATAATATGTCAAAATGATCGTGGTGATGTGTCCTATGTTTTGTTCCTTTGTGTCATGCATGTTTGAGTCCATCTAGATGTCTTAATCTTCATGAGAAGAATGCTACTTGTTATAAACTGCTGCTATTAGTTGTTTTCATGCCATGTTTGAGATGTGATAACTTGATGCATGTTTATCCAAATGAAGCAAATGATATGTCCAAATGTTCATCATGAGATGCTCCACATGTTGGTTGCTATAGGATGCATGATAGAATTCATATTGCCATGTTTATCTCCTTTGCAAAAGTGCATGTGGCTGTTAGGTTTTTAAACTTGTTACAAGATGCCTAGTTGAGGAGCTCGTTGCTATTGATGTGGTTGTCCCCATGTTGCATGCTTATATGTTTTGGATTCCCCATCATGTGTTCTTTGCTGTGGTGCAAACCACTTGCCATGTTATGCTTTGAGGTGACTTATACAGGCTCACAAACATGCCATGATAATACTGCTGTTTTAACACTTAGTGAAATTTCACCAAGTCTGGAATCTGTAATACCCGGATGCTATGTTTGCTTGTTGATCTAGGCAAATCCATGATAGTTTTGGGGTGGATATTGTTCATTCCTTGTTGTATATGTTGTTGGCTATCCATCCATGCCCTCACATGCTCATTTGGGTGGCTGTAGCATATTTAATTCTTGCTCCCAAGTTGCTATAAAATATTGCTGTCAGGATTTTATTGTCATGATCGAAATGTTGTAGCTTGTTGCTATTGATCCATGCCTCCTATGGAGATGCTCCAATGGAATTGTTTGCTGTAGGATATGTCTACTTCATGTCCATGCTTCTTTTCACCATGTTTGAGTGCTATAGAGTATATATTTATTGCTCCGAAGTTGCTATCTGGCTGTTACTTGCAGCTTTGCATTGTTTCTTGTTTCGGTTGTATCTTCTAGACCGTAGCTCCGTTTTAAACAAACTTTATATGAAACTTGACTAGAATTTCGTGTAGATTGTCATGGTGCATGTTAACTTGCTGTTTAACAACTTTAACTTAAGGTTTGTTCAGATCTGGACTAATTTCAAACTATGCATATGTGGACTTACCGGTTTTGTCTTAAGTAGTTTCCGGCCTCATTTAAACCTGATGTTTCTTGTGTTGTTTCTCTGTGCTTCCTACACTGCCATGTTTTGCATCCTAAATAGACTTGTCTTGCATCCTACTTGCTAGAATAAATTGTCTTGTTCTTGTACTGTTTCTTTGTGTTTCCTATGATGCCTTTCTGTGCATCCTAAGTGCATCTGCAGTGCTTCCTTAGTGCATCAGCCATGCATCCTGTAGTTTGCGCATTGCATCTTATTTGATTTCGTGCCTCGTGTGTTCTTGTGTTGAGTAGAGCCGGAAGCCGAGACCGGGTACGAGAACGAGTTTACTACCGAGGTTGAGAACGAGGAGCCCTCTTACGATCCCATCGACGACTCAACAGGCAAGATGACCTGACCCAGATATCATTACTATCTTTGCCTATTGCTAGAAGTCTCGCTCTTTAGCTTATTGCCTCGATGCCCATGTTTGTCTGTCAGCCTCCTATTGTTACCATGAATTTGTCTAACCACCCAACCTATGCAAACCTTGTTTTGGCTATGTAGGCTTCGCTCAGCCCCTCTTAGAGCATTGCTAGTTGGAGGAGAAGATTTGAAGATTCTTGCTTCATGTTGAAGCTTGTTGGGATATCACACTATATAAACTCTTTAATGAAATCATCTATATATTGGTAATGGGTGGAAGGCTAAGCCTCTTGCTTGGTGATTTTTTCCACTCATGCCGCCCTAGGAACCGTATAAACCGGTGTTATGTTCCTTGATTTTGCGTTCCTCACACGGTTGGGGTTATGGGACCCCCTCGATAAACCGCTTAGCGGTAAGTCTTTTCCAGCAAGTCCCAACATTGCTACTATTTGACTAAACAACTAAAAACTTGCATAGGGAGTAATTAACCCTCTTCTTAATCAACAACCCCGGGCCAGTGCTCCACATGAGTGTTGGTCCGAACTGGGCAACCTGCGGGGCCACCTTAGGGAAACCCGAGGGCTGGTAAAAACCCGTAGCTTGTCCCATCCGGTCGTGGCCTGAGACTAGATACGCGCGGCTACTGTCAGGGTGTCGGCACGCCGGGAGGATTTGCTGGATTAGCCTTACCTTAGTCGGAGTATCTTGAGCACATGATTCCGAGGATACTCGGGCCTTCCCACCTTGGAGTTGCGACTCCGCGGATCGTGGGCTTGTCATGGGCCAAGTTGGAACACCCTTGCAGGATTTTGAACTTTCGAAAGCCGTGCCCGCGGTTATGTGGCAGATGGGAATTTGTTAATATCCGGTTGTAGAAAACTTGGCACCATGTTCAGAACACACTACCAGCGTGAGAACCGTGACAGTCATTTTCCGAAAGGGGTTCGGGAAGTGAACACGGTGGGGTTATGATTTCCCTGCTTAGATAGGATCACTTCGTGATCACCTTGTCGCTCGTGGCCTTCTCTTCTCGCTCTTCTTACGTAAGTTAGTGCTAGTGCTGCTGCAACCTCTTATTCTTTCTTCAGCCTTGTTCCACACCCAAGGCTTGGATAGTTGTGTTACCCGGGAACGGGATTGCTGAGTCCTCTGTGGCTCACAGATTCTACACCACACCAGATGTAGGTACTCAGGTGATCTATTCAGGTGACGACACCGAGCTATACTGGGAGTACGATGAGGAACGTAGCCGTTACTATGTGCACTATCCCGATGATCAGTAGTGGTTTCTACTAGGGGCGATTCGGACCTGTGGCTTTATGTATGTTTGGTATCTTTCATTTGGATCTTCACCCGTAGACGGGTTGTGATGTTATTTGAATGATGTTTTGCTATGTAATGAATTGTGTGACGTGGCGAGTGTAAGCCAACTATCTCTTTTGTTTTTCATCCCCATTTTTACATGAGATGTGCAAAGATACCGAACTTGAGATCATTCCAGAATGGGCTTATACCTTTAAGTCGTGCCACGACACGTAGGAGGTATAGTCCCATCCTGGGCATTACAAGTTGGTATCAGAGCCTTCTCCAACCTAGAAGCCCCCACTGATTGATCGAATCGTTGACGGTTGAGTCTAGGCACACACTTAAAATGTTTTGAGACCTATATATATATATATATCGGAGAGTAGGATTTCTTTTGCTCCTCATCTCTTTTCACTCTGGTGAGGACTCCTGACGATTACTCTTGTCTCTTCTACTCTCAAAATTTCACCAATTTATTTTAGGAATCTCGCGAGTATTGTTTGGATTGTTCCGATGCCTTTGTGACGAGAACATTGTTCTCGATGCCTCCTGTCATTTAGGGGTTGTGGCAGTGTCCCGGGGAGTTGAGCTCCGAGGTGTTGTCGTCACAAATATATCGCATCAGTTCTAGAATACTTAAGACGGCCGACATCGAAAACTCTCCTATGCGGTTAGTGGCAAGATAACCCCGACATCACCCAGTACTGGGGAGGTAGTTCGGGAGTATTGCCATAGCTTGTATAGTGGATGCGTTTCGAAGGTCCGAGGTAGACGGTTTCCGAAAATAACTGGTTATGTGTTGAAGGATGGATACAGCTGGATGTAGGATTAGAGTTGAGTGCGCGATGCTTCCCCTGTATCCCCAACACCTGATTGCATAACTGGAAACTTTCAGAAATTAATAGGTGGGTTCATCTAGTAGATCGTAGGCATTCTTCCAACGTATGCATGATATGGAGTTTGGGGTTCCACATTGAGTGAAGTAGTTTTATGGTCGTTGTTCCGATCGGGAGTTGCATCTTAAAGGGTCCTTTGCTATGCTGATACGGGGATTGCAAAACCCTTTTGTAACACGTTCCATAAGCTTTCAGCACGAATATGTCGAACGAAGCTTCTATCTTGTATTTGTTCTATCTGCACCTTGTTGTTTTTATTTACCTTTTTGTCTCCCAAGTGGCTTCTCGTGAAGATTGTTGTTACTATTAAACTGAGAATTTCATTCGTTCCTCTTGTTCGAATGATTCTTGTGAAGACTATGTTGCAATTCTAGCCTTGATTCAGCTTATAACTTCTTTCAATCAAATGGCTAATAGTGGTCATCTCTTTCAGGATGGCTCCTAAAAGGGTTCCCAACATTAACCCAGAGGGTGAAGAGGTTCCTGATCGTCCTCCTTCCCCTCCTCCTCCATTTGAGGCCTGGAGAGCAATTATGCAAGTTACGAATGAGAACACCCAGATGCTTATGCAAATGATGCAGAATATTCAAGAAAATCAAGCAAATCAGGGTGCTCATGGGAACCAAGGCAATTTGTTCAACCAACCACACTTTGCTACGCTCAACCAGTTCTTAGCAAATCAACCAAAGGCATTCAGTTACTGCGTGGACCCTCTAGATGCTGAAGACTGGATAACAGATATCAAGAAGCATTTCGAGTGCAGTAACGTCAGGCCCGAGGACTATGTGAAGTTTGCAGCCTTCCAACTCAAGGACCAAGCAGCTGATTGGTGGCAACTGTGCAAAGACTTCAGAGCAGGGCGTGTAATCTCCTGGGACGAATTCTGCAAGGATTTTCGTTCTCACCACATTCCAACAAGTGTCATCGAGGGTATGCGTGAGCAATTTCGCAACCTGAAGCAAGGCTCAATGTCTGTCTACCAATATAATGTCAAGTTCCAGAACCTTGCCCGCTATGCAAAGCAAGACATCCCAGATGCCAAGAGCAAGATCTATCAGTTCCGTGGTGGTCTGAAGGATGAACTCCAACTTGCTCTCACCTTGTTCGAGCCTGATGAGTTTGATCAATTCTATAATATGGCACTTAAGCAAGAGGCAGCCCAGCTCAAGATGGAAGCTTCCAAAAAGAGGATCAGAGATGCCGTTCATTCCTCCTCTTCTTCTCAAGTGGTCGCGAAGCAACAAAAGTTTTGGCTTCCACCTCCTCTAGTGATCCGAGCTCCCTACAACAACAACAAGAATTCTGGTGGCCGTGCTTTCTCCCACCCACCCAACCCAAGCAACCAGTCAAAGAATCAGTTTCAAGCTTCCAAGTCAAGTGCTCCTTATTACCGTCCTCTCTCAGAAGTGGTTTGCAACAAGTGCACTCAGAAGGGTCATTATGCTAACAAGTGCCCCAACCCAAGGCGCCTTCCGCCTCCTCCACCTGTCAGCACTGCTATTGTCAAGCATAATCCCAAGGCAGCAAGAGTGAATCTGATGAATGCAGCTCAAGCAGAGAATTCTTCAGATGTGATACTTGGTAACCTTCCAGTTAACTCTATTCCTGCAAAAGTGTTGTTTGATTCGGGTGCTTCATGTTCCTTCATGTCATATCCATTTGCATCCAAGCATAATGTTCACTCTGAAGCTTTACCAAGAACTTTGAGTGTTATATTTCCTGGTAAGAGATTGAGTTCTAGTATGGTGGATCCGAATGTATCTATTCGCATGGGTGATTAGCGCTTTCTGGCTTCTCCGGTTATTCTCGGCAATTCCGACATTGATCTTATTCTCGGGATGGATTGGCTTTCTCAACATGATGCTCACATTGATTGTGCAAATAAGGAAGTCAAGATTACTCATTCCGACGAAGACGTGATTATCTTCGCCTCTCGAGATAACACAATCAGGCTATTCTCTCTCAATGACAAGGGCGAGATTAATGCCATCTCTCAAATTCCGGTGGTCAACGAGTACGAAGACGTTTTTCCTGAAGAGCTTCCAGGCATGCCTCTGCATCGTCAAGTTGAATTTGTCATTGAACTCGAGCCTGGTACTGAGCCAGCATGCCGGCGTCCGTACAAGCTCTCCCCTGAAGAGTTGAAGGAGTTGAAGAAACAGCTCGATGAGCAAGAGCGTATGGGTCTAATCAGGCCTAGCACGTCTCCTTGGGGCTGTGGCGTCTTATTTGTCAAGAAGAAGGATGGCACGGAGCGCCTTTGCGTTGATTACCGGCCATTGAACAAGAAGACAATAAAGAACAAGTATCTGCTCCCCAACATCAATGAACTGTTCGAGCAGCTCAAAGGAGCTAAAGTGTTCTCAAAGCTCGATCTCCGAATGTGTTATCACCAAATTCGCATTTGTGAAGAAGATATCCACAAAACTGCCTTCAGAACGAGCTACGGCTCATATGAGTATACAGTCATGTCTTTTAGCCTCGCTAATGCTCCACCTACCTTCTCGAGAATGATGCACTACATTTTCAACCCCTACACCAACGAGTTTGTGCTTGTGTATCTGGATGACATCTTGGTATTCTCCAAGAATGAAGAAGATCACGAAAAGCACCTCCATCTGGTTCTCGACAGACTCCGTGAACACAAGTTCTATGCCAAGTTCTCCAAGTGCAAATTCTGGCTTGATAAGGTCTTGTATCTGGGCCATATCATCTCCGCTGACGGTTGATACGTCCAAAACGTATCTATAATTTCTGCTTGCTCCATGCCTCTTTTGGGTGATATTTCTATGATATTCATACACTTCCATATACTTTTGATCATATTTGGACTAACCTATTAACTCAGTGCATCCCAGTGCCAGTTTCTGTTTTCTGCTGTTTTTGTATTTCAGGTTTTCCCATCACGTAAACTGCCAGAAAAATCCCGGAAAAATTATATAAAAAATCAGCGTTCCGGAAGCTTCCACATGGCCGAAGTAGGGCCGGAGGGGGGCCACCAGGGCTCCAAGCGCCCTGGTGGCGCGGCCCCCCTCCTGGCCGCGCCGGGGGGGGGGCGCCCGGGCCCCCCAGGCCTCCGCTGATGCCCCCCTGATTCCATACCCCTTTTCTCCAGACGCAATTCCAATCTCCATCTCCGCTGCCATCGCCATCAAGCTTCGGGGGACCAGAATTCCTGTGCCGGCACCCTGCCGGGACGGGGAAGTGCCCCCGGATTCATCTCCATCGACGTTGCTTCCTCCATCCATGAAGCGGGAGTAGTTCCTCCTCGGGGCTGAGGTTTCTACCAGTAGCTATGTGGTTATCTCTCTCTCCCATGATGTGATCTTCGTTGTGATCATAGGCTATGTTAATCTAGGGTGATCCCATGATATTTCCCCTTCCTCTATGTATTGGATTGATGTACTCACTTGTCTTTATCTAGTATAATCCCCGAGACCAAGGTGACAGCGGTCTATTGGACATGGATTAGAAAAATATTTTCATGAGTGATTTCCTCTCTTGTGTGTTGATTGAAGATTGAGAGTCTCTTGGTGCTTGTCTTTGACTATCCTTTAGATATGTTGTGGTGATTGTGGGACTCTCTTTGGATGGCCGCGGTGACATTGGGAAATCCTTAGATTGAGAACTACGAACTTTGAGGTGTGCTTTTGTAGCCCTACATAATTCTCGTCCTCTCTTGACCACGAAGGAATGACCTCTGGGTGCGTCTCCATTGCATGTTTTATGGGAAATATCATGTGATTCGATTATGTTAATGTTGTTGGGAGTTGCTACTAGTGAAAGTATGAACCCTAGGCCTTGTTTCCACCATTGCAATACCATTTGTGCTCACGTTTACCACTTGTTTGCTTGCTGCACTTTTTATTACAGATTTATATTACTTTGTTTTGCCATCCATATCACTTGCCATTTAACATCTCTTCGCCGAACTAGTGCACCTATACATCTGACAAGTGTATTAGGTGTGTTGGGGACACAAGAGACTTCTTGTATCTTAGTTGCAGGGTTGCTTGAGAGAGACCATCTTCAACCTCTACTTCCCTGAGTTCGATAAACCTTAGGTCATCCACTTGAGGGAAATTGCTGCTGTCCTACAAACCTCTGCGCTTGGAGGCCCAACATAGTCTACAAGAGTAGAAGCGTGTGTAGACATCAAGCTATTTCTGGCGCCATTGCCGGGGAAGTGAGTGCTTGAAGGTATATCTTTAGATCTTGCAATTAAATCTTTTTGTTTCTTGTTTTTATTTCACTAGTTATGCTTATGGACAACCTTGCTATTGGATCGTTACTTGTGGGAAGACGCCCCACACCTGTGGTGGTTGCTCCTCCCCCTACTGAAATTGTGCCCTATAAAATACCAGCTGGTATTATCAATTATGTTTGGGCTAATATCTGTTATATCTGTCATCCCGGTGAACACTTGCTATATCTGTCACAATTATGTTCATTATTTAAGCTTGCAGGTGTATCAAGGGAGTTTGTCATGAGGAAATTGTTCGCCGTATCACTTATAGATAAAGCTTCAGATTGGTATAAGCTTCTCGATAACTCGCACTTGCTTGATTGGCAAGAGCTTATGTCTCTCTTTTACTCCAAGTTTTATCCTCTTCATGAAGTCCATGAGAATAGGAATTATGTTTATAATTTCTATCCTCATGACGGAGAGAGCATAGCTCAAGCTTGGGGGAGACTGAAAACGTTAATGCTAAAATGTCCTAACCATAGGCTCCCCAAAGATATGATTATTACTAATTTCTATGCGAGGCTTTCTCGACAGAATAAAGATTTGCTCGACGCTTCCTCTATGGGTTCTTTCACAAACGAAAAGATTGATGCTAAATGGGAACTCCTTGAAAGAATTCAACGCAACACTGAAAATTGGGAGATCGACAAAGGTAAAGAGTCAGGTATAATTTATGAGTATGATTGCATTAAGTCCTTTGTTGAAACTACAAGTTTTAATAAGTTTAGTGCTAAGTTTGGGCTTGATTCTCAACTCCTTGTTGATTTCCTCAAATCTTTTGCTTCACATCTTAATATGCCTAAGGAGGATTGGATCAAGTATCATAAACCTTTTAAAGAGACTTGCAAAGAAAATGAAATTGTTCATGATGATTGCAACATGCATGATCCAATTCCTAAAAATGAAGTTTTATATAAGCATGTTAATTTTTGTGGAGTGGATAGACCTTGTGAAAGGCCTATGATTGAAGAAGAGAAGTATTGTAAGCAACATAAGCATGAAAGAACAATCACTTGGGTCAGAGATTTAAATGAAATTGCTAGAGAATTGTGTGACCTTTATCCTTTTACTTGTGAACTTTGCTGTATAGAGGGTCACTTTAATTTTCAATGCATGAACTTTCAAAACATAACTGTTAACCAGTTGTATCATAACATGATCACCTCTGATCTTTATGATGAGCTTATGCTATTTTTGATGTGTGAGGAGTTATCAGAAAAGACTTCTTGGCTAGATGTTAATGCCATAGGAATAAAAAACACTTTGCAAAATTGTCATCTCTATTGTGTTGTTATTTGCCATGAAAATGATTACATAAGTAAGGAGAGTTTCTCCCAAGTTTCCCCTATTGTTTCTAATGATAAACCAGGATATGTGGAGAAGCTTCATCTCCAACCACTCCCTCCTAAGATGAAGAAGAAGAGAAAGAAGAGGAGGAGGAAGAGGAGCAAGAAGGAAGAAGAATGGGTATCAACCTGGCCTGAGCATATTCCTCCCATCAACTTTTATCCTAACGGCTGTAAGTCTAAAGAAGAAGGTGAAGTTTATTGCCTTAATTATCATCTTGATGATACGTCCGTAGGTACTATTGAAGATGATTTTGATTATGATATGCATGTTACTTATTGTGATTGGGAAAATGATGATGATGCTACTTATGATCTTGAAAATCTTTTTGGTACCAACTCTGAAAGTGATGATATGGAAAGCTCTAAGCTTGGGGATGATAGGATTGCAAATCCTTTACCCACTAGTGATGTGATAATTGATAATTCTTTTGCTAATAAGAATAAAGACAACATGTTTACAAATATAGTTGCTAGCAATGATAATGCTCTTCTCTACTATGATGATGTTATAACTCCAATCTATAGTGATTATAAAGGTACCTATGACATAAGGAGAAATTATCCATATGAAACTTTTCATAATCATGGAGGGAATTACTTCCTTGTTGAACACCATCTTCCTAATACACAATTAATCTACAGTGTTCAAGTTGTTTATGATAGTCCTACTCCCACTATTACCAATGAGAAAGATTATGCTTATGTGGAGAGTAAGAGTACCTTTTTGCATGTGGATCATGGTAACAATGCTTTATGTGATGCTTATATTGTTGAGTTTATTCGTGATCCCACTGAAAATTATTATGAGAAGGGAACATATGCTTATAGATATTTCAATAATATCAAGTTCCCTCTCTTTATGTTGAAGGTTTTGAAGCTGCACTTGTTTTGTCTTCCTATGCTTATTGCTTTGTGCTTCAATGAATTATTCTATTGCAATATTCCTATGCATAGGAAGCATGTTAGGCTTAAATGTGTTTGGTATTTGCTTCTTGATGCTCTCTTTTGTTCTTCAACTCTTATTCCTACGAGAGCATCATTAAAGTCTTATGCCTAGCTTAAAGGCATAAAAGAAAGCGCTTTTGGGAGGCAGCCCACAATGAATAAAATTTTATTTTGCTTTTGTTGTGTCTTGATGTTGTTACTACAGTACCATCATCATTGTATCTTTACTTTTCAGCTTTGTGCCAAGTGTAGCCTCTGATTGCAAGAAAGTTCAAAAGTTGTGACGTGCTGTCCAGGAAACAGATTCTGTCCTTGGACAGAAAAATTCGTATAAAATCACCAGATCATCTTTTTGGTCTGAATTTTGTCCGACAGCGTGCTCTATACAATTGTCTTTCGGGCGTCTGTTTTGAGTTTTTTGATTTGAGTTGCAGAAGTGCCCCGAAAAAATCATTTACTACCTGTTGGTCTGTTTTTCACACATTCTGTCCTGTTTTGCCTTTTCTTCGTTTTGCAAACCTTGAGCTTGCTTTTTCTTTGCAAAAACCTTTTGGCAATCTTGAGAAACAGTAGACCTTCAAGAATATCCTTATTTCCAGCAAGGAAAAATTATTTTATTATGGGTACTAACCTCACTAATCAGATTATGATGAGTTATGTATGAAGGGAGTTTTCAAGTGTGCGAGGGAAGATGATAAAAAGATTCAGGAGTGTCAAACGCTCAAGCTTGGGGATGCCCCCATGCACCCCAAAGAAACATTCAAGAAGACTCAAGCATCTAAGCTTGGGGATGCCCCCGTGCATCCCCTTCTCCATCAACAATTATCAGTTCGTCTTTTGTTCCACTATATTTTTATCACTTCATGTGTTATGTGCTATGCTTGGAGCATCTTGCTTTTAGTTTCCTTTTTAGTTTTCTATAGCTTTGCTTGCTATTCATAACGAGTTGGAACTCAGCTTTCTTTATGTGGGAGAGAAACACGCTCCACTTCAACCTAGAACATAACATAGAATTTTCATGTCTATCTTTGCTGTGTGTGTTCTTTGTATTTCAATAGCTACTATCATGTTCAGCTCTTAGTTTTCATGCTTATCTTTTTAAAGAGCTTTTGTTTAGTTGGTCGCTGGAACTCTCTTTATTTATCATGCTTATCTTGTTAAGAGAGTTGGCTTCTGTTGCACTGGTTGATATGTCTATGATAAAAATGCTATGTGCATAATGGTGCTTAGTAGTTCATGTTCTCTTATGGTTAGTCTCAAATAGCTGGGGGGGTTCTCAATGTGTTATTGGAGTACCAACATGATTTGTTTGCCTATGATGTGGTATGGTTTAGTGGTATCTTCCCCCAAGAATTTATTTTGATTGACTTGGCGTATGCTCACGCATATTTAAGACTATAAAGAAAGTCTATCAAGCCTTGACGATCTTTAATTTCTGAGTAGCGATATAACTTCCATGCCCGATTCAATGTTGCTTTGTCGCTCTGCATGATTATGACCGTCATTGCTCTTTTAGTTGGTGATACGTCTCAAACGTATCTACTTTTCCAAACACTTTTGATATTGTTTTGACCTCATTCTTGCATGATTTGGACTAAACTAACCCGGACTGACGCTGTTTTCAGCAGAGTTGCCTGTATGGTTTATTTGTGTGCAGGAAAACGGATTTTTAAGTATCTCGGAAAAATCCACGAAAAATCACAGAAAATCCATGCACCCGAAGGAACCAAATCCATAAGTGGGGCCAGAGGGGGGACAGGGGGTGCCCAGGCGCCCTGTGGGCGCGCCCCCTGGGCCGCGCAGGGGGGCGCCTGGGTGGGGCCCACACCCCCTGGTGCCCTACTTTAGCCCGTATTTTTACTCCCGACGCAAAAAACCCCAGATCGGAAGTTCTTTCGCAGTTTTTCGTCGCGGAGCCGCCGCCACCCTCTGTTCTTCCTCGGGAGTGCTAATCTGGAGGCTGGTTTGGCCTCCGGAGAGGGGAGATCGTCGCCATCGTCATCATCATCACCACTCCATCATCCCTCCATGACTTCTCCCTCCATGTGTGAGAATTCCCCTGCTGTAGGCGAAGGGGATGGTAGGGATTGGATGAGTTAGATCATGTAATAGTTCGTCAGATTGTTGGGGGCATGTTGCCTATCATCTACTATGGTGTTTATCATCTTTGCTACAACTTGTTATTGTTAATGCTTGACACTTAGGGCCCGAGTGCCATGATTTCAGATCTGAACCATATGTGTTTGTATGAATATATTTGTGTTCGTGATCCTATCTATGAGTTGTATGCACCTGTTACGGTCCGGAACCGGCGATCCCAAAAGTGACACCTTGGGACACCAAAGGGGATAGTCCGTAGTTTGAGGATTACATGTATCCATTGAGTTCATTGCTTTGTTCTGGTGCTCTTTGACAGGAGCACCTTAATATCCATTAGTTCCTTTTGGCCCCGTTCGTAGCGGGATGGTAGGACAAAAGATGTTGTGCAAGTTCTTATTGCAAGCACGTACAACTACCTACAGGATACATGCCTAATGTTTGATATTTGCCTAGATGATCATTACTTTTCCGTGTGCCGTGCCCCAAGTTAGAATCTATCTCATCCATGCAGCGCCCAACCATCCATCTCCTTAGCCTACAGTATTTTAAATCCTGCTTGTTACTAGTCGCTACTTTTGCTATTTACTTTGCTATCTACTATTGCTATTTACTTTTGCCGTTTACTTTTACTATTACTATCATCACTATCATATCACTGTTACCACTTATCTTTTGTTGCAAGTAAGTATATTTCAGGTGCGGTTGAATTGACAACTCAACTATCAAAGCTTATAAATACTCTTTGGCTCCCCGTGTGTCGAATCAATAAATTGGGTTATTCTTACCCGCGAAGACTATCTCGATCCCTTACGGTTGAGGGTTATCAAGTACCGTTTTCTGGCGCCGTTGCCGGGGAGCATAGCAATATTTACAAGTCTACTTGAGGTATCCTACCTACTGCACTTTATTCATTATGGGTAAGAAAGGAGACCCCAAGGTTCCGATCTTACTATCCACTACAAGAAGAGGTACTGCTCTGAGCACTAGTGCTACACTTGATTCACCTTCTGTTATGAGTAAGTTTGCCTCACCACCACCACATGATGCTCCTACTGAACCTGTTACTATGTCTGATACTCTTGATGATGCTTCTACTACTTTTGATGATATTAGTTCGCTTGGTTATGCTCTTGAGAAACAACTTGCTCTTGCTGCTAAAAAATCTGGAATTGAACTTCCTGTTACTCGCTACCCTATTGGTGAAACTTATGATTATCCTGATTTGAGTAAACTCAAGGAGAGTCTCCTTGATGATGATTACTATATACTTGATGAAGATTTATGCAGGGAACTAACAGAGTTTGCCGGCTCTGACCCTGAAGCTATTAAGAAGTTATTTGAAAAACACTCTTTGAAGAACAAAACCGTTCCTAATCCTGAATTTGCTACATCTCCTATATGCATTGATGATCCTGATTTTGATTTCTCTGTTGATCTTTCACTTATACCTATGGTTGAAGCTGACCCCTTTTTTGGCAGAGAAAATGATGATGCTATTGCACACCTAACTAAACTTGGTGAGCTAGGTAGCTTGTTTACCACATATGAGAAGATGCGATACTTTTATGTGACCAAGCTTCTTCCTTTCTCGTTGAAGGAGGGTGCTAAAGCATGGTATGATTCACTCCCATGCGGTTCCATTAAGAGTCCTCAGGACTTAGCTCACTCTTTTGTTGATAAGTACTTTCCTGCTCACATGCAACATGCTGCTTTACAAAGAATTTATAACTTTAAACAGTTGCAGGATGAGTCCCTCCCTAAAGCTTGGGGGAGGTACTGCGGTTTGATTCGAGCTAGACCAGGACATGAAATTCCTAAGAATGAATTAATTGATATATTCTATGCTGGTCTAACTGATGAATCTAGGTCCTATTTGGACAGTTGTGCTGGTTGTGTTTTCAGGAAAAGAACACCGGACGATGCAGAAGATTTAATGGGCAGGATTGCCAAAAACCATGAAGATTGGTCCGTCCCTGAACCACCTCCACCAACAAAGAAGAGGGGCATGTTTGTTCTGAGCCCCGAGGATATGCAAGAAGCAAAGAAGTCTATTAAAGAGAAAGGTGTTAAAGCTGAAGACGTGAAGAATCTACCCCCTATTTAGAAGCTTTGTGAGCCTACCACTCACCCTCCTATGGTAGAGGTACACTCTCTTTTAGATTTCAACGCAAGTGACATCCCTCATGGTAAACCTCCTGATAAATGTTTAGATGAGTTTGATAATTTTATTATGAAACAGAATCATTTTAATGAGAGGATAGAAAGTCAGTTGCATGATAATTCCCTTGCTATCAAAAGACTGCTTGATGTTTTAGATAGAACAGTTAATGATGTTCAATGTCTTGTGAAGCATTTTCATATGGTTCAAACTCGGCTTGATGAAATTTCTAATGTGCAAAGAAATTTGCTTGCTAACAATGCCAAACAAGATAATTTGCAGGCTTTTGGGATTAAGACCCGAGGAGGAACTAGCACTCAAGATCCTCTTTATCCAGAGGGGCATCCGAAGAGAATCGAGCAAGATTCTCAAATGCAGGAAGAAGAAATTGTTGTCTCTCCAAAGAAGAAGAAGAAACATAAAGAGACTGACAATTCTAATGATCCTATTGCAGATGAAGAGCCAGCTATTGATCCCAACAGTGTATCTATCTCCGATGCTGAGACTGAAGACGGTGCTGAACCTGAAGGTAATGATAATGAGAAGAACGATCCGCCTGAAGTTCGAGAAGAAGAAGCACCTGACAAACGTAAGAGGTACACTAAAGAAGACTTCATCGCAAGAAAGCATGGGAAGGAGAGAGAACCATGGGTACATAAACCCGTGCCCTTTCCAGGTAAGTCCATCAAATCTAAAGAAGAAGAGCATTATAATAAGTTTTGTGAGTGGATTAAACCTCTTTTTCTTCAAATCCCTTTGACTGATGCTATTAAGTTACTTCCTTATTCTAAATATATGAAAGATATTGTTACTAACAAAAGAAAAGTTCCTAATGATGCAATATCTACTATGCTTGCTAACTATTCTTTCAGTGGAAAGATTCCTGAGAAGCTCGGTGATCCAGGTATACCCACCATTCCCTGTTCCATAAAGAATAATTATGTCAAAACTGCTTTATGTGATCTTGGAGCAGGAGTGATTGTTATGTCTCTCTCTCTTTATGAGAGGCTTTGTTTAGAGAAACTAATTCCTACATATATCTCCCTTCAGATGGCTGACAAGTCAACCGCTGTTCCTATAGGTATTTGTGAGGATGTTCCCGTAGAAGTTGCTAATTGTTTGATCCTTACTGATTTTGTTGTGCTTGACATGCCCGAGGATGGGAGCATGTCCATTATTCTTGGTAGACCTTTTCTTAACACCGCAGGTGTTATTATTGATTGCAATAAAGGGAAGGTTACCTTCCATGTGAATGATAAAGAACACACGGTATATTTTCCGAAGAAGACTGACAGGAGGCATGCCCTCAACTCTATAGAGAATATCGAGACCGTGAAAATTGGAGAATGGGACTGTCCACTACATGTGCCTCACAAATACAAAACTCTCATGGTAGGGACAATGTCCATCAAGGTAAAAGTTCAGTGATTACTTCGTAGGAGGTGAGACTTTTTGCTCTATATATCGCTTGTTTGTTGGTAAGACTTGATCAACCTTACTAGTGAACGTGTTTTATATGGATTAAAAGTTGAGCTTGCTATGTTTTCATTTGTTTTTAGTTTTGTCCTACTTGCTGTACCAAGTATCTATGTTTTTGAAGCTTCACAATACTACTAACTGGTTCAAGTTTTCAGAGAGTTTCGCAGCTTTTTGAACTTCGAAAAAAATTCAACAATGAAGTTTTCAGAAAAATTCCAGAAAAATTATAATAAAAATTTCCACAACGGGAGAGACTCAGAAAGTCCTGGGGCCAGCCAGGGGGGCCACCAGTGGCCCAGGCGGCCAGCTGGCGCGGCCCAGCCCCTGCCCGCGCCCACAGGGCGCCTGGGGCCCACGGGACCCCCTCCAGGTACTTCTTCTTCCTTCCTCTCTCTCTTTCTCCAGAAACCCGAGTTCTGGTCTTGTTCTTGCTGTTCTTGCTGTTCTTGGAGGCGATTCTTCGATCTCTCTACAGCCCATCATTTGAGCTGAAATTTTGAGCAAATACTCCCTGGTATGTGACTCCTCCACCCCTCCAATTAGATTTTTGATTGGTGGCTTCATTTGTGAGTATTTAGTAGTTCTTGGTGCTGTAGAGATGAGCTTGCATGCATGTGTAGAAAGTTATTTTCCAAGTTTTGATGCAAGTTTATGCCTTGGGCAAGTGAGTTGAGTAGTTTGCCTTAGCTCACTTTGTTTTAATCCTCGTTTTTGTAAATTGTAAAAAAATTCAGAAATGAGTTTGTTAGGAAGGGCAAAAGGATGGCTTGAGAAGAGGAGGCCCGCACACTCCGATCGGGTCACTAGAGCCGCAGCTTCACCATCGACTGCTAGGGTGAGCTATAATGAGGATCATGTGCCCCTGGAGTTGTTGGAAGACACAAGTCCAGCACATGCGATGACATTTCCATGTGATGAATTCATGGAAGCTGCGGGAATCAAGGATGAGTTTTATAATCTTTGTGCTAATGCAGGTTTGACACGGCTCGTCACAAGCCGTGTTACTCAGTATCAAAAACTCACCTCCAGTTTCATTAACAGTTTTAGATATAATCCTGATTCAGGTGCTATTGAGTTTAAAATTTATAATGATCTTATCACCATGACTCTAGGAAATTTTTGTGAAGTAATAGGTGTGCCGAACGTTGGGAGGACGGCAAGGATGGCCACTCAGCCCTCCGAGCTGAAAACCGTCATCAACTCTCTCTGCAGCATGGGTACGAGGGATATTCATCGGTCGAAGATCTCCAGCATCTTGTTTCCTCACCTCAGGTATTTTGCATATTATATTGCTAGAGGGGTGTTAGCTCATGACAACACGAGCAGCATTTCTGCTCTGGATATTGCTATCCTGGCAGTAGCCCTCTCAGGGAGGTCTGATTATAATCTGGGTACCTTAATTGCTCGACGCCTTGCTATGAACGGTAACAAGGGGGACTTATATGGTGGCATTTATGCCACACTTATCTTAGAGCATCTTGGAGGCACCCCACACCCCGATGATACTCCTTTTACTTATTTAAGCTTTGATCATGCTGCTATAAAAAGACATAAGTTTGTTACCATGGGTTCTTAGCTTGATAACCTTGTTTATATCTTGCGTTTCGGAACTACCGCGGAACGCGAGATCCGTCTACCTGCACCTCTTTTGTTTGATTTTTCTCGCAGGAAAGGATGGTCCTTTGATGTTGTCCATATCGATGAGTTCATGGTCCAGCATCAGTTTCATAACCCCATGGAGGGGGTTGTGCCCGATAAGGAGAGGAACGGTGAGACACCACATTTTCAGGAAGAGACCGCCACCGAGTTTGGTGAAGGGTCTTCCTCTGTTTGGCGTTCGGAACCTTCCTCGTGGGAGAATCCAAGGAGTTCGGTGTACGCGCCAGCATCCTTCTACGACCCTTGGTCTCACCACCATACCCCTGGAGCAGGAGGCTCCTGGTGGTAGTAGCTGCTACCAACTTAGGCCAAAAGCCTAAGCTTGGGGGAGTACGTGCCCTTCTCACTTTTCCATTGTATTATCCGTTTTATTCGCTTTGATCTTTTCGAAATTTTTGCCCGTTCTTCTTTATTTCTCTCTTTGCAAAAACAACAAAAAGATTTTCTCTTTCTTTTGATTTTATTCAACCTTTGAAAAAAACCAAAAAGATTTCCTTTCTCTCTTTAGTTTGCTTTGTTTTCGGAGATCAGCTCGAGTCCCTGATGGCATTTGATTATATTTCCTACGTTCGATCGTGCAAGTGACAAGCAGTAATGACGAAGATCGACTGAAAGGAAGCAACAAGGAAGATCGGTATGAACTCTTATTGTTTCTACTTTTGTACATATGCCTGTACTTATGATCTAGAGACCAGCTTGTAGCGACATAGTGCTATGTTTACAATGCTCTTCCAGTGGTTCATGCTTTCCTTGTGGCTAGTCCCGAATAACTAGAGTATATAATGTGCTATTGAAATGATTTACATGCATTGCACTGTTCATAGTCTGGTATACTAAGGTGGTATTTCCCTTTAGAGAATTTTTGGATTGACTTGGCACATGCTTACACATGTTTAAGATTAAAAAGTCTACTTTGCCTTGATGATCTTTGAGTTTTAGAATAGTTATATCACTTTCATGCCCGATTCAATGTTGCTTTGTCGCTCTGCATGATTATGACCGTTATTGCTCTTTAGTTGGTCGCTTCCCAGTCTTTTGCTAAACCTCCACCTGTACTAAGCGGACTGACTGCTTGTTCATCCAAACCCTTTAAACCTGTTATACCATATGAGTCCACTATACCTTCCTATGCATGGTATTTACCAGCCATTCCTAATGAAGACTTTCATGTACCATCTCGAAATTAATCAAAAGCATTTCTCTTTTTTTGTGCCTATGTTTTAGCTCATGAGGAAGTAGTAGTTAATTCACGATCTCTTTAAGTTGGACAAGTGTCACCCCTGGATTGCATGTATAATGTGCAAACCCCTAATATGAAAAGGAACTGGCATTGAGTGCGCCCGGCTCGAAAAGATAATATAACAAACAAACCCTCCTTCACGCTTTGTTCATGAGAAATCAGAAAACTTTGGCAGTGATAAACAAAGGAGATTAAGAGGATGTGATCGTCCTCATGCGGGAGCCGTTCCTCGAGACTTGTCTAGCTTAAAAAGTGATTGAGTTATCTGCTAGCATTCGTTGACGAAATATGCACTTCTCAAAACATGTTTACCTCTGTTTTTAAAACCAAGAGCTCTGTTACATGTTTAGTTTTTGTTTCCGATCACGGGTCTTCAACTTTGCCAATAAAAGCCACGGTTCGAGAGTCTCACCTTCTTTCTTCAAAGCACCGACTAGGAGAGCATAATTGTCATTCTGAGTGTAATGTGCATTGTCCCGAAGTATTACATTGTCTTCTGCATACTTGTGATATGATTTATTCTGAAATTCTTAGTTCTAGTCTCCTTTAAAACTCTGGAGGAGTCTCTGCATTTATGTTTTGCTTCACTCATGGAGGCTAGCGAGATACCACCCTAATATGCTCAAGCTATGTGCATTGTAATCTTGTCTTGATTTTCAGTAATGTATTATTTACTTTTAAGTATTTGTGACTGTCCACTTGAAAGAAGGATTGCTCCTTGCATTGTCCTCATAAGTACTGTTTCAATACTTGCTAAACTCTTTTCGTAGTACATGCTTATATACATTTAATGAAGAAAAAGAGTTTATCAAAGTTTTCTTTGTCGCGTCCAGTTCGTTGAACTGAATTGCTTGTGGACAAGCAATATGCTAAGCTTGGGGGAGTTGATACGTCTCAAACGTATCTACTTTTCCAAACACTTTTGATATTCTTTTGACCTCATTCTTGCATGATTTGGACTAAACTAACCCGGACTGACGCTGTTTTCAGCAGAGCTGCCTGTATGGTTTATTTGTGTGCAGGAAAACGGATTTTTAAGTATCTCAGAAAAATCCACGAAAAATCACAGAAAATCCACGCACCCGAAGGAACCAAATGCCAGAAGTGGGGCCAGAGGGGGGCCAGGGGGTGCCCAGGCGCCCTGTGGGCGCGCCCCCCCTGGGCCGCGCCGGGGGGGGGGGCGCCTGGGTGGGGCCCACACCCCCTGGTGCCCTACTTTAGCCCGTATTTTTACTCCCGACGCAAAAAACCCCAGATCGGAAGTTCTTTCGCAGTTTTTCGTCGCGGAGCCGCCGCCACCCTCTGTTCTTCCTCGGGAGGGCAAATCTGGAGGCTGATTTGGCCTCCGGAGAGGGGAGATCGTCGCCATCGTCATCATCATCACCACTCCATCATCCCTCCATGACTTCTCCCTCCATGTGTGAGTAATTCCCCTGCTGTAGGCGAAGGGGATGGTAGGGATTGGATGAGTTAGATCATGTAATAGTTCGTCAGATTGTTGGCGGCATGTTGCCTATCATCTACTATGGTGTTTATCATCTTTGCTACAACTTGTTATTCTTAATGCTTGACACTTAGGGCCCGAGTGCCATGATTTCAGATCTGAACCATATGTGTTTGTATGAATATATTTGTGTTCGTGATCCTATCTATGAGTTGTATGCACCTGTTACGGTCCGGAACCGGCGATCCCAAAAGTGACACCTTGGGACACCAAAGGGGATAGTCCATAGTTTGAGGATTACATGTATCCATTGAGTTCATTGCTTTGTTCCGGTGCTCTTTGACAGGAGCACCTTAATATCCATTAGTTCCTTTTGGCCCCGTTCGTAGCGGGATGGTAGGACAAAAGATGTTGTGCAAGTTCTTATTGCAAGCACGTACAACTACCTACGGGATACATGCCTAATGTTTGATATTTGCCTAGATGATCATTACTTTTCCGTGTGCCGTGCCCCAAGTTATAATCTATCTCATCCATGCAGCGCCCAACCATCCATCTCCCTAGCCTACAGTATTTTAAATCCTGCTTGTTACTAGTCGCTACTTTTGCTATTTACTTTGCTATCTACTATTGCTATTTAGTTTTGCCGTTTACTTTTACTATTACTATCATCACTATCATATCACTGTTACCACTTATCTTTTGTTGCAAGTAAGTATATTTCAGGTGCAGTTGAATTGACAACTCAACTGTCAAAGCTTATAAATACTCTTTGGCTCCCCGTGTGTCGAATCAATAAATTGGGTTATTCTTACCCGCGAAGACTATCTCGATCCCTTACGGTTGAGGGTTATCAGTTGGTCGCTCCCAGTCGTTTGCTAACCTTTGCCTGTACTAAGCGGACTGACTGCTTGTGCATCCAAAATCCTTTAAACCAGTTATGCCATATGAGTCCACCATACCTTCCTATACATGGTATTTACCTGCCATTCCTAACGAAGACTTTCATGTACCATCTCAAAATTATTCAAAAAAGCATTTCTCTTTTGTGCCTCTGTTTTAGCTCATGAGGAAGTAGTAGTTAATTCATGATCTTTTTAAGTTGGACAAGCTTCACCCCGGGATTGCATGTCTAATGTGCAAACCCATAATACGAGAAGGAACTGGCATAGAGTGCGCCCGGCTAATTAAAAAAATAATACAACAAACAAACCCTCCTTCACGCTTTGTTCATGAGAAATCAGAAAACTTTGGCAGTGATAAACAAAGGAGATTAAGAGGATGTGATCGTCCTCATTCGGGAGTCGTTCCTCGAAACTTGTCCAGCTCAAGAAGTGATTGAGTTATCTGCTAGCATTCGTTGACGAAATATGCATATTCTAAAAAAAAAATTATTACCTCTGTTTTTAAAACCAAGAGCTCTGGTACATGTTTAGTTTTTGTTTCCGACTACGGGTTTTCAACTTTGCCAACAAAAGCCACGGTTCGAGAGTCTCCACCTTCTTTTTAAGCACCAACTACTGAGAGCATGATTGTCATTCTGAGTGTAATGTGCATTGTCCCAAAGTACCATTGTCTTTTGCATGATTGTGATATCGTTTATTCTGAAATCATTGTATCTAGTCATCACTTAAACCTTGGAGGTGCCCCTGCATTTATGTTTTGCTTCACTAAAGGGGGCAAGCGAGATATCACTTTATCATATTTGCACACCATGCTCATTAAATATATTTGATGTTTCAGTATCATATTGTGAAACTTTCAGTTCTTTGTGATTTTCTCGTGAGGCAACTTAATTACTACAGATTCATTGTCTCAGTAAGCTTTTGTCATGTGACTATAAAAAGTCCTTATATGGTTAATAGCATGTCACCACAGAAATTATTCTTGTTATCATTTACCTACTCAAGGACGAGCAGGAATTAAGCTTGGGGATGTTGATACGTCCAAAACGTATCTATAATTTCTGCTTGCTCCATGCCGCTTTTGGATGATATTGCTATGATATTCATACACTTCCATACACTTTTGATCATATTTGGACTAACCTATTAACTCAGTGCATCCCAGTGCCAGTTTATGTTTTCTGCTGTTTTTGTATTTCAGGTTTTCCCATCACGTAAACTGCCAGAAAAATCCCGGAAAAATTATATAAAAAATCAGTGTTCCGGAAGCTTCCACACGGCCGAAGTAGGGCCGGAGGGGGGCCACCAGGGCTCCAGACGCCCTGGTGGCGTGGCCCCCCTCCTGGCCGCGCCGGGGGGGCACCTGGGCCCCCCAGGCCTCCGCTGATGCCCCCTTTGGCATATATTCAACACCCGTCGAGGAAACCCTGATTTCAGACCCCTTTTCTGCAGACGCAATTTCGATCTCCGCCGCCATCGCCATCAACCTTCGGGGGACCAGAATTCCTGTGCCGGCACCCTGCCGGGACGGGGAAGTGCCCCATGATTCATCTCCATCGACGTTGCTTCCTCCCTCCATGAAGCGGGAGTAGTTCCTCCTCGGGGCTGAGGTTTCTACCAGTAGCTATGTGGTTATCTCTCTCTCCCATGATGTGATATTCGTTGTGATCATTGGCTATGTTAATCTAGGGTGATCCCATGATATTTCCCCTTCCTCTATGTATTGGATTGATGTACTCACTTGTCTTTATCTTGTATAATCCCCGAGACCGAGGTGACAGCGGTCTATTGGACATGGATTAGAAAAATATTTTCATGAGTGATTTCCTCTCTTGTGTGTTGATTGAAGATTGAGAGTCTCTTGGTGCTTGTCTTTGACTATCCTTTAGATATGTTGTGGTGATTGTGGGACTCTCTTTGGATGGTCGCGGTGACATTGGGAAATCCTTAGATTGAGAACTACGAACTTTGAGGTGTGCTTTTGTAGCCCTACATAATTCTCGTCCTCTCTTGACCACGAAGGAATGACCTCTGGGTGCGTCTCCATTGCATGTTTTATGGGAAATATCATGTGATTCGATTATGTTAATGTTGTTGGGAGTTGCTACTAGTGAAAGTATGAACCCTAGTCCTTGTTTCCACCATTGCAATACCATTTGTGCTCACGTTTACCACTTGTTTGCTTGCTGCACTTTTTATTACAGATTTATATTACTTTGTTTTTCCATCCATATCACTTGCCATTTAACATCTCTTCGCCGAACTAGTGCACCTATACATCTGACAAGTGTATTAGGTGTGTTGGGGACACAAGAGACTTCTTGTATCTTAGTTGCAGGGTTGCTTGAGAGAGACCATCTTCAACCTCTACTTCCCTGAGTTCGATAAACCTTAGGTCATCCACTTGAGGGAAATTGATGCTGTCCTACAAACCTCTGTGCTTGGAGGCCCAACATAGTCTAAAAGAGTAGAAGCGTGTGTAGACATCAACGATATTGCTGTCAACCCCGAGAAAGTTGAAGCCATTGTCAACTGGGAACCCCCTCAGAACGTCAAGCAACTCCGAAGCTTCCTTGGTCTTGCTAGCTATTGCAGAAGGTTCGTTGAGAACTTCTCCAAGATTGCCAAGCCTCTCTCCAACTTACTGAAGAAGAATGTCAAGTACAACTGGTCTCCAGATTGTGATGTGGCATTCAAAACTCTCAAAGAAAAGCTCATCTCTGCTCCAGCTCTTACTCCTCCAGATGAGTCCAAGCCCTACGAAGTATTCTGTGATGCTTCTCTTCAAGGACTTGGTGGTGTGCTAATGCAGGACAAGAAGATTGTGGCATACACTTCTCGTCAATTGAAGCCAAGCGAGAAGAACTACCCCACACATGATCTCGAGCTAGCAGCTGTGGTACACGCTTTGATCACGTGGAGACACCTTCTGTTGGGCAGAAAAGTCGACATTTTCACCGATCACAAGAGCTTGAAGTACATCTTCACACAGCCGAACCTGAACCTTCGCCAGACTCGTTGGGTTGAAATGATCCAAGAGTATGATCCAAGCATCGAATACACACCTGGCAAGGCCAATGTCATTGCAGATGCTTTGAGCAGAAAGGCATATTGCAACAGTCTCCTTATCAAGCCGTTTCAGCCTGAGCTTTGTGAAGCATTCAGAAAGCTCAACCTCCAAGTTGTTCCGCAAGGCTTTCTTGCAAATCTTCAAGTTGCTCCTACCTTGGAAGATAAGATCCGTGAGGCCCAACTCAGTGATGCTATGGTGCAGAATGTGAAACATGGTATTGCAAAGGGTACTCCTAAATACAAGTGCTATCGCGTTGATGAGAGAGATACCTTGTTCTTTGAGGACAGACTTGTGGTTCCCAAGGGTGATCTCAGGAAGCTCATAATGAACGAAGCACATGACTCCCTCCTGTCGATTCATCCTGGAAGTTCTAAGATGTACCAAGACCTCAAGAAATCTTACTGGTGGACTCGCATGAAAAGGGAGATTGCCCAATTCGTGAATGAATGTGATGTCTGCAGAAGAGTGAAGGCATAGCATCAACGTCCAGCCAGTCTTCTCCAACCTCTTCCAATCCCCGAGTGGAAATTCGACCACATTGAAATGGATTTCGTCACTGGCTTTCCTAAGTCCAAGAAGGGGAATGATTCTATCTTTGTTGTCATCGACAAGCTTACCAAAGTAGCTCACTTCCTTCTAGTCAAAGAATCCTTCAATGCAGCTCAACTGGCAGAGTTGTACACTTCCAGAATTGTGTCGTTACATGGCATTCCTCAAGTTATCTCCTCAGACCGTGGAAGTTTGTTAACATCCAAGTTCTGGGACTCCTTTTAGTCTGCCATGGGCACTAAGATCTGTTTCAGCACTGCATTTCACCCTCAGACTAGTGGTCAAGTCGAGAGAGTGAACCAGATTCTAGAAGACATGCTCAGATCTTGTGTCATATCTTTTGGCATGAAGTGGGAAGATTGCCTTTCGTTTGCCGAGTTCTCTTACAACAACAGTTTCCAAGCAAGTGCCGACAAAGCTCCGTTTGAAATCCTCTATGGCAGAAAGTGCCGTACCCCTCTCAACTGGTCCGAGACTGGTGAACGTCAACTTCTTGGCAATGACTTGATCTCAGAAGCCGAAGAAATGTGCAAAGTCATACGTGAGAATCTCAAGGCCGCTCAGTCGCGTCAGAAGAGCTACTATGACGGCAAGCATCGTGATTTGGCCATCAACATTGGGGATCATGTCTATCTCCGTGTTTCTCCTATGAAAGGCACCCAAAGATTCGGTATCAAAGGAAAGCTTGCTCCTAGATACGTGGGCCCTTTCAAGATCCTTGGAAAAAGAGGCGATCTAGCCTATCAACTTGAGCCCCCTTCCAACTTCGCTAATGTTCATGATGTGTTTCATGTGTCTCAACTCCGCAAGTGCTTCAAGACACCTGAACGCACCATTCCGTTTGAGGAGATTGATCTTCAACAAGACTTGTCTTACCGAGAGCACCCCGTTGCTATTCTCGAAGAAACCGAGCGCAAGACCTGCAACAAGTCAATCAAGTTCTTGAAAGTCAAGTGGTCACACCATAACGACCGAGAAGCTACATGGGAACGAGAAGATCACCTTCGTTTTGAGTACCCTTCCTTCTTCCAGTCCTAGATCTCGGGACGAGATCTTTTCATAGAAGAGGAGAGTTTGTAATGCCCCGGATGTAATACTTTCCCTATATGGCAATATATAAACTTTGGCTTCATCAGTTCCATTCCGGGTTCTTCGTCTTTTCGGGTTTTCGTCGTTTTGTCGTGTGCGTGTGTGCATTCATCCATGTCATGTTGTCATGTGCATTGCATTGCATTTGTGATTGTCTTTTGCATCCAGTCCCACTCGTTTCTTCCCGTTGTCCGTTTCGAGTTCCGATGCTCTCACACGTGCCCGTGGTTTCCCCGAGTCCTTCTTTCGTGTTTGGCCATGTAACGTTTCCGGAATGGCGTGAGACTTGTCGTGCGATGTTGTTTTGATACGTGTAGGCCGCCTGTCAAGTTTCGTCGCCTTTGGAGTTCGTTTGGTACTCCAACGGGTAACCTCGTGGGCTAAAAGTACCTCCTCTTTGAGGCCCAAGACCCCCTCCACAACAGCCCAACAACCCAGCTCAACCCTTCCCATCATCTCGGCCGTTGAATTTTGATCGCGTGGCCGAAAACCGCTCCCCATTTGGAGTCTCCTAGCTCCTTGTGCCTATATAAATGTCCACCCCTCCATTTTTCTCGCCCAAACCCAAAATTCTGCCTCCTCCCGCAGCACCGGACGTGTCCATCCCTGGCCGGACGTGTCCGCCGCTGCCTCCGGCCTCTTCGCAGCCGCCACGTGGCACCGCCGCCATCCCATCGCGCCGGCCCGCCCGGCCCGCCGCGGGCCCGCCGCCGCCGCGTCCCGGGCCGCGCCTCCGCGCGCCGCTCGGCGGATCTTCTCCTTCGCCTACCCCGCTGCCGGCAGGGAGCGCCGCCGTCGCAGCCTCGAGCTCGCTCCGCCGCCGATCCAAGTCCCCGCCGCCGGACATCACAGGTCGAGCCTCGGCTCTCCTCCAGCTCCCTCAGAGCACCGCCGCCCGAGCTCAGGTGAGCCTCGCCGCCGGCCGAGCCCCGGCCCCTCCGAGCCCTCGCCGCCGGCCGCCGCAAACTCCGGCCGGGCGCTTCGAGGTCCGCCGCCGAAGCCGTTCCTGATCGGGGGTCAGCGCCCGATCCGATCGGCCCCCCAATCGGGCTGAAACCCTAACGGGCGCAACCCGCGGACCCGCTGCGTCGATCCGCCCGCTTCCCGGCCCGATCCGCATTGACCGCACCCGTTGACCCGATCCAGTCTGCGAGGTGATCCCTGTTACTGCTAAGTCTTTTAGTGTTTTTGTTGTTGTCTGATGCATTCTTGTGATAGCAATAACTTTTACTGTGCTTGTTCAATTTGTTCATATAATATGTCAAAATGATCGTGGTGATGTGTCTTATGTTTTGTTCCTTTGTGTCATGCATGTTTGAGTCTATCTAGATGTCTTAATCTTCATGAGAATAGTACTACTTGTTATAAACTGCTGCTATTAGTTGTTTTCATGCCATGTTTGAGATGTGATAACTTGATGCATGTTTATCCAAATGAAGCAAATGATATGTCCAAATGTTCATCATGAGATGCTCCACATGTTGGTTGCTATAGGATGCATGATAGAATTCATATTGCTATGTTTATCTCCTTTGCAAAAGTGCATGTGGCTGTTAGGTTTTTAAACTTGTTACGAGATGCCTAGTTGAGGAGCTCGTTGCTATTGATGTGGTTGTCCCCATGTTGCATGCTTATATGTTTTGGATTCCCCATCATGTGTTCTTCGTAGTGGTGCAAACCACTTGCCATGTTATGCTTTGAGGTGACTTATACAGGCTGACAAACATGGCATGATAATACTGCTGTTTTAACACTTAGTGAAATTTCACCAAGTCTGGAATCTGTAATATCCGGATGCTATGTTTGCTTGTTGATCTAGGCAAATCCATGATAGTTTTGGGGTGGCTATTGTTAATTCCTTGTTGTATTTGTTGTTGGCAATCCATCCATGCCCTCACATGCTCATTTGGGTGGCTGTAGCATATTTAATTCTTGCTCCCAAGTTGCTATAAAATATTGCTGTCAGGATTTTATTGTCATGATCGAAATGTTGTAGCTTGTTGCTATTGATCCATGCCTCCTATGGAGATGCTCCAATGGAATTGTTTGCTGTAGGATATGTCTACTTCATGTCCATGCTTCTTTTCACCATATTTGAGTGCTATAGAGTATATATTTATTGCTCCGAAGTTGCTATCTGGCTGTTAGTTGCAGCTTTGCATTGTTTCTTGTTTCGGTTGTATCTTCTAGACCGTAGCTCCGTTTTAAACAAACTTTATATGAAACTTGACTAGAATTTCGTGTAGATTGTCATGGTGCATGTTAACTTGCTGTTTAAAAACTTTAACTTAAGGTTTGTTCAGATCTGGACTAATTTCAAACTATGCATATGAGGACTTACTGGTTTTGTCTTAAATAGTTGCCGGCCTCATTGAAACCTGCTGTTTCTTGTGTTGTTTCTCTGTGCTTCCTACCCTGCCATGTTTTGCATCCTAAATAGACTTGTCTTGCATCCTACTTGCTAGAGTAAATTGTCTTGTTCTTGCAATGTTTCTCTGTGTTTCCTATGTTGGCTTTCTGTGCATCCTAAGTGCATCTGCAGTGCTTCCTTAGTGCATCAGCCATGCATCCTGTAGTTTGCGCATTGCATCTTGTTTGATTTCGTGCCTCGTGTGTTCTTGTGTTGAGTAGAGCCAGAAGCCGAGACCGAGTACGAGAACGAGGTTACTACCGAGGTTGAGAACGAGGAGCCCTCTTACGATCCCATCGACGACTCAACAGGCAAGATGACCTGACCCAGATATCATTACTATCTTTGCCTATTGTTAGAAGTCTCGCTCTTTAGCTTATTGCCTCGATGCCCATGTTTGTCTGTCAGCCTCCTATTGTAACCATGAATCTGTCTAACCACCCAACCTATGCAAACCTTGTTTTGGATACGTAGGCTTCGCTCAGCCCCTCTTATAGCATTGCTAGTTGCAGGAGAAGATTTGAAGATTCTTGCTTCATGTTGAAGCTTGTTGGGATATCACACTATATAAACTCTTTAATGAAATCATCTATATATTGGTAATGGGTGGAAGGCTAAGCCTCTTGCTTGGTGATTTGTTCCACTCATGCCGCCCTAGGAACCGTATAAACCGGTGTTATGTTTCTTGATTTTGCGTTCCTCACACGGTTGGGGTTATGGGACCCCCTCGATAAACCGCTTAGCGCTAAGTCTTTTCCAGCAAGTCCCAACATTGGTACTATTTGACTAAACAACTAAAAACTTGCATAGGGAGTAATTAACCCTCTTCTTAATCAACAACCCCGGGCCAGTGCTCCACATGAGTGTTGGTCCGAACTGGGCAACCTGCGGGGCCACCTTGGGGAAATCCGAGGGCTGGTAAAAACCCGTAGCTTGTCCCATCCGGTCGTGGCCTGAGACTAGATACGCGCGGCTACTGCCAGGGTGTCGGCACGCCGGGAGGATTTGCTGGATTAGCCTTACTTTAGTCGGAGTATCTTGAGCACGGGATTCCGAGGAAACTCGGGCCTTCCCACCTTGGAGTTGCGACTCCGCGGATCGTGGGCTTGTCATGGGCCAAGTTGGAACACCCCTGCAGGGTTTTGAACTTTCGAAAGCCATGCCCGCGGTTATGTGGCAGATGGGAATTTGTTAATATCCGGTTGTAGAAAACTTGACACCATGTTCAGAACACACTACCAGCGTGAGTACCGTGACAGTCATTTTCCGAAAGGGGTTCGGGAAGTGAACACGGTAGGGTTATGATTGTCGTGCTTAGATAGGATCACTTTGTGATCACCTTGTCGCTCGTGGCCTTCTCTTCTCGCTCTTCTTACGTAAGTTAGTGCTAGTGCTGCTGCAACCTCTTATTCTTTCTTCAGCCTTGTTCCACACCCAAGGCTTGGATAGTTGTGTTACCCGGGAACGGGATTGCTGAGTCCTCTATGGCTCACAGATTCTACACCACACCAGATGCAGGTACTCAGGTGATCTATTCAGGTGACGGCACCAAGCTATACTGGGAGTACGATGACGAACGTAGCCATTACTATGTGCACTATCCTGATGATCAGTAGTGGTTTCTACTAGGGGCGATTCGGACCTGTGGCTTTATGTATGTTTGGTATCTTTCATTTGGATCTTCACCCGTAGACGGGTTGTGATGTTATTTGAATGATGTTTTGCTATGTAATGAATTGTGTGACGTGGCGAGTGTAAGCCAACTATCTCTTTTATTTTTCATCCCCATTTTTACATGAGATGTGCAAAGATACCGAACTTGAGATCATTCCAGAATGGGCTTATACCTTTAAGTCGTGCCTCGACACGTAGGAGGTATAGTCCCATCCTGGGCATTACACAGATATTGTGTCATAATCACACTATACATATGAAACATGTTTTAGATTATGAAGATCTAGCTAGAGCCTGAAATGTACTATTATTTGAAATCATTATAAAGTGGATTCAAAATATTGAATTCAAGTTTAATGGTACAAGTAGTTGATATCAAACCTGATAATAACCATCTTGTGTGTTGCCCAAATAATATACAAATGATGGTTTAACTTGACAAAAACAGTAATTGTAGATTATTATTTAAATAGAGAAATGAATTCAAATTTAGTTCATATTGCAGCCGGTAGTATACATTTGGAATGCCCTAAAATGTTCATTCGAGTAGGTTACATGTATTATACAAACATAACATGGATTCAAAGCATTGAATGTCATTTATAGTAATTCATCCAGCAATACAGGACAAGACACTCTCTTGTGTTGTGCGAATTGATTTGGCAGCGTACCGTTCTCGTGAAAATTAACACGCACCTTGTTATTCCAAAATTTGAAGCTAACTCTTTGTCTCGTTGTGCTCGGAAAACTCCCTCCATCTCAACCCACGCATTGCCATACCAAAATTACAACATGCGTGAAAACACCCACCTCCTGCAAAATGCCGACACGCAAAAATTCCGTGATACCCCCTGAACCGAAAGAACCACCTAGTTCAAATTAGCGGGGGTATTTTCGTAACTTACCCCAAATTTCGGACAAGCTCGTACCTAAGCCATGGTTCCCCCTCCCATCCCCACTACCGCCCCCATTCAAACATCGAGGCCGCGAAAACCCGTGAAGCCCCACAACCACCTCCGTTCGCCACCCAGCAGGAGCCTCTTCCCCAACGACGACGTCCACCGCAACACCTCGAGCTCCCTCATCCACTTCACCGGATGAGGATTCGTCATCCATCTCGTCGTCCCGCCGGTTCAGCCACCCCGTCCTCCACCTCCAAGGAGTTGCCCTGACGTTTCCCTCGTCTTTTGCGCCACCTCAATTCCCACACCGCCGTCTTCACCAGCACCACCGAAAGAGCAACATCATCACCGATTCCTCGGATGAAGTTGAGGCCTAATCGGCGCCCCCAAAGATGTTCTACAATAATCGCTGCATTTTCTTCTTGCTTCGATCTCACGGTGCTGCCGGCGCTCGGTCCCGAGCCGCCATGGTGCAGCTCCATCTACGGCACCGTCATTGGACACTTCCTTTACAGCATTGCTCCGTCGGCGGCAACGTCCACATCAGTCGGAGCTGCTGCTGCTTTGGCTCTTCCTCGCGCTGCTGCTCTGCTCTTGCTCTCCGGTCCCCTACTTGGTCTACTCTTGCTCGCGCTCACGCTACTACTCTTGCTCTTGCTCTTGCTTGCACTGCTGACCTAGTCTTCCTTGCACTGCTGCTGCATGAGCAGCAAATCCTGCTCTCGCTCGAGCCCCTGCAGCAGCTACATGTGATGCTGCAACACGACCAGTTGCCCCGGCTCTCGCACGCGCTGCTGCTACTACTTTTCTGCTCCTAGTGCATTTAGTTTCCATGGTAAAATTCAGTATCGACAGTAAAATTCAGTATCGATTGTTAAATTCAGTTTCGGAAGTTTAGTTCAGAGATCAGCGGATGATGTATTTTACATCTAACACTTTTTGGCGATATATTTTACATCATCTATTGGAGATGCTATTAGAATCCCACTTAAGGTTAACGTTGTCTCTCTTGTCCTGCTTCAGCATCACCGTCGTACACCTCACCGGAGCAGCTTCAACGATGAAGCCGTCCATCACAGCGGAGCAATACCCTCGGTGCCATCTTTAGACGCTTGAGAACTCCTTCCCTGCCTTAGACACCCACATCAGCCGTTGCATCCTCAGCAACCCACCCAATGATGCTCAGGTCGACATGGCTTCGCCTAAGAGGTTGTCCACTCATCGCATAACTTTTTTACTCTACATGTAATATATAGTGTCCACTGAGCACGTGTAGTAATTGGAAATACAAATAGTTTCTCCTATTTGACAAGCAGTGAGGTACTAGGAAGTTAGCTATCTGTGTTGGACTCTCTCGAAAGCCATCATTATTTATTTATGGGCATTGGAGATGTGCATGTGTAGATGGGCCTAGGAGTTGAGCTAGTAGGGTAGTGGCCTGGGTCCAAAGTAGTAGTAGTAAAAAAACATTTCTGCAGGCTATTGCCTGATCAAGCCTGCCTCCTAGAATTGCCACTGGTTGAAAGGAAAAGTGAAGGAAAAACATAGGAATTGGATAGTTACCTATGGTAGAACTATTCTCATGCATTTGGTTTAAAGGAATGGATGAAAACAAAACTGTAGGAATTTTTCATTTAGTGTCTCTTTCAAAGAATAACCGCATGAATTTCAATATCCAATTGGCCCTCCTTTTCAAATTCATATTCATGAAGAACAAGACTAAGTGATAGTAGCATAATAACATTATAACTGTAGATTTTCTTGCGGTCTGACTTAATTTGACCATGCTTCTTTGCATTCCTGTGATCTTCCAAATCCTATGAACGAAACACCCAGATTGACAGAAATCCCGTGTTTACAAATGCTCTATTTTGCATGTTCATTCCTACCCCCTTCATGTATTTCCTATCCATGTGTTGTTACAATCCTCCCATTGGAAGGAGCCCTTACATATTTACTTTTGTTACAGATTGGTGTCAAAGAAAACCTTGTGTGGCTTGTCCCGCTCCTGTCATGCCATCGTCCAACCTAGCTCACCTGCTCCAACCAAGGAAGGGTCCACCACAACAGGGATCCGCCCTCCAGACTGTCTTTCGCCGCCTCGGATCTTCTTCCCTGCCGTCGGTAGCCACCACAACAGCATTACCATCATCAACTGAGTAGAGGACCATGAGGACTACGCGGGTCTACAAGATAGGTCACACTCTTTCGTGTTTGCTTACGTTATGAATCGCTCAATATAACCTGCTACTTTATCATCATGTTCACCTCTCAAACTCCGAGTCTGGTCCAAAATAATGCTCAAACTCGAGTTTTTAAATGGTTGTGGGGTACATATCGGGGAAGCAACGATTAGTATTTGTCTACTATCTGGTCAATCTCGGGTGTCTACTATGTGTTTCATGTTGGGTGGGAAACAAACAATAAAGGAGCCAGCATCTGTATTTTTAACTGAAGCTATTATGTGCCTGCTATCATTGGTTTTGGGTCTATCCATGAGTAGCTACCATCACTCTAGATTTCTGCTTGCACTCCTTACATATTCTCACTATGTTTTATTCCTATGCATGTCAGTTATTCAACACAACGATACTGAACATGTAGAACAAAAGAGACAAGGCTTGTGTGGCAATAAATTGTCATGCAGACGTCGCTCAATGGTGGGCGCAAAGACAAGCCCCCTTCCCACCGTTCCATATTGTAATCAAGAGGAAGATAACTATTTAGAGGGGGATTCAAAGGGAGCATACCACTCCTGTTTACCCCCTGAGGTCTTTGCTCTAACTTGGCCTGCTGATGTTGCTCATATCATGCATATGGCGCCTTGCATTTCTTACTTACACATCAAATATGTCATCTGCTTAGTTGAGACATGATGTGTGTGATTGCCATTTGTTTAGTTTCTATATCATATATGTGAATCATGCAATGCCAGCTTGTTTAGCCATGGATCATATATGTGAATTTTGCAATGCCATCCTTGTTAGCCAGTCATCTGATATGTGAATTATATCATGCCATCCTTTTTTATTACATATTAAATTTGTCAACAATGTTAGTACATAGCATTACTCTTCCTGTGCATCAGCCATTCCACACGGTAAGGGAAAAATATGGCGTGAATCAAGGTCATCTAACCAACTACTACCTATAACTTAATCTATAGTGGCAAAGGAAGCAGAAAGAAGGGAGCCTAGTCCCTGTGGTCTCCATCGACCCTCTGGATCTTGCCCACCTTGGCTACGATGTGGGCGACTTGTGCCTTCAGCGCCTCTTGGTCAGCTTCTGGCGGCAGGGTCCGGAGAACGTTGACGAGGTTGATCCCGGGGTTGCGGTAGACAATCTTCGACAACACCCGCTCCATAGTGCCCATGCAGAGCCGACGCGCCTCGTCGGCCAGCTGCGCGGGGATCTTCTCCCGTAGCTGCGCGAGGGCCGGCGCCATTCCCCTGAAGAACAGACTCAGTTTGGCGCTGTGGGGGAGGCTCTCGTCGGGGGAGTACACGAGGTGCTCCGCCCTCAACGCCATCATCTCCATGTCAATGTTGGCGGCGGAGGCGACGAGTTCATCAGTCCACTGCTCCACCGTCCGCTGGAAGTTGTTTTGCGAGACGGCGGCGCTCTCCAGCAAGAGCCTCTCAGTGCGGAGTTCGTCCTTCAGCTTTGTCTCGCGATCCCGGGCAGCGTCAAGCGAGTCAGTAAGGGTGGAAACCTTCAGCTCTAAATCAGCAATGGAGTCCCTGGCGTCAGTGAGCTCTTTGCCCTTCTCGGAGAGGCGGATTTGCAGCTCCGAGTTGGTGTGAGCATCCTTCTCTCGCGCCACGTTGAGCGCGGTGACCCTGTCTTCACTCGCCTTCAAGTTCAGCTCCATCTGCGCCACCCTGGCCTCCAGATCCCTCTTGACAGTCTCTGCGGCAGCGGCGGCGTCCCTCGCCTCCTGCAGAGCCCCGCTGATGGCTTGCTCCCGGGCTGTGAGGTCGTCCTCGTGGTTGTCGAGGTCGACCTTCCGCTGGTTGAGTTCTCCCTCCCGTCGAGATAGGTCCTCGGCGGCCAGACGCTGCTGCTCCTCGACCTCGGCCTTTTCGAGGATAAATGCTTGCTGCGCCCCGGCAAGCTCTTCGTGCTCCTCCGCCAAGTCCCGGAGGGCCGCCTGGTTGGCGGCACGGAGCTCCGCGGCGCGCTTCTCCAGGTCAGCACCAGCCTTGGCAGCCAGAGCCTCCCGAGACTCCAACTTATCCTGCCTGGCCCGGTACAAGGCCAGGAGTCGACGAAGGAGTCTCTCCTCTTCGGGCTCGTCGCTGCTGCCGGGCGCATCAACAACCTTCAACCCGGCGGAGGCGAGGACCTCTCCGTCGAAGGTCTCTCCTTCCACGGGTGCCCTAGACGAGGACGCCCATGGGACTTGAATAAAGACCCCGTTGGCGGCCTCCAGGTAGACACCCGACCGGTCCGCGGGGGCGGAGGGCTCGGCGGCCGGTGCAGCGTCCGGCGCTCCTGCGGCCTCCGGGCCAGCAGTATGGTCGCCGGTCCCTTCCCCAACGGCGGCGTCAGCGGTCGGGGCGGTCTCCTCGACGGCTGGCTCGTCGGCTCCAGCCATTCCCTCGGCGGTGGTAGCGCTGCCGCCGTCACCGTGCACGCCCTCCTCGGCGGTGGTCTCCGTCTCCATCAGCTCCGGGGCGGGAGGATCTAGCAGAAGAAAAAGAAAAGAAAGATCGTCAAGCAAATATCCAAAAAAGAAGAATCCAAGAAGCAGAAAGTACAAGGGTTTACCTGCGCGGGCCTCTTCGATGACGGGGTCCCTCGCCGGGGAGTTCTCCCGTGGCGGCGTAGTAGTGACCCCTGCTGGCGGAGGGCCGCTTGCGCCCTCCCTTGGCGGGGTGCTCACCCTTGTCGGGCTGCTCGCCCTTGGCGGGGTACTCGCCCTTGGCAGAGTACCCGTCCTTGGCGGAGCGCTGTCCCTCGCCGGGGAGCTCATCCTTGGCGGGGAGGGTGGAACAATCGGCTCGTCGGGAGCGGCCTCCTGGTGCTCCTGCGGCTGCGGCTCCACTTCTGCACAAGACAACAAGACATCAGTAAGGATAACCAGCTCAAGCGCGCCCATCAAGAGGGAAAGTAAACAAAGGACTTACGCTGGGGGCTGCGCTGGGGGCTGCTCCTCGGAGCAGCAGGCTGGTCCGGCAAGTTTGTCGCTGGCGCGTCCTCCGTCGCTGCGGCAGGCTCATCGTCCTCGATGTTAACCACAGGGATCTTGGCCCTCTTCGCCATCCGCTGGGTCAAGGTCCTGGAAACCAAACAAGATCGGAGTTAGACAAAAAAAAGAAACCAAGACAGAAGCAACAAAAATCAAGGAAATTGCAAGTACTTACTCTTCCTCCTCTTCATCGGAGGTGAGGGCGGAGAAGTCAAACCCCGCCTCGCGTGCTCCAGCGCGAGGAGCTGGAGGAGAAGGCTCCCTCGGGCGCTTGGCGGGCTCCAGGGCTGTGGGCTGTGAAGACCCAGCGCCGGTCGTCGCCGAGGCCCGAGGGGCAGAAGGGGCACCAGAGCCACTCCGGGAAGACCCCCCTCCGCTTGTCGCTCGGGCACGAGGCGCCTCCTTGACGACCTCGCTCGTCGTGGTGGCACGCGTCGCACGGCGCTTCGGCTGCTGTCGAGGCGCCTGTGGCCTCGTCGTCTCAGCGACCTTGCGGAGGCGCTTCTTCTGCTGTGGCGGAGGACTTGGTGGCGGCGGAGAGTTCTCCGAGGATGATGAGGCGTCGTCGTCAAGATTCAGAGACCCGCCAGAGTCTTCGTCAGAATCTCCGGACTCGGCGTCCTCCTCCTCCTCGGCGGGCCCGCTGGACTCGGTACCCTGCCCGGCGGCCTCGATCGCCCCGGCAAGCTTCCCGGAAGGCTCCCCGGCGAACTCCTCGGGCGCGATCTTCAACAGCTTGAGGATTTCCTCCTCCTCAGCCTGGCTCACCGCGTCCGCTGCTTCCGCCTCGTCCATGGTGTACCCGAACTCACCCGCAGCTGCAGCTGCGGCGGCCTCCTCCATCCTGTTGGCTATGTAGGCCACATCCCGGTCGGTGGTCGTCCGGGTAAGGCCTTTTCTCTCCTCGGCGTTGCGTGGCCGCTCAACAAGATTATCAAAGAAAGCCTGCACGCTCTCCGCCGAAGGCACCAGCCAAGTGGGGACGACCCCGTGGGAGTCGCATTCGGGCATCACCGCATGGATGGCGCTAAGGGCTGTATTGTTACACAGAGGAACTACTCCGACCGACGGCCTGAACCATTCCGGGTGGTTGGGGTCATGCTTGAACAGCTCCCGGACCATCCCCTTCAGCTCCAAGACGGTGAAATTATAGTTCAACCCGGGGCGCAGCCTCATGCGATCTGCCGCGTTGCCGAACTCCCAAGCGGGTCTTTTCCTTTGCTGCAGAGGGGCAATGCGGCGGCGGAGGAAATCAGCCCCAACTTCTCCCACAGTCAGGTTGGCGGCCCGGAGGCGAAGGATCCTACTAAGAGCAATCTGCAGCTTGTCATCCTCCGGGGCCAAGTCGCTCCAATCCTTGCCGCGCACTATTGCAGTTTGGCGCGATGAGGTAAACTGCTCGGGTGCATCTTCCAGAATCCAGCACCAATCAGCTCTCCACTCCTCCCACTTGTCGCGAAGCTCTCCTTTCGAGTACGCCTCCTTCTTGTTCAACCTAAAGATCCAGGAGATGCCGCCGGAGAGTGGGGATCCGGACTCTACTCTAGGCGTGAAGAAGTGGCGGAAAAGGGCTACATTTGGGTGGACCCCGACATAGTTTTCGCACAGATGTGCGAAAACGGCCAAGGTGAGAACGGCATTTGGGGTGAAATCTAAGAGGTGGAGGCCGTACGTGTTCATCACATCACAAAAGAACTCCGAATACGGAGGACAGAGACCGCAATGGAAGAATGCAGCGAAGTAGTAGTAACCTCCCGGGAACATGTCGACGGCCACGGCGGGGAGGACTCTGGTGCGTGGGTGATCCTTCGTCTCCCTCGCCCAGAACAAGTAGTACTTGTCCCGCAGCTCCCTCGGGCCGAGCCTCGGCGGGAAGACCACCATCCTTCTCCGCATGGCTGCCAGCTTCGCCACCTGCTCAGACTTCTCCTTCTTCTCCTTGTCGCTCTTCGCCTTGCCGCTTTTCGGAGCCATG
>LR738710.1:245391602-245402454 GCA_902687465.1 Secale cereale
ACCTGAGGGGAGGCAGAGAGCGGCGGGGGTTTCTGGAGATTCAAGGCACAATGAAAGCAATGGGGGAAACTGCCCCTGCTTCCTCTGCTTTTAAGGGGGAAGTGGGGGACGTTCCGCATTTCTCCATTAAAGAAGCAGGCCAAGATCTCTCCCACGACGCCGCAATCGACGCGTGCCGTTAGGGAGGGATGCGGCGAATCTGGAGTGGGAAACGGCGCGCCGTGGGCCGCGTGTGCCCGTGCACTGTTCTGGGCCTGGCCTAACAGCGCTCGGCACCGTGTGTGGCCCAGGCCCGGGGGCTCCTGTCGGTGTACAAAAGTAGGGGTACCTTAGTATCCCGACTTGTGCACGGGCAGTAGCAGCGTCCCATGGTCTGGCTCACCACGCGCCCGCCAAAGCCCACTCTAGACCCCTTTAAGCCATTCAAGAACAAAGTATACAAGTCAGAAGATCAAGGCCTCGGCAAGAGGAGCTTGCCGGGAAGGATGTTCCAAGCACAAAACTCTGTTCTCACAAGACCCTGGCGAGAGGAGCTTGCCAGGAAGCCCAGAAAACTACACCTCAGAAGATGTCATGTGGCGCGTCGTGCGCCCCGGCAGGGCCCGGAGAGCGACAAGCTTCCGGGCCCGGCAAGGTTGCGACCCCAGCAAGGTGCTTGTCGGGTGAAGCATACACTGTGTGCCTGTGCTCCAGCTCATCTGGCCACGCGTCGCCCTGGGGCCCCTCCAGGGGCACGTGGCAGATGGCTGTGCAGCCTGGGGTACACGGTGGCGAGCCGCGGTGACGAGGCTATCGCCGTGGCGAACGGAGACGCATGGACGGACGCTTTTGGGGCGATGGCGATGGGCATTCAATGCCCTTGTCCCCCACCGTTAGAGGTAGGTGAAGACCACTGTTCATACACTGTTCATGTACTGTTACAACCACCACCAATTTTACATTTTTACCCTCCTCTACGTTGACACCTGTCGGTGACCCCTTTGAGCTATAAAAGGAGGCCCATGCACAACGTAGAGGAGGTTCGATTCCAGAGACTAGACCACTCCCTCGCTCGGTGCAGCTAGTACTGTAGATCTTCAAGCTCCCGAGCTCGAAAACTCAATACAACTAAAGGCAGGAGTAGGGTTTTACGCGTCCGCGCGGCCCGAACCTGGGTAAACTGCCCGCGTGTGCTCCTCGATCTGCTCTCCGTGCCTCCTCCGCTCCCTTACCGCAACGTAGAAGGGGCTCCGGTCCCATAGGTGTCCGTGGGTGTCCAGTTTCCCTGACACTACTGATTTCCTAGTCCCTGGTTCCCCACAAGATGACTGTTGTCCGATAATATTTGGTAGACCTTTCTTGAACACCGTCAATGCTACTATAGACTGTACTAAACAAACTGTCAGTGTTAGCTTCGGTGATGAGTCTCATGTGTTTAAGTTAGTTTAGTAGAAAACTACATAAAAACAATTGCCTAGTAAAGATGAAATAATTGGTCTTGCTTCTATTGTTGTACCTCCTACTGACCCTTTAGAGCAATATCTACTAGACCATGGAAATGACTTGCATATGCATGCAAGGAATGAAATAGATATAATTTTCTTTGAACAACAACCTCTGCTTAAGCACAACTTACCTATTGAAACTCTAGGAGGACCTCCTTCACCTAAAGGTGATCTTGTCTTTGAATTTAAAGCAATTGCCTAACACCTTTCAGAACATGAAGAAGAAAGATTATTGAAAATTGTGAGGAAGCACCGAGCTGCTATTGGATGTACTCTTGATGATCTTAAGGGCATTAGTCCCACTCTATGGCAGCACAAGATTAATATGGAACCTGATGCTAAATCCATTGTTGATCACCAACGTCGGTTAAATCCGAAGATGAAAGAAGTGGTAAGAATGGAAATATTAGAACTTCTGGAAGCAGGTATAATCTATCCCATAGCTGATAGTAGATGGGTAAGTCCTGTTCATTGTGTCCCGAAGAAGGGAGGTATTACCGTTCTTCCTAATGATAAAAATGAACTTATTCCACAAAGAATTGTTACAGGCTATAGAATGGTAATTGATTTCAGAAAATTAAACAAAGCAACTAGGAAAGATCATTACCCTCTACCTTTTATCGATCAAATGATAGAGAGATTATCTAAGCACACACAGTTTTGCTTTCTTGATGGATACACTGGTTTCTCTCAAATACCTATCTCACAACCTGATCAAGAAAATACCACTTTTACTTTTCCTTTTGGAACTTATGCTTATAGACGTATGCCTTTTAGTTTATGCAATGCACTTGCTACATTTCAAAGATGTATGACTGCTATATTCTTTGATTTTTGTGAAAAGATTGTTGAGGTTTTCATGGATGACTTTTCTGTTTATGGGAAGTCTTTTGATCATTGTTTATGCAATCTTGATCGAGTTTTGCAGAGATGTGAGCAAACTAATCTTGTCTTGAATTGGGAGAAGTGCCACTTTATGGTTAATGAAGGTATTGTTCTAGGCCATAAAATTTTTTAAAGAGGTATTGAGGTGGACCAAGCTAAGGTTGATGTAGTTTAGAAGATGCCATGTCTGAAAGATATTAAAGGTATTCATAGTTCCTTGGTCATGCTGGTTTCTATAGGAGATTTATCAAAGACTTTTCTAAAATTTCTAGGCCTCTTACAAATCTTTTGCAAAAGGATATTCCATTTGTTTTCGATGATGATTGTGTAGAAGCCTTTGAAACACTCAAGAAAGCCTTAATTTCTGCTCCTATTGTTCAATCACCTGATTGGAACTTACCTTTTGAAATCATGTGTGATGCTAGTGACTATACTGTCGGTGCTGTTCTAGGACAAAGAGTTGATAAGAAACTAAATGTTATTCACTATGCAAGTAAAACTCTAGACAGTGCACAAAGAAATTATGCTACTACTGAAAGAGAATTTCTAGATATTGTGTTTGCTTGTGATAAATTTAGATCCTATATTGTGGACTCAAAAGTAATTGTTCACACTGATCATGTTGCTATAAAATATCTTATGGAAAAGAAAGATGCTAGACCTAGACTCATTAGGTGGGTTCTTCTGCTACAAGATTTTGATTTACATATTACTGATAGGAAAGGAGCTGAGAACCCCGTAGATGATAACTTGTCTATGTTCAAAAATATTCTTGATGACTCACTACCATTTGATGATAGTTTTCCTAATGAGCAATTAGCTGCAATAAATGTTTATAATAGCACACCTTGGTATGTTGACTATGCTAATTATATTGTTGCTAAATACTTACCTCCTAACGTCACTTACCAACAAAAGAAAAAAAATTCTTCTATGATTTAAGACATTACTTTTGGGATGACCCACATCTTTATAAAGAAGGAGTTGATGGTATTATTAGACGTTGGGTAACTGAGCATGAAAAGGAACAAATCCTACGGAAATGTCACTCTGAACCTTATGGAGGACATCATGCGAGAGACAGAACTGCTCACAAGGTATTGCAATCTGGTTTTTATTGGCCTACTCTCTTCAAGGATGATCGTAAGTTTGTCTTATCTTGTGATGAATGCCAAATAATAGGTAATATTAGTAAGTGTCAAGAAATGCTTATGAATTATTCACTTGCTATTGAACCATTTGATGTTTGGGGATTTGATTATATGGGACATTTTCCTTCCTCTAATGGGTATACTCATATTTTGGTAGCTGTTGATTATGTTACTAAGTGGGTAGAAGTCATTCCAACTAGTAGTGCTGATCACAACACCTCAATTCAAATGCTTAAGGAAGTTATTTTCCCAAGGTTTGGAGTCCCTAGATATTTAATGCCTGGCGGTAGTTCACACTTTATTCATGGTGCTTTCCGTAAAATGCTTGCCAAGTATGATGTTAACCATAGAATTGCATCCCCCTATCATCCTCGGTCTAGTGGTCAACTTGAACTTATCAATAGAGAAATAAAATTAATATTACAAAAGACTATCAATAGGTCTCGAAAGAATTGGAGCAAGAAATTGGATGATGCACTTTGGGCCTACAGAACAGCTTGTAAAAATCCTATGTGCATGTATCCTTATAAAATGGTTTATGGAAAGGCTTGTCATTTACCTCTTGAGTTAGAACATAAAGCATATTGGGCTATTAAAGAACTCAATTATGATTTCAAACTTGCGAGTGAAAAGAGGTTATTAGATATTAGCTTTTTAGATGAATGGAGAACCCAAGCCTATGAAAATGCCAAGCTTTTGAAAGAAGAAGTTAAGAGGTGGCATGATAAAAGAATCCAAAAGCAGGAATTCAAAGTGCGTGAATATGTTCTATTGTACAACTCTCGTTTTAGATTCTTTGCAGGAAAACTTCTCTCTAAATGGGAAGGAACTTATGTTATCAAAGAGGTTTATCGTTTTGGATACATCAAAATAAATAATGTCAAAGGTACAAGCCCGAAGGTGGTCAATGGTCAAAGAATCAAACATTACATCTCAGATACGCCTATTAATATTGAAAGCAACATTATTCAAACCATGACAACGGAGGAACATATAAAAGAAACCTTCTGGAACACTCTAGAATTGTGAAATAAAGGAGGTATGTGATACGGTAAGCAAACATACTCCAAAAAATCCGTAAAAATATTTTCTGTCAGTTTTGAAATATTTGAAGAATTAGGAAAATAAGAAGCAACCAGGAAGGCACCCCCGGTGGGTACAAGACACCAGGGCGCCTGGCAAGCCAGGCGTGCCCAGGTGAGTTGTGCCCACCTCGGGTACCTTCCGGATTTCGGCTTTCTCCCATTTGCTTGTTCCCCAAGATAAAAAAAATCTTTATATACCCCCCAAACCTATTGACCACCGTATCACGGAGAAATCCTCTGTTCTTCTTTCTTATTGTGTTCTGACAGATCTAGATCACCATGGCTACTCCAAGCTCCTCCAAGGACAAGTCCTTCGAGAGGGTAATTAACCCCTACTTGTCAGAGATGATGAAGCACCCTGATTCCATTGAGATGCGTGAGGGGGTGCTCCACACACTACAAAAAAAGATGCATCTCTAACATTTTAGCCCGAACGATTTTTTTTCTGTCATGCTTATGACACTTCTATGACGATAATTGTGACAAAAACCCGTATCATCATAGATGTGGTGGGCTCCTACTTTTACGACAAAAATGGGCTTTTCTTCGTGGGCGGCCGGAGACGCACATGCATGACATTCTTTGGGCCGTCCATGATGAAAAAGAAGCTAGGGCGAGGACAATTTCGGGGAGTTCCTAGTTACGGTGGGTAGTCGGGGCGGAGCGATGCACGAAGGTTTGCACATTTCTCTCGTATACGTACGCGTGTGTGTGCGAGGCATTTGGCTCTAACTGAACCCAAGAGAGGCGTTCGCTTACTGAACCCGAGTGATTGCACTAGCTACATTACTGAACCTGAGTGATCGATCCCTTCACTGCTAACTGAACTCGACCGACCCCTTCGCTGCTAACTGAACCCGATCGATCGCTGCTGCTTCTTACTGAAGCCGATCAAACCCGTTGCCTCCTGATGAACAGTGAACATGGGGTTGGTTGAACGAGGCAAGATGTACGTGTTTGGGGTTGGATGAACAGTTCCTGGTGGGGGTTGGATGAACAGGACCCCATGGTAGAAGTAGTAGGCGGTTGCCGTTGGATGAATAGGACCCTGAGACAAGGCCGCCATAGCGCATGCGTTGGGGGTGGATGAACAGGACCCCGTGGAGGGCTGGTTGAATAGTAGCCGGTGGAGGGCCGGTTGAACAGTAGCCGGTGGAGGGCTGGTTGAACAGTAGCTGGTGGAGGGCTGGTTGGGTGAACATGACCCTGTGGAGGGCTGGTTGAACAGTAGTCCGTGGAGGGTTGGTTGAACAGTAGCCGGTGGAGGCAGAGGAAGACGCGGTGGATGAATAGTGCAGGTGGAGGCTGGAGGAAGTCGACGGTGGGTGAACAATAGCCTGTGGAGTTCTATTTTACTGTACGCCACACCCCTCACGATGAACAGGACTCCTGTTTCGACCGTAGCGCTCCAACACAAGTCTGTTTCCTCTGTTTTGCGGTACGCCGGACCCCTCCCAATGAACAGGACCTCCGTTTCGACCGTAACGCTCCAACACAAGTCTGTTTCCTCTGTTTTGCGATACACCAGACCCCTCCCAATGAACAGGACCTCGTTTCGACCGTAGCTGGTCGAGCAGAAAGCCTTTTCCTTCGTTTTGCAGTACGCCAGACCCTTCTTGATGAACATGACCCCATTTCGACCGTACGTGCTCCAGCAAAAGGTTGTTTCCCTCCGTTTTGTGATAAGCCACACCAGGTTTCGGTTGTTCCATCGAAGCCGGTTGCCTCCCGATGAACACGACGCTGTTTCTCTGCCCCGACCCCACCGGTTGGCTGCCGATGAACACAACACCGTTGCTGCCATCTCCATATGTACAGGACTACATGGCTGTACATATGCGTGAGTACGCGCTGGAGACCCCGCATGTCTGGCCGTACGTACGTGGCCGTATTCTTTGGCATCTGGCTGTACGTACGTGTCCACTGTTTTGACTGGACTGCCTGAACTGCTACGTCGGGGGCTCTACTACTACACGCGCCGCTTGTTGCTCGGCCACGATTCATCGCTGCAAAGAGACCGGTCGACCGCTATGTACGTACACGTTCGCGACTAGACCGGCAACCCTACATACGATTTCACCGGGTGGGTCCCAGCTATTAGGGAGAACAAGGAGGCACTTCCTTGCATGTGAAGATATAGCCAGCGGGTCCCAGCTGTCAGGAGCGAATCTTTTTTTGCACGTAATAAGGAGGCACTTCCTTGTGTGCGGCCATGGACCCAACTGTCAGCCTCTCCACGTACGGCCCTCTTCCGGTGGAAGTCGTTCCTTGACCACATTGACCACGCCGCGCCAAGAGCACCAAGGCAGTGGACGACGGTGAGGCATAGGAAGGGATTGACTCGGAGCCGGGGGAGATGCAGCAGTGGAGTCAGAGCCAGAGAGGAGTATGACGTGTGAGGGTTGACTGGTTCGGTGCGGCCGGGGGCTATAGTCGGCAGAAAATAACAGGAGGGGTGGAGGGGTGGCCTGGCCAGCGATGGAGTAGCAATTCGTAGCGAGGCGTGCGAAGCAGTGCTTCTAGTCGCCGAAGGCGGGTGCGGGAAGTCCTGCAGGCGCTGGAGGAAGAAGACGAGAGATTGAAGATGCATGCCAGCCGAGAGATGTACATCCAACGACTACAGATGTCAGAATCATTTTGTTGACTAATTTGACAAAGCATTCCGTCGGCGAGCTAATGGCCCAAATGTCTGGCTGTCAGTTGCAGGATTTTTTTTGCCTATAATAAGGAGGCACTTCCTTTCGTGTGAAGATGTAGATGAAACATTTTTTCCGCACAATAAGGAGCCAATTGCACGCGTGCGTCCATGAACTGGTGCGTCCCCACTATCAGCCTCTACATGTATTTTCCTCGTCCGATGACTCTTGTTTGTTGACCACATTAACCAGGAAGCACCGAGCGCACCAAGGCGGTGGACAACGGCGAGGCCCCTGGCTAGAATGAGTCGGAGATTGGAAGACATGGCAGTGGAGTGGCAGACGGAGAGGAGTACGAGGGTTAACTGGTTCTGGTGTTGTGTTGGGCTGCAGTCGGTAGAGAATAACAGGTGTGGAGTGGTGGAGGTATAGCCTGTCCGGCAGTGCAGTAGCACTTCGTAGCGATGCGTGCTAAGCAGAGCCGCTAGCTACCTAGCTGCCGGAGGCCGGAGCAAGCCGTGCCGGCGGCGCTGTAGGAAGAAGACGAGATTGAAGATGCATGCCGGCCGTTGGATATATATATATCCAATGGTCGTGGATGTCAGGATGATTTGTTGACTAAGTTGATAATGCCTGTCGTAGGCTTCGACCTATTGCCTTACATGTCACCCTGCAAATATGTGGCTCATATTTAACCCATGTTTCCGAGAATTTATAGTTAATTTGCTGGGCTGGGTGAACAAATAGCGTAGCGTAAATTCGGCCCATTTCACTTTTTCTAATAAATCACAGCCCATTTGCACTTTCTTCAAATACACAAATTTGGTGAGCATTGTCGTAAAGATAATATTAGGTTAGACGGGGCAATTAGTATCAAAAATTAAATTGGAGCTGGACATTATGTTATATAGAAAAATAGCAAATTAGCGAGTTATTTCTTAGAATAAAAATGAGTGTGTTATTATTACATTGGTCCTTAAATCTTCGTAAGCTTTTGGGCGCAATCACCAGGAATTTTATTGCCTTAGAGTACAAAATAGTCAGGATTTCCCTTGCCAACTTTTGTTAAACATTTATAAGTTTGTATTAAATATACAATAATAATAATAATAATAATAATAATAATAATAATAATAATAATAATAATAATAATGTGGTTAGAATGGAAAACATAAATTGGGCCCCGCATTCTTATTCTTCTATATAGAAAAAAAAAATAGCGATCTGCGTTTTATTAAAAAGAAAGATAAATTGGGCTGCCGATGTTTAAGAAAAAATACAACATAGGCTGGGAGGCCCATACGTCGGTACATACATGATGGGCCCCGTAAAACAAGTTGAAACCACTTTGTCGGTATGTCGTGGGCTGCGCATATCGTGGCTGAGCACTGTGAAATATATACTTGCTAGATCCCCGGTACCCCTGAAAAAGCTCGCCGATGACGGTCTTCATTGAAATTTTATTTTGTTTATTGACTACTTGGTTGACAAACACGTGGGCCCAAAGCGCGGTATACAATTAGGAAGAAGATTTTTTTTCAAATGAGTCACTTGCTTGCGTACGGCCATGGACCTGGTGCGTCCTGAGTGCCTGCCTCTAAACATACAATCATGTCCAGATTTCTCTCGTTTGTTGAGCATGTTGATAACGGAAGACGGCGGCGCCGTGGCGAGCACACAAAGCCGGAGGAAAACATCGTGCTAGTTCAAAATAAGTTTATGGGTGCTGGTGGGGGCTAATCACTTGGGTTCTGTAATGCATAGTAAGCTCAAGCAGCCGGCGAAAGTGATGTTATTTTCCTTGGTGGGATTTGTTACAATAATTCTCTCTTAATTAAAAAATGGCAAGCCATTTTCCTTGTTTCAAACAAAATATGACAGTCACAGCTGAGTTGAAACCCAGATTACAAACTGTACAAAAGTATAAGGGTTAATTGTTCATCAGGTTTAGACAAAATCCAAATTGAACATGCATGGCAATAACATCTAACCCAACCACTGTTTTTGGAAGTCACAAACAAATGGGTTGGTCTGATCCATAAAATCAACATCCTGTGCCAAAAAGTTAACTGGCATATGACGACAAGTTGTTGTAAATAGAAGTTGAGCACGTTCAGAAGCCCATTTGTCGACCTGAAACTTCTTTTTTGCTGTTCAACATATCCATCCGTGAGAAATTTTTTATTGAAAAACTTAAGCCTCATGGACAATAGTAACCTCGCATTCAACAGGAAGAATGTGACAAAGTTTCTGTTTGCCTGATTGGATACATAACCTTCCATCGTTATTGTCCTCAAATGAATGTCATGAGAACTGAGAAAATCCCGGTGCTTATTACGCCATGCATTGGATATATGTTTTTCTCCATGTGGTTCTACCAACGTAGACATGAAGATTGAAAACATTTAAGGTCTACAAAAAGAGTATGTCGATAGAGCGACAGCAGAATGGTAATTCTAGTACAATATATATGGGCTTACAATGTGCATGAAATAATCACCTTTATATACAAATTCTCTAGACATGGAAAGCATCGCAGCAAGCCAATAATTGTGTTCAGATCAATACTGAACATTCCGATATATAAGATCTTGACAGAATCCAACACCATTGGTAGGCTATGGATGGATGAACTCTTCATTGAGCATATACCATAATATTAGTATCCAAAGTGTACTCCAAGATGATACAAGACTTATGCGCAGAAATGAAAAATGCAGCTTGTGATTAAAAAAGTGTAGATGATAATATACAGTACCTGAATAAGTGTGGAGCCAAACACCATGTTGTGATGTACAAAAGGATAACAAATATCACCCAAGGCCTCAAGTTTAGGCGCAGAGATGATTGTTATTTGCGAAGTTTTATAGCAATAATCAAGGAGCAACCTTTCAAGTGAAGGGGCATCTTCGATGATGAGCTGTTGTCCTTCAAAATAAATTCCAATGCTTTTAAGGTGAGGCAACTTTATTTGGAGACAATGGATACAGATTTCTAATCCGAAAACAAGCAACAAGCGCTCCAGGGCAGGGCAACCAGATTGGATGATGTTGTGTAGTGAGGCCTCCGACAGATCAACCACCACAAGCAAAAGTCTTTTTAGCAGTGGGAGTCGAATCATTAGTACCAGATTGTCTAGTAGATGGCACCGGGCTATGGTGAGGGTGTGGAGAGAGGAGGAAAACCACGAGATGGACAATGGTGGTATGAGCACAAATATATAGAGTTTGGATCGCCGCATTTTTTTTGTACGAATGGTAGAACTCAAGCTGCTGGAGTTTTTCGAATTCAGTGGATGTCATCCAGGCATCCACCATAACGGGTATGGACATCAAGTAGCGTGTCGGGATCCAGAGGCGTTGAACGGGGACCTGGTGGGAGGAGACGATGGCTCTGAGGAGATAAAATTCAGGAAGGACAGATATCTGACGACAGTCAAGATTAAGAGGCGTGGTTCTCTAGAGAGTGCGCCACCGAGATGCGAGGACTTGTGTGTAGCAGTCATCGTTGGTGGGGAGAAGGGAAATGATCTCCCCAAGGATATCGCCTGGGAGATCGCTGATGCGGTCCACCAAAGATTCTACGGGTTCCTCAAATCTGGGTGGGGGGGG
>LR738710.1:245410918-245504684 GCA_902687465.1 Secale cereale
GCGTGCAGGTGAGAGACGGGGCAGGAGGCATGCGTGGATGATGAGGGGGCGATATATGTGTGTCACTGGCAAGCCTATCTTGACAGGTAGATAAATTGTTGTGTCGGGGAAAGGGAGATCGAGATATAACTATTGAGGTAGATCGATCGATGTGTGGGGAAAATGAGGGATAATTAACCTAGCTATATGTATATATGGAGATAGATTTGTATACGCATGCATGCGTTTGAGGCAAATAAGGCCGGATAGACAGATACAGATAAAGGGATGCAGCTAGGATGATGTGGTGCGAGAAGCGTACCATACAGAGAGAAGGGAGGAGTGTGTGAGTGCGAGACCGATGAAAAGAGGCATGAGAGTGTGCATTTGCATGTGAGTGTGTGAGAGGTAGCTAGGAGCAAGGAGGGTGAGAGGAGAAGAGGGAAAGTGTGTATGTGGTAGGCATGCCTGACCAGAGAGGTATACCAATCGATGTGTATCGAGAAGAAGGACCTGAGGACTCCTATAAAGACTGTGGGAGAACGACCTAAGGAATAATTAAGGATGAGTGCAATCTAGAGAATGTTTAGGGAGGCGGAGGGGCGAGGAGGGGTGTGTGCATGCATCAGAAACTAAGTGGTAGGTATATAGGGAAGAGGAGTTTATGGGTGTACATGACTATAAGAGATCATACCTTGTAAAAGTGGATTCAAATATCTGAATAATAGACCATGGTGTTTTAAACCCATGCACACGTGAATGTATTAGTGATATGTGTGGTGTGGTTTCTAACATGCTATACTATATATCAAACAATCTCACGTTTCGTTTGAAATTCAGATGCCGATGGCAGGCATCGTGTGACCACATTGCATCCATGCACACCACGTTTTGAATTTTTGACAATGTGTGGCTTTTGCAGCTCACATCTAAATACTTGTACTTGTGGGGGGGGGGCACCATGCAGATTGTAATGCCCCGGATGTAATACTTTCCCTATATGGCAATATATAAACTTTGGCTTCATCAGTTCCATTCCGGGTTCTTCGTCTTTTCGGGTTTTCGTCGTTTTGTCGTGTGCGTGTGTGCATTCATCCATGTCATGTTGTCATGTGCATTGCATTGCATTTGTGATTGTCTTTTGCATCCGGTCCCACTCGTTTCTTCCCGTTGTCCGTTTCGAGTTCCGACGCTCTCACATGTGCCCGTGGCTTCCCCGAGTCCTTCTTTCGTGTTTGGCCGTGTAACGTTTCCAGAATGGCGTGAGACTTGTCGTGCGATGTTGTTTTGATACGTGTAGGCCGCCTGTCAAGTTTCGTCGCGTTTGGAGTTCGTTTGGTAATCCAACGGGTAACCTCGTGGGCTAAAAGTACCTCCTCTTTGAGGCCCAAGACCCCCACCACAACAGCCCAACAACCCAGCTCAACCCTTCCCATCATCTCGGCCGTTGAATTGTCATCGCGTGGCCGAAAACCGCTCCCCATTTGGAGTCTCCTAGCTCCTTGTGCCTATATAAACGTCCACCCCTCCATTTTTCTCGCCCAAACCCTAAATTTTGCCTCCTCCCGTAGCGCCAGATGTGTCCGTCCCTGGCCGGACGTGTCCGCCGCCGCCTCCGACCTCTTCACAGCCGCCACGTGGCACCGCCGCCATCCCACCGTGCCGGCCCGCCCGGCCCGACGCGGGCCCGCCGCCGCCGCATCCCAGGCCGCGCCTCCGCGCGCCGCTCAGCGGATCTCCTCCTTCGCCTGCCCCGCCGCCGGCAGGGAGCGCCGCCGCCGCACCCTCGAGCTCGCTCCGTCGCCGATACAAGTCCCCGCCGCCGGACATCGCAGGCCGAGCCTCGGCTCTCCTCCCGCTCCCTCAGAGCACCGCCGCCCGCGCTCAGGTGAGCCTCGCCGCCGGCCGAGCCCCGGCCCCTCCGAGCCCTCGCCGCCGGCCGCCGCAAACTCTGGCTGGGCGCTTCGAGGTCCGCCACCGAAGCCGTTCCAGATCGGGGGTCAGCGCCCGATCCGATCGGCCCCCCAACCGGGCTGAAACCCTAACGGGCGCAACCTGCGGACCCGCTGCGCCGATCCGCCCGCTTCCCGGCCCGATCCGCATTGACCGCACCCGTTGACCCGATCCAGTCTGCGAGGTGATCCCTGTTACTGCTAAGTCTTTTAGTGTTTTTGTTGTTGTCTGATGCATTCTTGTGATAGCAATAACTTTTACTGTGCTTGTCCGATTTGTGCATATAATATGTCAAAATGATCGTGGTGATGTGTCCTATGTTTTGTTCCTTTGTGTCATGCATGTTTGAGTCTATCTAGATGTCTTAATCTTCATGAGAATAGTACTACTTATTATAAACTGCTGCTATTAGTTGTTTTCATGCCATGTTTGAGATGTGATAACTTGATGCATGTTTATCCAAATGAAGCAAATGATATGTCCAAATGTTCATCATGAGATGCTCCACATGTTGGTTGCTATAGGATGCATGATAGATTTCATATTGCTATGTTTATCTCCTTTGCAAAAGTGCATGTGGCTGTTAGGTTTTCAAACTTGTTACGAGATGCCTAGTTGAGGAGCTCGTTGCTATTGATGTGGTTGTCCCCATGTTGCATGCTTATATGTTTTGGATTCCCCATCATGTGTTCTTCGTAGTGGTGCAAACCACTTGCCATGTTATGCTTTGAGGTGACTTATACAGGCTGACAAACATGCCATGATAATACTGCTGTTTTAACACTTAGTGAAATTTCACCAAGTCTGGAATCTGTAATATCCGGATGCTATGTTTGCTTGTTGATCTAGGCAAATCCATGATAGTTTTGGGGTGGCTATTGTTCATTCCTTGTTGTATTTGTTGTTGGCAATCCATCCATGCCCTCACATGCTCATTTGGGTGGCTGTAGCATATTTAATTCTTGCTCCCAAGTTGCTATAAAATATTGCTGTCAGGATTTTATTGTCATGATCGAAATGTTGTAGCTTGTTGCTATTGATCCATGCCTCCTATGGAGATGCTCCAATGGAATTGTTTGCTGTAGGATATGTATACTTCATGTCCATGCTTCTTTTCACCATGTTTGAGTGCTATAGAGTATATATTTATTGCTCCGAAGTTGCTATCTGGCTGTTAGTTGCAGCTTTGCATTGTTTCTTGTTTCGGTTGTATCTTCTAGACCGTAGCTCCGTTTTAAACAAACTTTATATGAAACTTGACTAGAATTTCGTGTAGATTGTCATGGTACATGTTAACTTTCTGTTTAACAACTTTAACTTAAGGTTTGTTCAGATCTGGACTAATTTCAAACTATGCATATGTGGACTTCCCGGTTTTGTCTAATGTAGTTTCCGGCCTCATTTAAACCTGCTGTTTCTTGTGTTATTTCTCTGTGCTTCATACACTGCCATGTTTTGCATCCTAAATAGACTTGTCTTGCATCCTACTTGCTAGAATAAATTGTCTTGTTCTTGTACTGTTTCTCTGTGTTTCCTATGATGCCTTTCTATGCATCCTAAGTGCATCTGCAGTGCTTCCTTAGTGCATCAGCCATGCATCCTGTAGTTTGCGCATTGCATCTTGTTTGATTTCGTGCCTCGTGTGTTCTTGTGTTGAGTAGAGCCGGAAGTCGAAACCGAGTACGAGAACGAGTTTACTACCGAGGTTGAGAACGAGGAGCCCTCTTACGATCCCATCGACGACTCAACAGGCAAGATGACCTGACCCAGATATCATTACTATCTTTGCCTATTGCTAGAAGTCTCGCTCTTTAGCTTATTGCCTTGATGCCCATGTTTGTCTGTCAGCCTCCTATTGTAACCATGAATCTGTCTAACCACCCAACCTATGCAAACCTTGTTTTGGCTACGTAGGCTTCGCTCAGCCCCTCTTAGAGCATTGCTAGTTGCAGGAGAAGATTTGAAGATTCTTGCTTCATGTTGAAGCTTGTTGGGATATCACACTATATAAACTCTTTAATGAAATCATCTATATATTGGTAATGGGTGGAAGGCTAAGCCTCTTGCTTGGTGATTTTTTCCACTCATGCCGCCCTAGGAACCGTATAAACCGGTGTTATGTTCCTTGATTTTGCGTTCCTCACACGGTTGGGGTTATGGGACCCCCTCGATAAACCGCTTAGCGGTAAGTCTTTTCCAGCAAGTCCCAACATTGGTACTATTTGACTAAACAACTAAAAACTTGCATAGGGAGTAATTAACCCTCTTCTTAATCAACAACCCCGGGCCAGTGCTCCACATGAGTGTTGGTCCGAACTGGGCAACCTGCGGGGCCACCTTAGGGAAACCCGAGGGCTGGTAAAAACCCGTAGCTTGTCCCATCCGGTCGTGGCCTGAGACTAGATACGCGCGGCTACTATCAGGGTGTCGGCACGCCGGGAGGATTTGCTGGATTAGCCTTACTTAGTTGGAGTATCTTGAGCACGGGATTCCGAGGATACTCGGGCCTTCCCACCTTGGAGTTGCGACTCCGCGGATCGTGGGCTTGTCATGGGCCAAGTTGGAACACCCCTGCAGGGTTTTGAACTTTCGAAAGCCGTGCCCGCGGTTATGTGGCAGATGGGAATTTGTTAATATCCGGTTGTAGAAAACTTGACACCATGTTCAGAACACACTACCAGCGTGAGTACCGTGACGGTCATTTTCCGAAAGGGGTTCGGGAAGTGAACACAGTGGGGTTATGATTTCCGTGCTTAGATAGGATCACTTCGTGATCACCTTGTCGCCCGTGGCCTTCTCTTCTCGCTCTTCTTACGTAAGTTAGTGCTAGTGCTGCTGCAACCTCTTATTCTTTCTTCAGCCTTGTTCCACACCCAAGGCTTGGATAGTTGTGGTACCCGGGAACGGGATTGCTGAGTCCTCTGTGGCTCACAGATTCTACACCACACCAGATGCAGGTACTCAGGTGATCTATTCAGGTGACGACACCGAGCTATACTGGGAGTACGATGAGGAACGTAGCCGTTACTATGTGCACTATCCCGATGATCAGTAGTGGTTTCTACTAGGGGCGATTCGGACCTGTGGCTTTATGTACGTTTGGTATCTTTCATTTGGATCTTCACCCGTAGACGGGTTGTGATGTTATTTGAATGATGTTTTGCTATGTAATGAATTGTGTGACGTGGCGAGTGTAAGCCAACTATCTCTTTTGTTTTTCATCCCCATTTTTACATGAGATGTGCAAAGATACCGAACTTGAGATCATTCCAGAATGGGCTTATACCTTTAAGTCGTGCCTCGACACGTAGGAGGTATAGTCCCATCCTGGGCATTACAAGTTGGTATCAGAGCCTTCTCCAACCCAGAAGCCCCCACTGATTGATCGAATCGTTGACGGTTGAGTCTAGGCACACACTTAAAATGTTTTGAGACCTATATATATATATCGGAGAGTAGGATTTCTTTTGCTCCTCATCTCTTTTCACTCTGGTGAGGACTCCTGACGATTACTCTTGTCTCTTCTACTCTCAAAATTTCACCAATTTATTTTAGGAATCTCGCGAGTATTGTTTGGATTGCTCCGATGCCTTTGTGACGAGAACATTGTTCTCGATGCCTCCTGTCATTTAGGGGTTGTGGCAGTGTCCCGGGGAGTTGAGCTCCGAGGTGTTGTCGTCACAAATATATCGCATCAGTTCTAGAATACTTAAGACGGCCGACATCGAAAACTCTCCTATGCGGTTAGTGGCAAGATAACCCCGACATCACCCAGTACTGGGGAGGTAGTTCGGGAGTATTGCCATAGCTTGTATAGTGGATGCGTTTCGAAGGTCCGAGGTAGACGGTTTCCGAAAATAACTGGTTATGTGTTGAAGGATGGATACAGCTGGATGTAGGATTAGAGTTGAGTGCGCGATGCTTCCCCTGTATCCCCAACACCTGATTGCATAACTGGAAACTTTCGGAAATTAATAGGTGGGTTCATCTAGTAGATCGTAGGCATTCTTCCAACGTATGCATGATATGGAGTTTGGGGTTCTACATTGAGTGAAGTACTTTTATGGTCGTTGTTCCGATCGGGAGTTGCATCTTAAAGGGTCCTTTGCTATGCTGACCGGGGATTGCAAAACCCTTTTGTAACACGTTCCATAAGCTTTCAGCACGAATATGTCGAACGAAGCTTCTATCTTGTATTTGTTCTATCTGCACCTTGTTGTTTTTATTTACCTTTTTGTCTCTCAAGTGGCTTCTCGGGAAGATTGTTGTTACTATTAAACTGAGAATTTCATTCGTTCCTCTTGTTCGAATGATTCTTGTGAAGACTATTTTGCAATTCTAGCCTTGATTCACCTTATAACTTCTTTCAATCAAATGGCTAATAGTGGTCATCTCTTTCAGGATGGCTCCTAAAAGGGTTCCCAACATTAACCCAGAGGGTGAAGAGGTTCCTGATCGTCCTCCTTCCCCTCCTCCTCCATTTGAGGCCTGGAGAGCAATTACGCAAGTTACGAATGAGAACACCCAGATGCTTATGCAAATGATGCAGAATATTCAAGAAAATCAAGCGAATCAGGGTGCTCATGGGAACCAAGGCAATTTGTTCAACCAACCGCACTTTGCTACGCTCAACCAGTTCTTAGCAAATCAACCAAATGAAGGAAATATGCCCTAGAGGCAATAATAAAGTTATTATTTATTTCCTTATATCATGATAAAGGTTTATTATTCATGCTAGAATTGTATTAACCGGAAACTTAATACATGTGTGAATACATAGACAAAACAGAGTGTCCCTAGTATGCCTCTACTAGACTAGCTCATTGATCAAAGATGGTTATGTTTCCTAGCCATAGACATGAGTTGTCATTTGATCAACGGGATCACATCATTAGGAGAATGATCTGATGGACAAGACCCATCCGTTAGCTTAGCACTATGATCGTTTAAGTTTTACTGCTATTGCTTTCTTCATGACTTATACATGTTCCTATGACTATGAGATTATGCAACTCCCGAATACCGGAGGAACACTTTGTGTGCTACCAAACGTCACAACGTAACTGGGTGATTATAAAGGTACTCTACAGGCGTCTCCGAAGGTACTTGTTGGGTTGGCGTATTTCGAGATTAGGATTTGTCACTCCAATTGTCGGAGAGGTATCTCTGGGCCCACTCGGTAATGCACATCACTATAAGCCTTGCAAGCATTGCAGCTAATGAGTTAGTTGCGAGATGATGTATTACGGAACGAGTAAAGAGACTTGTTGGTAACGAGATTGAACTAGGTATTGAGATACCGACGATCGAATCTCGGGCATGTAACATACCGGTGACAAAGGGAACAATGTATGTTGTTATGCGGTTTGACCGATAAAGATTTTCGTAGAATATGTGGGAGCCAATATGAGCATCCAGGTTCCGCTATTGGTTATTGACCGGAGACGTGTCTCGGTCATGTCTACATAGTTCTCGAACCCGTAGGGTCCGCACGCTTAAGGTTTCGATGATAGTTTTATTATGAGTTTATGAGTTTTGATGTACCGAAGGAGTTCGGAGTCCCGAATGAGATCGGGGACATGACGAGGAGTCTCAAAATGGTCGAGACGTAAAAATCGATATATTGCACGACTATATTCGGACATCGGAAAGGTTCCGAGTGATTTGGGTATTTTCGGAGTACCGGGGAGTTACGGGAATAGAGGAGAGAGGCCAAAAGGAAGGAGGCGTGCACCCCCCTTCTGGTCCGAATTGGACAAGGGGTGCAGCCCCCTTTTCCTTCTCCCTCTCCCCCTCTTTCCTTCTCTCCTACTCCGGAAAGGAAAGGGGAATCCTACTAGGACTTGGGAGTCCTAGTAGGACTCCCCACACTTGGTGCGCCCCCTCTAGGGCCGGCCTCTCCCTCCCTCCTTTATATACGGGGGCAGGGGGCACCTCTAGACACAACAATTGATCTCTTGATCTCTTAGCCGTGTGCGGTGCCCCTCTCCACCATAGTTCTCCTCGATAAATATTGTAGCGGTGCTTAGGCGAAGCCCTGCGACGGTAGAACATCAAGATCGTCACCACGCCGTCGTGCTGACGGAACTCTCCCTCGACACTCGGCTGGATCGGAGTTCGAGGGACGTCATCGAGCTGAACGTGTGCTAGAACTCGGAGGTGCCGTAGTTTTGGTGCTTGATCGGTCGGGCCGTGAAGACGTACGACTACATCAACCGCGTTGTTCTAACGCTTCTGCTTTCGGTCTACGAGGGTACGTAGACTCACTCTCCCCTCTCGTTGCTATGCATCTGGTAGATAGATCTTGCGTGATCGTAGGAAAATTTTAAAATACTACGTTCCCCAACAGTGGCGTCATGAGCCAGGTCTATGCGTAGATGATATGCACGAGTAGAACACAAGTGAGTTGTGGACGATACTAGTCATACTGCTTACCAGCATGTCATACTTTGATTCGGCGGTATTGTTGGATGAAGCGGCCCGGACCGACATTACGCGTACGCTTACGCGAGACTGGTTCTACCGACGTGCTTCGCACACAGGTGGATGGCGGGTGTCAGTTTCTCCAACTTTAGTTGAATCAAGTGTGGCTACGCACGGTACTTGTGAAGGTTAAAATAGCACATACTTGACGAAATATCGTTGTGGTTTTGTATGCGTAGGTAAGAACGGTTCTTGCTAAGCCCGTAGCAGCCACGTAAAACTTGCAACAACAAAGTAGATGACGTCTAACTTGTTTTTGCAGGGCATGTTATGATGTGATATGGTCAAGACATGATGAGTTATACGGTTTTGTATGAAATGTTCATGTTTTGTAAAGTTATCGGCAACTGGCAGGAGCCATATGGTTGTCGCTTTATTGTATGAAATGCAATTGCCATGTAATTGCTTTACTTTATCACTAAGCGGTGGCGATAGTCGTAGAAGCAATAGTTGGCGAGACGACAACGATGCTACGATGGAGATCAAGGTGTCGCGCCGATGACGAAGGAGATCATGACGGTGCTTTGGAGATGGAGATCAAAAGCACAAGATGATGATGGCCATATCATGTCACATATTTTGATTGCATGTGATTTTTATCTTATTATGCTTCTTATTTTGCTTAGTTCGACGGTAGCATTATAAGATGATCCCTTACTAAATTTTAAGGTATAAGTGTTCTCCCTGAGTATGCACCGTTGCGAAAGTTCGTCGTGCCGAGACACCACGTGATGATCGGGTGTGATAAGCTCTACGTTCAAATACAACGGGTGTAAGCCAGTTTTGCACACGCAGAATACTCGGGTTAAACTTGACGAGCCTAGCATATGCAGATATGGCCTCGGAACACTGGAGACTGAAAGGTCGAGCGTGAATCATATAGTAGATATGATCAACATAAGATGTTCACCATTGAAACTACTCCATCTCACGTGATGATCGGACATGGTTTAGTTGATTTGGATCACGTGATCATTTAGATGACTAGAGGGATGTCTATCTAAGTGGGGGTTCTTAAGTAATATGATTAAATTTAACTTTAATTTATCATGAACTTAGTCCTCGTAGTATTAGCATATCTATGTTGTAGATCAATAGCTCGCGATGTCGCTCCCCGTTTATTTTTTATATATACCTAGAGAAAACTAAGTTGAAAGATGTTAGTAGCAATGATGCGGAATTGTTCCGTGATCTGAGGATTATCCTCATTGCTGCACAGAGAATTATGTCCTTGATGCACCGCTAGGTGACATACCTATTGCAGGAGCAGATGTATACGTTATGAACGTTTTGACAAAAGCTCGGTATGATGACTACTTGATAGTTTAAGTGCACCATGCTTTATGGCTTAGAACCGGGACTTCAAAAACGTTTTGAACGCCACGGAGCATATAAGATGTTCCAAGAGTTGAAATTAGTATTTCATACTCATGCCCGTGTCGAGAGGTATAAGACTTCTGACAGTACTTTGCCTACAAGATGGAGGAGAATAGCTCAACCAGTGAGCATGTGCTCAGATTGTCTGGGTACTACAATTACTTGAATCAAGTGGGAGTTAATCTTCCAGATAAGATAGTAATTGACAAAGTTCTCTAGTCACTATCACCAAGTTAGTAGAACTTCGTGATGAACTATAATATGCAAGGGATGACGAAAGGAATTCCCGAGCTCTTCGCAATGCTGAAGTCGGCGAAGGTAGAAATCATGAAAAAGCATCAAGTGTTGATGGTTAACAAGACCACTTGTTTCAAGTAAAGGGCAAAGGCATAGAAGGGGAACTTCAAGAAGAATGACAAGCAAGTTGTCACTCCCGTGAAGAAACCCAAAGCTAAAACTCAAGCCTGAAACTAAGTGCTTCTACTGCAAAGGAAATGGTCACTGGAAGTGGAACTGCCCTAGATACTTGGCGGATAAGAAGGATGGCAAAGTGAACAAAGGTATATTTTGATATACAGATTATTGATGTGTACTTTACTAGTGTTCATAGCAACCCCTGGGTATTTGATACCGGTTCAGTTGCGAAAATTAGTAACTCGAAACGAGAATTGCAGAATGAACAGAGACTAGTTAAAGGTGAAGTGACGATGTGTGTTGGAAGTGGTTCCAAGATTGATATGATCATCATCGCACACTCCATATACTTTCGGGATTAGTGTAAAACCTAAATAAATGTTATTTGGCATTTGCGTTGAGCATGAATATGATTTGATCATATTTGTTGCAATACGGTTATTCATTTAAAGTCATAGAATAATTGTTATTCTGTTTACATGAATAAAACCTTCGATGGTCATACACCCAATGAAAATAGTTTGTTGGATCTCGATCGTTGTGATACACATATTCATAATATTAAAGCCAAAAGATGCAAGGTTAATAATGATAGTGCAACTTATTTGTGGCACTGCTGTTTAGGTCATAATGGTGTAAAGCGCATGAAGAAACTCCATAGTGATGGACTTTTGGAATCACTTGATTATGAATCACTTGGTGCTTGCGAACCATGCCTCATGGGCAAGATGAATAAACTCCGTTCTCCGGAACAATGGAGCGAGCAACAAATTTGTTGGAGATCATACATACAGATGTATGTTGACCAATGAGTGTTGAAGCTCGCGGCGGGTATCGTTATTTTCTGACCTTCACTGATGATTTGAGCAGATATGGGTATATCTACTTAATGAAGTACAAGTCTAAAACATTTGAAAAGTTCAAAGAATTTCAGAGTGAAGTGGAGAATCATCGTAACAAGAAAATAAGAGTTTCTACGATATGATCGTAGAGGTAAAATATTTGAGTTAGCGAGTTTGGCCTTCAGTAAAAACAATGTGAAAAAGTTTCACTACTCACGCCACCTGGAACACCATAGTGTAATGGTGTGTCCGAACGTCATAACCGTACTTTATTAGATATGGTGCGATCGATGATGTCTCTTACCGATCTACCACTATCGCTTTTGGTGTTATGCATTAGAGACAGATACATTCACGTTAAATAGGGCACCATCTAAATCCGTGGAGATGACACCGTATGAACTGTGGTTTGACGAGAAACCTAAGCTGTCATTTCTTTAAGTTTGGGACTGCGATGCTTATGTGAAAAAGTTTCAACATGATAAGCTCGAACCCAAATCGGAGAAGTAAATCTTCATAGGATACCCAAAAGAAACTGTTGGGTACACCTTCTATCACAGATCCGAAGGCAAGGTCTTTGTTGCTAAGAGTGGATCCTTTCTAGAGAAGGAGTTTCTTTCGAAAGAAGTGAGTGGGAGGAAAGTGGAACTTGATGAGGTAATTGTACCTTCTCCCGAATTGGATAGTAGTACATCACAGAAACTAGTTCCAGTGATTCGTACACCAATTAGTGAGGAAGCTAATGATGATGATCATGAAACTTCGGATCAAGTTACTACTGAACTTCGTAGATCAACCAGAGTCCGTTCCGCACCAGAGTGGTACGGCAGCCCGGTTCTAGAAGTCATGTTACTGGACCATGATGAACCTACGAACTATGAGGAAGCGATGATGAGCCCAGATTCCGCAAAATGGCTTGAGACCATGAAATCTGAGATGGGATCCATGTATGAGAACAAAGTGTGGACTTTGGTTGACTTGCCCGATGGTCGGCAAGCCATCGAAAATAAATGGATCTTCAAGAGGAAGACTGACGCTGACAGTAATGTTACTATTTACAAAGCTCGACTTGTTGCGAAAGTTTTTCAACAAGTTCAAGGAGTTGACTACGATGAGACTTTCTCACCCGTAGCGATGCTTAAGTCTGTCCGAATCATGTTAGCAATTGCCGCATTTTATGAAATCTGGCAAATGGATAACAAAACTGCATTCTTTAATGGATTTATTAAAGAAGACTTGTATATGATGCAACCAGAAGGTTTTGTCAATCCTAAAGGTGCTAACAAAATGTGCAAGCTCCAGCGATCCATCTATGGACTGGTGCAAGCATCTCGGAGTTGGAATATACGCTTTGATAAGTTGATCAAAGCATATAGATTTATACAGACTTGTGGTGAAGCCTGTATTTACAAGAAGTGAGTGGGAGCACTACAACCTTTCTGATAAGTATATGTGAATGACATATTGTCGATCGGAAATGATGTAGAATTTTCTGGAAAGCATAAAGGAGTGTTTGAAAGGAGTTTTTCAAAGAAAGACCTTGGTGAAGCTGCTTACATATTGGGCATCAAGATCTATAGAGATAGATCAAGACGCTTGATAAGACTTTCGATGAGTACATACCTTGATATTATTTTGAAGTAGTTCAAAATGGATCAGTCAAAGAAGGAGTTCTTACCTGACTTGTAAGGTGTGAAGTTGAGTAAGACTCAAAGCCAGACCACGGTAGAAAAATATAGAGAGAATGAAAGTCATTCCCTATGCCTCAGCCATAGGTTCTATAAAGTATGCCATGTTGTGTACCAAACATGTTGTGTACCTTGCCATGAGTTTGTCAAGAGGGTACAATAGTGATCCAGGAGTAGATCACTGTACAGCGGTCAAAATTATCCTTAGTAACTGGATGACTAAGGAAATGTTTCTCGATTATGGAGGTGATAAATAGTTCGTCGTAAAGGGTTACGCCGATGCAAGCTTTAACACTAAATCTAGCTGACTCTAAGTATCAATCTGGATGCGTATTGAAAGTGGGAGCAATTAGCTAGAGTAGCTCCATGCAGAGCATTGTAGACACATAGACATTTGCAAAATACATACGGATCTGAATGTGACAGACCCGTTGACTAAACTTCTCTCATGAAGCAAAACATGATCACACCTTAGTACTCTTTGGGTGTTAATCATATAGCGATGTGAACTAGATTATTGACTCTAGTAAACCCTTTGGGTGTTAATCACATGACGATGTGAACTATCGGTGTTAAATCACATGGCGATGTGAACTAGATTATTGACTCTAGTGCAAGTGGGAGACTGAAGGAAATATGCCCTAGAGGCAATAATAAAGTTATTATTTATTTCCTTATATCATGATAAATGTTTATTATTCATGCTAGAATTGTATTAACCGGAAACTTAATACATGTGTGAATAAATAGACAAAACAGAGTGTCCCTAGTATGCCTCTACTAGACTAGCTCATTGATCAAAGATGGTTATGTTTCCTAGCCATAGACATGAGTTGTCATTTGATCAACGGGATCACATCATTAGGAGAATGATCTAATGGACAAGACCCATCCGTTAGCTTAGCACTATGATCGTTTAAGTTTTACTGCTATTGCTGTCTTCATGACTTATACATGTTCCTATGACTATGAGATTATGCAACTCTCGAATACCGGAGGAACACTTTGTGTGCTACCAAACGTCACAACGTAACTGGGTGATTATAAAGGTACTCTACAGGTGTGTCCGAAGGTACTTGTTGGGTTGGCGTATTTCGAGATTAGGATTTGTCACACCGATTGTCGGAGAGGTATCTCTGGGCCCACTCGGTAATGCACATCACTATAAGCCTTGCAAGAATTGCAGCTAATGAGTTAGTTGCCAGATGATGTATTACGGAACGATTAAAGAGACTTGTTGGTAACGAGATTGAACTAGGTATTGAGATACCGACGATCGAATCTCGGGCATGTAACATACCGATGACAAAGGGAACAATGTATGTTGTTATGTGGTTTGACCGATAAAGATCTTCGTACAATATGTGGGAGCCAATATGAGCATCCAGGTTCCGCTATTGGTTATTGACCGGAGACGTGTCTCAGTCATGTCTACATAGTTCTCGAACCCGTAGGGTCCGCACGCTTAAGGTTTCGATGATAGTTTTATTATGAGTTTATGAGTTTTGATGTACCGAAGGAGTTCGGAGTCCCGGATGAGATCGGGGACATGACGAGGAGTCTCAAAATGGTCGATACGTAAAAATCGATATATTGGACGACTATATTCGGACATCGGAAAGGTTCCGAGTGATTCGGGTATTTTCGGAGTACCGGGGAGTTACGGGAATAGAGGAGAGAGGCCAAAAGGAAGGAGGCGTGCACCCCCTTCTGGTCCGAATTGGACAAGGGGTGCAGCCCCCTTTTCCTTCTCCCTCTCCCCCTCTTTCCTTCTCTCCTACTCCGGAAAGGAAAGGGGAATCCTACTAGGACTTGGGAGTCCTAGTAGGACTCCCCACACTTGGTGCGCCCCCTCTAGGGCCGGCCTCTCCCACCCTCCTTTATATACGGGGGCAGGGGGGCACCTCTAGACACAACAATTGATCTCTTGATCTCTTAGCCGTGTGCGGTGCCCCTCTCCACCATAGTTCTACTCGATAAATATTGTAGCGGTGCTTAGGCGAAGCCCTGCGACGGTAGAACATCAAGATCGTCACCACGCCGTCGTGTTGACGGAACTCTCCCTCGACACTCGGCTGGATCGGAGTTCGAGGGACGTCATCGAGCTGAACGTGTGCTAGAACTCAAAGGTGCCGTAGTTTCGGTGCTTGATCGGTCAGGCCGTGAAGACGTACGACTACATCAACCGTGTTGTTCTAACGCTTCCGCTTTCGGTCTACGAGGGTACATAGACTCACTCTCCCCTCTCGTTGCTATGCATCTGGTAGATAGATCTTGCGTGATCGTAGGAAAATTTTAAAATACTACATTCCCCAACACCAAAGGCATTCAGTTACTGCGTGGACCCTCTAGATGCTGAAGACTGGATAACAGATATCAAGAAGCATATCAAGTGCAGTAACGTCAGGCCTGAGGACTATGTGAAGTTTGCAGCCTTCCAACTCAAGGACCAAGCAGCTGATTGGTGGCAACTGTACAAAGACTCCAGAGCAGGGCGTGTAATCTCCTGGGATGACTTCTGCAACGATTTTCGTTCTCACCACATTCCAACAAGTGTCATCGAGGGTATGCGTGAGCAATTTCGCAACCTGAAGCAAGGCTCAATGTCTGTCTACCAATATAATGTCAAGTTCCAGAACCTTGCCCGCTATGCAAAGCAAGACATCCCAGATGCCAAGAGCAAGATCTATCAGTTCCGTGGTGGTCTGAAGGATGAACTCCAACTTGCTCTCACCTTGTTCGAGCCTGATGAGTTTGATCAATTCTATAATATGGCACTTAAGCAAGAGGCAGCCCAGCTCAAGATGGAAGCTTCCAAAAAGAGGATCAGAGATGCCGTTCATTCCTCCTCTTCTTCTCAAGTGGTCGCGAAGCAACAAAAGTTTTGGCTTCCACCTCCTCTAGTGATCCGAGCTCCCTACAACAACAATAAGAATTCTGGTGGCCGTGCTTTCTCCCACCCACCCAACCCAAGCAACCAGTCAAAGAATCAGTTTCAAGCTTCCAAGTCAAGTGCTCCTTATTACCGTCCTCTCTCAGAAGTGGTTTGCAACAAGTGCACTCAGAAGGGTCATTATGCTAACAAGTGCCCCAACCCAAGGCGCCTTCCGCCTCCTCCACCTGTCAGCACTGCTATTGTCAAGCATAATCCCAAGGCAGCAAGAGTGAATCTGATGAATGCAGCTCAAGCAGAGAATTCTTCAGATGTGATACTTGGTAACCTTCCAGTTAACTCTATTCCTGCAAAAGTGTTGTTTGATTCGGGTGCTTCATGTTCCTTCATGTCATATCCATTTGCATCCAAGCATAATGTTCACTCTGAAGCTTTACCAAGAACTTTGAGTGTTATATTTCCTGGTAAGAGATTGAGTTCTAGTATGGTGGATCCGAATGTATCTATTCGCATGGGTGATTAGCGCTTTCTGGCTTCTCCGGTTATTCTCGCAATTCCGACATTGATCTTATTCTCGGGATGGATTGACTTTCTCAACATGATGCTCACATTGATTGTGCAAATAAGGAAGTCAAGATTACTCATTCCGACGAAGACGTGATTATCTTCGCCTCTCGAGATAACACAATCAGGCTATTCTCTCTCAATGACAAGGGCGAGATTAATGCCATCTCTCAAATTCCGGTGGTCAACGAGTACGAAGACGTTTTTCCTGAAGAGCTTCCAGGCATGCCTCCGCATCGTCAAGTTGAATTTGTCATTGAACTCGAGCCTGGTACTGAGCCAGCATGCCGGCGTCCGTACAAGCTCTCCCCTGAAGAGTTGAAGGAGTTGAAGAAACAGCTCGATGAGCAAGAGCGTATGGGTCTAATCAGGCCTAGCACGTCTCCTTGGGGCTGTGGCGTCTTATTTGTCAAGAAGAAGGATGGCACGGAGCGCCTTTGCGTTGATTACCGGCCATTGAACAAGAAGACAATAAAGAACAAGTATCCGCTCCCCAACATCAATGAACTGTTCGAGCAGCTCAAAGGAGCTAAAGTGTTCTCAAAGCTCGATCTCCGAATGTGTTATCACCAAATTCGCATTTGTGAAGAAGATATCCACAAGACTGCCTTCAGAACGAGCTACGGCTCATATGAGTATACAGTCATGTCTTTTGGCCTCGCTAATGCTCCACCTACCTTCTCGAGAATGATGCACTACATTTTCAACCCCTACACCAACGAGTTTGTGCTTGTGTATCTGGATGACATCTTGGTATTCTCGAAGAATGAAGAAGATCACGAAAAGCACCTCCGTCTGGTTCTCGACAGACTCCGTGAACACAAGTTCTATGCCAAGTTCTCCAAGTGCAAATTCTGGCTTGATAAGGTCTTGTATCTGGGCCATATCATCTCCGTCGACGGTTGATACGTCCAAAACGTATCAATAATTTCTGCTTGCTCCACGCCTCTTTTGGGTGATATTGATATGATATTCATACACTTCCATACACTTTTGATCATATTTGGACTAACCTATTAACTCAGTGCATCCCAGTGCCAGTTTCTATTTTCTGCTGTTTTTGTATTTCAGGTTTTCCCATCACGTAAACTGCCAGAAAAATCCCGAAAAAATTATATAAAAAATCAGTGTTCCGGAAGCTTCCACACGGCCGAAGTAGGGCCGGAGGGGGGCCACTAGGGCTCCAGGCGCCCTGGTGGCGCGGCCCCCCTCCTGGCCGCGCCGGGGGGGCGCCTGGGCCCCCCAGGCCTCCGCTGATGTCCCCCTTTGGCATATATTTAACACCCGTCGAGGAAACCCTGATTCCAGACCCCTTTTCTCCAGACGCAATTCCGATCTCCGCCGCCATCGCCATCAAGCTTCGGGTGACCAGAATTCCTGTGCCGGCACCCTGCCGGGACGGGGAAGTGCCCCCGGATTCATCTCCATCGACGTTGCTTCCTCCCTTCATGAAGCGGGAGTAGTTCCTCCTCGGGGCTGAGGTTTCTACCAGTAGCTATGTGGTTATCTCTCTCTCCCATGATGTGATCTTCGTTGTAATCATAGGCTATGTTAGTCTAGGGTGATCCCATGATATTTCCCCTTCCTCTATGTATTGGATTGACGTACTCACTTGTCTTTATCTAGTATAATCCCCGAGACCAAGGTGACAGCGGTCTATTGGACATGGATTAGAAAAATATTTTCATGAGTGATTTCCTCTCTTGTGTGTTGATTGAAGATTGAGAGTCTCTTGGTGCTTGTCTTTGACTATCCTTTAGATATGTTGTGGTGATTGTGGGACTCTCTTTGGATGGCCGCGGTGACATTGGGAAATCCTTAGATTGAGAACTACGAACTTTGAGGTGTGCTTTTGTAGCCCTACATAATTCTCGTCCTCTCTTGACCACGAAGGAATGACCTCCGGGTGCGTCTCCATTGCATGTTTTATGGGAAATATCATGTGATTCGATTATGTTAATGTTGTTGGGAGTTGCTACTAGTGAAAGTATGAACCCTAGGCCTTGTTTCCACCATTGCAATACCATTTGTGCTCACGTTTACCACTTGTTTGCTTGCTGCACTTTTTATTACAGATTTATATTACTTTGTTTTGCCATCCATATCACTTACCATTTAACATCTCTTCTCCGAACTAGTGCACCTATACATCTGACAAGTGTATTAGGTGTGTTGGGGACACAAGAGACTTCTTGTATCTTAGTTGCAGGGTTGCTTGAGAGAGACCATCTTCAACCTCTACTTCCCTGAGTTCGATAAACCTTAGGTCATCCACTTGAGGGAAATTGCTGCTGTCCTACAAACCTCTGCGCTTGGAGGCCCAACATAGTCTACAAGAGTAGAAGCGTGTGTAGACATCAAGCTATTTCTGGCGCCGTTGCCGGGGAAGTGAGTGCTTGAAGGTATATCTTTAGATCTTGCAATTAAATCTTTTTGTTTCTTGTTTTTATTTCACTAGTTATGCTTATGGACAACCTTGCTATTGGACCGTTGCTTGCGGGAAGACGCCCCACACCTGTGGTGGTTGCTCCTCCCCCTACTGAAATTGTGCCCTATAAAATACCAGCTGGTATTATCAATTATGTTTTGGCTAATCGTTACGCAGGAGACAGACATCCCGGTGAACACTTGCTATATCTGTCACAATTATGTTCATTATTTAAGCTTGCAGGTGTATCAAGGGAGTTTGTCATGAGGAAATTGTTCGCCGTATCACTTATTGATAAAGCTTCAGATTGGTATAAGCTTCTCGATAACTCACACTTGCTTGATTGGCAAGAGCTTATGTCTCTCTTTTACTCCAAGTTTTATCCTCTTCATGAAGTCCATGAGAATAGGAATTATGTTTATAATTTCTATCCTCATGACGGAGAGAGCATAGCTCAAGCTTGGGGGAGACTGAAAACGTTAATGCTAAAATGTCCTAACCATAGGCTCCCCAAAGATATGACTATTACTAATTTCTATGCGAGGCTTTCTCGACAGAATAAAGATTTGCTCGACGCTTCCTCTATGGGTTGTTTCACAAACGAAAAGATTGATGCTAAATGGGAACTCCTTGAAAGAATTCAACGCAACACTGAAAATTGGGAGATCGACAAAGGTAAAGAGTCAGGTATAATTTATGAGTGTGATTGCATTAAGTCCTTTGTCGAAACTACAAGTTTTAATAAGTTTAGTGCTAAGTTTGGGCTTGATTTTCAACTCCTTGTTGATTTCCTCAAATCTTTTGCTTCACATCTTAATATGCCTAAGGAGGATTGGATCAAGTATCATAAACCTTTTAAAGAGACTTGCAAAGAAAATGAAATTGTTCATGATGATTGGAACATGCATGATCCAATTCCTAAAAATGAAGTTTTATATAAGCATGTTAATTTTTGTGGAGTGGATAGACCTTGTGAAAGGCCTATGATTGAAGAAGAGAAGTATTGTAAGCAACATAAGCATGAAAGAACAATCACTTGGGTCAGAGATTTAAATGAAATTGCTAGAGAATTGTGTGACCTTTATCCTTTTACTTGTGAACTTTGCTGTATAGAGGGTCACTTTAATTTTCAATGCATGAACTTTCAAAACATAACTGTTAACCAGTTGTGTCATAACATGATCACCTCTGATCTTTATGATGAGCTTATGCTATTTTTGATGTTCGAGGAGTTATCAGAAAAGACTTCTTGGCTAGATGTTAATGCCATAGGAATAAAAAACACTTTGCAAAATTGTCATCTCTATTGTGTTGTTATTTGCCATGAAAATGATTACATAAGTAAGATTAGAAAGGAGGGGACTTTATCAAAGTATAAAAATGTCTCTTATATTTCTGCTAATAAAAAGGAGAGTTTCTCCCAAGTTTCTCCTATTGTTTCTAATGATAAACCAGGATATGTGGAGAAGCTTCATCTCCAACCACTCCCTCCTAAGATGAAGAAGAAGAGAAAGAAGAGGAGGAGGAAGAGGAGCAAGAAGGAAGAAGAATGGGTATCAACCTGGCCTGAGCATATTCCTCCCATCAACTTTTATCCTAACGGTTGTAAGTCTAAAGAAGAAGGTGAAGTTTATTGCCTTAATTATCATCTTGATGATACGTCCGTAGGTACTATTGAAGATGATTTTGATTATGATATGCATGTTACTTATTGTGATTGGGAAAATGATGATGATGCTACTTATGATCTAGAAAATCTTTTTGGTACCAACTCTGAAAGTGATGATATGGAAAGCTCTAAGCTTGGGGATGATAGGATTGCAAATCCTTTACCCACTAGTGATGTGATAATTGATAATTCTTTTGCTAGTAAGAATAAAGACAACATGTTTACAAATATAGTTGCTAGCAATGATAATGCTCTTCTCTACTATGATGATGTTATAACTCCAATCTATAGTGATTATAAAGGTACCTATGACATAAGGAGAAATTATCCATATGAAACTTGTCATAATCATGGAGGGAATTACTCCCTTGTTGAACACCATCTTCCTAATACACAATTAATCTACAGTGTTCAAGTTGTTTATGATAGTCCTACTCCCACTATTACCAATGAGAAAGATTATGCTTATGTGGAGAGTAAGAGTACCTTTTTGCATGTGGATCATGGTAACAATGCTTTATGTGATGCTTATATTGTTGAGTTTATTCGTGATCCCACTGAAAATTATTATGAGAAGGGAACATATGCTTATAGATATTTCAATAATATCAAGTTCCCTCTCTTTATGTTGAAGGTTTTGAAGCTGCACTTGTTTTGTCTTCCTATGCTTATTGCTTTGTGCTTCAATGAATTATTCTATTGCAATATTCCTATGCATAGGAAGCATGTTAGGCTTAAATGTGTTTGGTATTTGCTTCTTGATGCTCTCTTTTGTTCTTCAACTCTTATTCCTACGAGAGCATCATTAAAGTCTTATGACTAGCTTAAAGGCATAAAAGAAAGCGCTTTTGGGAGGCAGCCCACAATGAATAAAATTTTATTTTGCTTTTGTTGTGTCTTGATGTTGTTACTACAGTAGCATCATCATTGTATCTTTACTTTTCAGCTTTGTGCCAAGTGTAGCCTCTGATTGCAAGAAAGTTCAAAAGTTGTGACGTGCTGTCCAGGAAACAGATTCTGTCCTTGGACAGAAAAATTCGTATAAAATCACCAGATCATCTTTTTGGTCTGAATTTTATTCGACAGCGTGCTCTATACAATTGTCTTTCGGGCGTCTGTTCGGAGTTTTTTGATTTGAGTTGCAGAAGTGCCCCGAAAAAATCATTTACTACATGCTGGTCTGTTTTTCACAGATTCTGTCATGTTTTGCCTTTTCTTCGTTTTGCAAACCTTGAGCTTGCTTTTTCTTTGCAAAAACCTTTTGGCAATCTTGAGAAACAGTAGACCTTCAAGAATATCCTTATTTCCAGCAAGGAAAAATTATTTTATTATGGGTACTAACCTCGCTAATCAGATTATGATGAGTTATGTATGAAGGGAGTTTTCAAGTGTGCGAGGGAAGATGATAAAAAGATTCAGGAGTGTCAAACACTCAAGCTTGGGGATGCCCCCATGCACCCCCAAGAAACATTCAAGAAGACTCAAGCGTCTAAGCTTGGGGATGCCCCCGTGCATCCCCTTCTCCATCAACAATTATCAGTTCGTCTTTCGTTCCACTATATTTTTATCACTTCATGTGTTATGTGCTATGCTTGGAGCGTCTTGCTTTTAGTTTCCTTTTTAGTTTTCTTTAGCTTTGCTTGCTGTTCATAACGAGTTGGAACTCAGCTTTCTTTATGTGGGAGAGAAACACGCTCCACTTCAACCTAGAACATAACATAGAATTTTCATGTCTATCTTTGCTGTGTGTGTTCTTTGTCTTTCAATAGCTACTATCATGTTCAGCTCTTAGTTTTCATGCTTATCTTTTTAAAGAGCTTTTGTTTAGTTGGTCGCTGGAACTCTCTTTATTTATCATGCTTATCTTGTTAAGAGAGTTGGCTTCTGTTGCACTAGTTGATATGTCTATGATAAAAATGCTATGTGCATAATGGTGCTTAGTAGTTCATGTTTTCTTATGGTTAGTCTCAAATAGCTGGGGGGTTCTCAATGTGTTATTGGAGTACCAACATGATTTGTTTGCCTATGATGTGGTATGGTTTAGTGGTATCTTCCCCCAAGAATTTATTTTGATTGACTTGGCGTATGCTCACGCATATTTAAGACTGTAAAGAAAGTCTATCAAGCCTTGACGATCTTTCATTTCTGAGTAGCGATATAACTTCCATGCCCGATTCAATGTTGCTTTGTCGCTCTGCATGATTATGACCGTCATTGCTCTTTTAGTTGGTGATACGTCTCAAACGTATCTACTTTTCCAAACACTTTTGATATTGTTTTGACCTCATTCTTGCATGATTTGGACTAAACTAACCCGGACTGACGCTGTTTTCAGCAGAGCTGCCTGTATGGTTTATTTGTGTGCAGGAAAACGGATTTTTAAGTATCTCGGAAAAATCCACGAAAAATCACAGAAAATCCACGCACCCGAAGGAACCAAACGCCAGAAGTGGGGCCAGAGGGGGGACAGGGGGTGCCCAGGCGCCCTGTGGGCGCGCCCCCCCCTGGGCCGCGCCGGGGGGCGCCTGGGTGGGGCCCACACCCCCTGGTGCCCTACTTTAGCCCGTATTTTTACTCCCGACGCAAAAAAAACCCAGATCGGAAGTTCTTTCGCAGTTTTTCGTCGCGGAGCCGCCGCCACCCTCTGTTCTTCCTCGGGAGTGCTAATCTGGAGGCTGATTTGGCCTCCGGAGAGGGGAGATCGTCGCCATCGTCATCATCATCACCACTCCATCATCCCTCCATGACTTCTCCCTCCATGTGTGAGTAATTCCCCTGCTGTAGGCGAAGGGGATGGTAGGGATTGGATGAGTTAGATCATGTAATAGTTCGTCAGATTATTGGGGGCATGTTGCCTATCATCTACTATGGTGTTTATCATCTTTGCTACAACTTGTTATTCTTAATGCTTGACACTTAGGGCCCGAGTGCCATGATTCCAGATCTGAACCATATGTGTTTGTATGAATATATTTGTGTTCGTGATCCTATCTATGAGTTGTATGCACCTGTTACGGTCCGGAACCGGCGATCCCAAAAGTGACAGCTTGGGACACCAAAGGGGATAGTCCGTAGTTTGAGGATTACATGTATCCATTGAGTTCATTGCTTTGTCCTGGTGCTCTTTGACAGGAGCACCTTAATATCCATTAGTTCCTTTTGGCCCCGTTCGTAGCGGGATGGTAGGACAAAAGATGTTGTGCAAGTTCTTATTGCAAGCACGTACAACTACCTACGGGATACATGCCTAATGTTTGATATTTGCCTAGATGATCATTACTTTTTCGTGTGTCGTGCCCCAAGTTAGAATCTATCTCATCCATGCAGCGCCCAACCATCCATCTCCCTAGCCTACAGTATTTTAAATCCTGCTTGTTACTAGTAGCTACTTTTCCTATTTACTTTGCTGTCTACAATTGCTATTTACTTTTGCCGTTTACTTTTACTATTACTATCATCACTATCATATCACTGTTACCACTTATCTTTTGTTGCAAGTAAGTATATTTCAGGTGCGGTTGAATTGACAACCCAACTGTCAAAGCTTATAAATACTCTTTGGCTCCCCGTGTGTCGAATCAATAAATTGGGTTATTCTTACCCGCGAAGACTATCTCGATCCCTTACGGTTGAGGGTTATCAAGTACCGTTTTCTGGCACCGTTGCCGGGGAGCATAGCAATATTTACAAGTCTACTTGAGGTATCCTACCTGCTGCACTTTATTCATTATGGGTAAGAAAGGAGACCCCAAGGTTCCGATCTTACTATCCACTACAAGAAGAGGTACTGCTCAGAGCACTAGTGCTACACTTGATTCACCTTCTGTTATGAGTAAGTTTGCCTCACCACCACCACATGATGCTCCTACTGAATCTGGTACTATGTCTGATACTCTTGATGATGCTTCTACTACTTTTGATGATATTAGTTCGCTTGGTTATGCTCTTGAGAAACAACTTGCTGTTGCTGCTAAAAAATGTGGAATTGAACTTCCTGTTACTCGCTACCCTATTGGTGAAACTTATGATTATCCTGATTTGAGTAAACTCAAGGAGAGTCTCCTTGATGATGATTACTATATACTTGATGAAGATTTATGCAGGGAACTAACAGAGTTTGCCGGCTCTGACCCTGAATGTATTAAGAAGTTATTTGAAAAACACTCTTAGAAGAACAAAACCGTTCCTAATCCTGAATTTGCTACATCTCCTATATGCATTGATGATCCTGATTTTGATTTCTCTGTTGATCTTTCACTTATACCTATGGTTGAAGCTGACCCCTTTTATGGCAGAGAAAATGATGATGCTATTGCACACCTAACTAAACTTGGTGAGCTAGGTAGCTTGTTTACCACAGATGAGAAGATACGATACTTTTATGTGACCAAGCTTCTTCCTTTCTCGTTGAAGGAGGGTGCTAAAGCATGGTATGATTCACTCCCATGCGGTTCCATTAAGAGTCCTCAGGACTTAGCTCACTCTTTTGTTGATAAGTACTTTCCTGCTCACATGCAACATGCTGCTTTACAAAGAATTTATAACTTTAAAAAGTTGCAGGATGAGTCCCTCCCTAAAGCTTGGGGGAGGTACTGCGGTTTGATTCGGGCTAGACCAGGACATGAAATTCCTAAGAATGAATTAATTGATATATTCTATGCTGGTCTAACTGATGAATCTAGGTCCTATTTGGACAGTTGTGCTGGTTGTGTTTTCAGGAAAAGAACACCGGACGATGCGGAAGATTTAATGGGCAGGATTGCCAAAAACCATGAAGATTGGTCCGTCCCTGAACCACCTCCACCAACAAAGAAGAGGGGCATGTTTGTTCTGAGCCCCGAGGATATGCGAGAAGCAAAGAAGTCTATTAAAGAGAAAGGTGTTAAAGCTGAAGACGTGAAGAATCTACCCCCTATTGAGAAGCTGTGTGAGCCTACCACTCACCCTCCTATGGTAGAGGTACACTCTCTTTTAGATTTCAACGCAAGTGACATCCCTCATGGTAAACCTCCTGATCAATGTTTAGATGAGTTCGATAATTTTATTATGAAACAGAATCATTTTAATGAGAGGATAGAAAGTCAGTTGCATGATAATTCCCTTGCTATCAAAAGACTGCTTGATGTTTTAGATAGAACAGTTAATGATGTTCAATGTCTTGTGAAGCATTTTCATATGGTTCAAACTCAGCTTGATCAAATTTCTAATGTGCAAAGAGATTTGCTTGCTAACAATGCCAAACAAGATAATTTGCAGGCTTTTGGGATTAAGACCCGAGGAGGAAATAGCACTCAAGATCCTCTTTATCCAGAGGGGCATCCGAAGAGAATCGAGCAAGATTCTCAAATGCAGGAAGAAGAAATTGTTGTCTCTCCAAAGAAGAAGAAGAAACATAAAGAGACTGACAATTCTAATGATCCTATTGCAGATGAAGAGCCAGCTATTGATCCCAACAGTGTATCTATCTCCGATGCTGAGACTGAAGACGGTGCTGAACCTGAAGGTAATGATAATGAGAAGAACGATCCGCCTGAAGTTCGAGAAGAAGAAGCACCTGACAAACGTAAGAGGTACACTAAAGAAGACTTCATCGCAAGAAAGCATGGGAAGGAGAGAGAACCATGGGTACAGAAACCCATGCCCTTTCCAGGTAAGTCCATCAAATCTAAAGAAGAAGAGCATTATAATAAGTTTTGTGAGTGGATTAAACCTCTTTTTCTTCAAATCCCTTTGACTGATGCTATTAAGTTACTTCCTTATTCAAAGTATATGAAAGATATTGTTACTAACAAAAGAAAAGTTCCTAATGATGCAATATCTACTATGCTTGCTAACTATTCTTTCAGTGGAAAGATTCCTGAGAAGCTCGGTGATCCAGGTATACCCACCATTCCTTGCTCCATAAAGAATAATTATGTCAAAACTGCTTTATGTGATCTTGGAGCAGGAGTGAGTGTTATGTCTCTCTCTCTTTACGAGAGGCTTTGTTTAGAGAAACTAATTCCTACAGATATCTCCCTTCAGATGGCTGACAAGTCAACCGCTGTTCCTATAGGTATTTGTGAGGATGTTCCCGTAGAAGTTGCTAATTGTTTGATCCTTACTGATTTTGTTGTGCTTGACATGCCCGAGGATGGGAGCATGTCCATTATTCTTGGTAGACCTTTTCTTAACACCGCAGGTGCTATTATTGATTGCAATAAAGGGAAGGTTACCTTCCATGTGAATGATAAAGAACACACGGTATATTTTCCGAAGAAGACTGACAGGAGGCATGCCCTCAACTCTATAGAGAATATCGAGACCGTGAAAATTGGAGAATGGGACTGCCACTACATGTGCCTCACAAATACAAAACTATCATGGTAGGGACAATGTCCATCAAGGTAAAAGTTCAGTGATTACTTCGTAGGAGGTGAGACTTTTTGCTCTATATATCGCTTGTTTGTTGGTAAGACTTGATCAACCTTATTAGTGAACGTGTTTTATATGGATAAAAAGTTGAGCTTGCTATGTTTTCATTTGTTTTTAGTTTTGTCCTACTTGCTGTACCAAGTATCTATGTTTTTGAAGCTTCACAATACTACTAACTGCTTCAAGTTTTCAGAGAGTTTCGCAGCTTTTTGAACTTCGAAAAAATTTCAACAGTGAAGTTTTTAGAAAAATTCCAGAAAAATTATAATAAAAATTTCCACAACGGGAGAGACTCAGAAAGTCCTGGGGCCAGCCAAGGGGGCCACCAGTGGCCCAGGCGGCCAGCTGGCGCGGCCCAGCCCCTGCCCGCGCCCACAGGGTGCCTGGGGCCCACGGGACCCCCCTCCAGGTACTTCTTCTTCCTTCCTCTCTCTCTTTCTCCAGAAACCCGAGTTCTGGTCTTGTTGTTGCTGTTCTTGCTGTTCTTGGAGGCGATTCTTCGATCTCTCTACAGCCCATCATTTGAGCTGAAATTTTGAGCAAATACTCCCTGGTATGTGACTCCTCCACCCCTCCAATTAGATTTTTGATTGGTGGCTTCATTTGTGAGTATTTAGTAGTTCTTGGTGTTGTAGAGATGATCTTGCATGCATGTGTAGAAAGTTATTTTCCAAGTTTTGATGCAAGTTTATGCCTTGGGCAAGTGAGTTGAGTAGTTTGCCTTAGCTCACTTTGTTTTAATCCTCGTTTTTGTAAATTGTAAAAAATTTCAGAAATGAGTTTGTTAGGAAGGGCAAAAGGGTGGCTTGAGAAGAGGAGACCCGCACACTCCGATCGAGTCACTAGAGCCGCAGCTTCACCATCGACTGCTAGGCTGAGCTATAATGAGGATCATGTGCCCCTGGAGTTGTTGGAAGACACAAGTCCAGCACGTGCGATGACATTTCCATGTGATGAATTCATGGAAGCTGCGGGAATCAAGGATGAGTTTTATAATCTTTGTGCTAATGCAGGTTTGACACGGCTCGTCACAAGCCGTGTTACTCGGTATCAAAAACTCACCTCCAGTTTCATTAACAGTTTTAGATATAATCCTGATTCAGGTGCTATTGAGTTTAAAATTTATAATGATCTTATCACCATGACTCTGGGAAATTTTTGTGAATAATAGGTGTGCCGAACGTTGGGAGGACGGCAAGGATGGCCACTCAGCCCTCCGAGCTGAAAACCGTCATCAACTCTCTCTGCAGCATGGGTACGAGGGATATTCATCGGTCGAAGATCTCCAGCATCTTGTTTCCTCACCTCAGGTATTTTGCATATTATATTGCTAGAGGGGTGTTAGCTCGTGAAAACACGAGCATCATTTCTGCTCTGGATATTGCTATCCTGGCAGTAGCCCTCTCAGGGAGGTCTGATTATAATCTGGGTACCTTAATTGCTCGACGCCTTGCTATGAACGGTAACAAGGGGGACTTATATGGTGGCATTTATGCCACACTTATCTTAGAGCATCTTGGAGGCACCCCACACCCCGATGATACTCCTTTTACTTATTTAAGCTTTGATCTTGCTGCTATGAAAAGACATAAGTTTGTTACCATGGGTTCTGAGCTTGATAACCTTGTTTATATCTTGCGTTTCGGAACTACCGCGGAACGCGAGATCCGTCTACCTGCACCTCTTTTGTTTGATTTTTCTCGCAGGAACGGATGGTCCTTTGATGTTGTCTAGTTCGATGAGTTCATGGTCCAACATCAGTTTCATAACCCCATGGAGGGGGTTGTGCCCGACAAGGAGAGGCATGGTGAGACACCACATTTTCAGGAAGAGACCGCCACCGAGTTTGGTGAAGGGTCTTCCTCTGTTTGGCGTTCGGAACCTTCCTCGTGGGAGACTCCGAGGAGTTCGGTGTACGCGCCAGCATCATTCTACGACCCTTGGTCTCACCACCATACCCCTGGAGCAGGAGGCTCCTGGGGGTAGTAGCTGCTACCAACTTAGGCCAAAAGCCTAAGCTTGGGGGAGTACGTGCCCTTCTCACTTTTCCATTGTATTATTCGTTTTATTCGCTTTGATCTTTTCGAAATTTTTGCCCGTTCTTCTTTATTTCTCTCTTTGCAAAAACAACAAAAAGATTTTCTCTTTCTTTTGATTTTATTCAACCTTTGAAAAAAAAAAAAGATTTCCTTTCTCTCTTTAGTTTGCTTTGTTTTCACAGATCAGCTCGAGTCCGTGATGGCATTTGATTATATTTCCTACGTTCGATCGCGCAAGTGACAAGCAGTAATGACGAAGATCGACTGAAAGGAAGCAACAAGGAAGACCGGTATGAACTCTTATTGTTTCTACTTTTGTACATATGCTTGTACTTATGATCTAGACACCAGCTTGTAGCGACATAGTGCTATGTTTACAATGCTCTTCCAGTGGTTCATGCTTTCCTTGTGGCTAGTCCCGAATAACTAGAGTATATAATGTGTTATTGAAATGATTTACATGCATTGCACTGTTCATAGTCTGGTATACTAAGGTGGTATTTCCTTTTAGAGAATTTTTGGATTGACTTGGCACATGCTTACACATGTTTAAGATTAAAAAGTCTACTTTGCCTTGATGATCTTTGAGTTTTAGAATAGTTATATCACTTTCATGCCCGATTCAATGTTGCTTTGTCGCTCTGCATGATTATGACCGTTATTGCTCTTTAGTTGGTCGCTTCCCAGTCTTTTGCTAAACCTCCACCTGTACTAAGCGGACTGACTGCTTGTGCATCCAAACCCTTTAAACCTGTTATACCATATGAGTCCACTATACCTTCCTATACATGGTATTTACCAGCCATTCCTAACGAAGACTTTCATGTACCATCTCGAAATTAATCAAAAGCATTTCTCTTTTTTGTGTGCCTATGTTTTAGCTCATGAGGAAGTAGTAGTTAATTCACGATCTCTTTAAGTTGGACAAGTTTCACCCCTGGATTGCATGTATAATGTGCAAACCCCTAATATGAAAAGGAAATGGCATTGAGTGCGCCCGGCTCGAAAAGATAATATAACAAACAAACCCTCCTTCACGCTTTGTTCATGAGAAATCAGAAAACTTTGGCAGTGATAAACAAAGGAGATTAAGAGGATGTGATCGTCCTCATGCGGGAGCCGTTCCTCGAGATTTGTCTAGCTTAAAAAGTGATTGAGTTATCTGCTAGCATTCGTTGACGAAATATGCACTTCTCAAAACATGTTTACCTCTGTTTTTAAAACCAAGAGCTCTGGTACATGTTTAGTTTTTGTTTCCGATCACGGGTCTTCAACTTTGCCAATAAAAGCCATGGTTCGAGAGTCTCACCTTCTTTCTTCAAAGCACCAACTAGGAGAGCATGATTGTCCTTCTGAGTGTAATGTGCATTGTCCCGAAGTATTACATTGTCTTCTGCATACTTGTGATATGATTTATTCTGAAATTCTTAGTTCTAGTCTCCTTTAAAACTCTGGAGGAGTCTCTGCATTTATGTTTTGCTTCACTCATGGAGGCTAGCGAGATACCACCCTAATATGCTCAAGCTATGTGCATTGTAATCTTGTCTTGATTTTCAGTAATGTATTATTTACTTTTAAGTATTTGTGACTGGCCACTTGAAAGAAGGATTGCTCCTTGCATTGTCCTCATAAGTACTGTTTCAATACTTGCTAAACTCTTTTCGTAGTACATGCTTATATAAGTTTAATGAAGAAAAAGAGTTTGTCAAAGTTTTCTTTGTCGCGTCCAGTTCGTTGAACTGAATTGCTTGAGGACAAGCAATATGCTAAGCTTGGGGGAGTTGATACGTCTCAAACGTATCTACTTTTCCAAACACTTTTGATATTGTTTTGACCTCATTCTTGCATGATTTGGACTAAACTAACCCGGACTGACGCTGTTTTCAGCAGAGCTGCCTGTATGGTTTATTTGTGTGCAGGAAAACGGATTTTTAAGTATCTCAGAAAAATCCATGAAAAATCACAGAAAATCCACGCACCCGAAGGAACCAAATGCCAGAAGTGGGGCCAGAGGGGGGCCAAGGGGTGCCCAGGCGCCCTGTGGGCGCGCCCCCCCTGGGCTGCGCCGGGGGGGCGTCTGGGTGGGGCCCACACCCCTTGGTGCCCTACTTTAGCCCGTATTTTTACTCCCGACGCAAAAAACCCTAGATCGGAAGTTCTTTCGCAGTTTTTCGTCGCGGAGCCGCCGCCACCCTCTGTTCTTCCTCGGGAGGGCTAATCTGGAGGCTGATTTGGCCTCCGGAGAGGGGAGATCGTCGCCATCGTCATCATCATCACCACTCCATCATCCCTCCATGACTTCTCCCTCCATGTGTGAGTAATTCCCCTGCTGTAGGCGAAGGGGATGGTAGGGATTGGATGAGTTAGATCATGTAATAGTTCGTCAGATTGTTGGGGGCATGTTGCCTATCATCTACTATGGTGTTTATCATCTTTGCTACAACTTGTTATTCTTAATGCTTGACACTTAGGGCCCGAGTGCCATGATTTCAGATCTGAACCATATGTGTTTGTATGAATATATTTGTGTTCGTGATCCTATCTATGAGTTGTATGCACCTGTTACGGTCCGGAACCGGCGATCCCAAAAGTGACAGCTTGGGACACCAAAGGGGATAGTCCATAGTTTGAGGATTACATGTATCCATTGAGTTCATTGCTTTGTTCCGGTGCTCTTTGACAGGAGCACCTTAATATCCATTAGTTCCTTTTGGCCCCGTTCGTAGCGGGATGGTAGGACAAAAGATGTTGTGCAAGTTCTTATTGCAAGCACGTACAACTACCTACGGGATACATGCCTAATGTTTGATATTTGCCTAGATGATCATTACTTTTCCGTGTGCCGTGCCCCAAGTTAGAATCTATCTCATCCATGCAGCGCCCAACCATCCATCTCCCTAGCCTACAGTATTTTAAATCCTGCTTGTTACTTGTCGCTACTTTTGCTATTTACTTTGCTATCTACTATTGCTATTTACTTTTGCCGTTTACTTTTACTATTACTATCATCACTATCATATCACTGTTACCACTTATCTTTTGTTGCAAGTAAGTATATTTTAGGTGCGGTTGAATTGACAACTCAACTGTCAAAGCTTATAAATACTCTTTGGCTCCCCGTGTGTCGAATCAATAAATTGGGTTATTCTTACCCGCAAAGACTATCTCGATCCCTTACGGTTGAGGGTTATCAGTTGGTCGCTCCCAGTCGTTTGCTAACCTTCGCCTGTACTAAGTGGACTGACTGCTTGTGCATCCAAAATCCTTTAAACCAGTTATGCCATATGAGTCCACCATACCTTCCTATACATGGTATTTACCTGCCATTCCTAAGGAAGACTTTCATGTACCATCTCAAAATTATTCAAAAAAGCATTTCTCTTTTGTGCCTCTGTTTTAGCTCATGAGGAAGTAGTAGTTAATTCATGATCTTTTTAAGTTGGACAAGCTTCACCCCGGGATTGCATGTCTAATGTGCAAACCCATAATACGAGAAGGAACTGGCATAGAGTGCGCCCGGCTCATTAAAAAAATAATACAACAAACAAACCCTCCTTCACGCTTTGTTCATGAGAAATCAGAAAACTTTGGCAGTGATAAACAAAGGAGATTAAGAGGATGTGATCGTCCTCATTCGGGAGCCGTTCCTCGAAACTTGTCCAGCTCAAGAAGTGATTGAGTTATCTGCTAGCATTCGTTGACGAAATATGCATATTCTAAAAAAATAATTATTACCTCTGTTTTTAAAACCAAGAGCTCTGGTACATGTTTAGTTTTTGTTTCCGACTACGGGTTTTCAACTTTGCCAACAAAAGCCACGGTTCGAGAGTATCCACCTTCTTTTTAAGCACCAACTACTGAGAGCATGATTGTCATTCTGAGTGTAATGTGCATTATCCCAAAGTAGCATTGTCTTTTGCATGATTGTGATATCGTTTATTCTGAAATCATTGTATCTAGTCATCACTTAAACCTTGGAGGTGCCCCTGCATTTATGTTTTGCTTCACTAAAGGGGGAAAGCGAGATATCACTTTATCATATTTGCACACCATGCTCATTAAATCTATTTGATGTTTCAGTATCATATTGTGAAACTTTCAGTTCTTTGTGATTTTCTCATGAGGCAACTTAATTACTACAGATTCATTGTCTCAGTAAGCTTTTGTCATGTGACTATAAAAAGTCCTTATATGGTTAATAGCATGTCACCACAGAAATTATTCTTGTTATCATTTACCTACTCGAGGACGAGCAGGAATTAAGCTTGGGGATGTTGATACGTCCAAAACGTATCTATAATTTCTGCTTACTCCATGCCTCTTTTGGGTGATATTGCTATGATATTCATACACTTCCATACACTTTTGATCATATTTGGACTAACCTATTAACTCAGTGCATCCCAGTGCCAGTTTCTATTTTCTGCTGTTTTTGTATTTCAGGTTTTCCCATCACGTAAACTGCCAGAAAAATCCCGGAAAAATTATATAAAAAATCAGCGTTCCGGAAGCTTCCACACGGCCGAAGTAGGGCCGGAGGGGGGCCACCAGGGCTCCAGACGCCCTGGTGGCGCGGCCCCCCTCCTGGCCGCGCCGGGGGGCGCCTGGGCCCCCCAGGCCTCCGCTGATGCCCCCCTTTGGCATATATTTAACACCCGTCGAGGAAACCCTGATTTCAGACCCCTTTTCTCCAGACGCAATTCCGATCTCCGCCGCCATCGCCATCAAGCTTCGGGGGACCAGAATTCCTGTGCCGGCACCCTGCCGGGACGGGGAAGTGCCCCCGGATTCATCTCCATCGACGTTGCTTCCTCCCTCCATGAAGCGGGAGTAGTTCCTCCTCGGGGCTGAGGTTTCTACCAGTAGCTATGTGGTTATCTCTCTCTCCCATAATGTGATATTCGTTGTGATCATAGGCTATGTTAATGTAGGGTGATCCCATGATATTTCCCCTTCCTCTATGTATTGGATTGATGTACTCACTTGTCTTTATCTAGTATAATCCCCGAGACCGAGGTGACAGCGGTCTATTGGACATGGATTAGAAAAATATTTTCATGAGTGATTTCCTCTCTTGTGTGTTGATTGAAGATTGAGAGTCTGTTGGTGCTTGTCTTTGACTATCCTTTAGATATGTTGTGGGGATTGTGGGACTCTCTTTGGATGGCCGCGGTGACATTGGGAAATCCTTAGATTGAGAACTACGAACTTTTAGGTGTGCTTTTGTAGCCCTACATAATTCTCGTCCTCTCTTGACCACGAAGGAATGACCTCCGGGTGCGTCTCCATTGCATGTTTTATGGGAAATATCATGTGATTCGATTATGTTAATGTTGTTGGGAGTTGCTACTAGTGAAAGTATGAACCCTAGGCCTTGTTTCCACCATTGCAATACCATTTGTGCTCACGTTTACCACTTGTTTGCTTGCTGCACTTTTTATTACAGATTTATATTACTTTGTTTTGCCATCCATATCACTTGCCATTCAACATCTCTTCGCCGAACTAGTGCACCTATACATCTGACAAGTGTATTAGGTGTGTTGGGGACACAAGTGACTTCTTGTATCTTAGTTGCAGGGTTGCTTGAGAGAGACCATCTTCAACCTCTACTTCCCTGAGTTCGACAAACCTTAGGTCATCCACTTGAGGGAAATTGATGCTGTCCTACAAACCTCTGCGCTTGGAGGCCCAACATAGTCTACAAGAGTAGAAGCGTGTGTAGACATCAACGGCATTGCGGTCAACCCCGAGAAAGTTGAAGCCATTGTCAACTGGGAACCCCCTCAGAACGTCAAGCAACTCCGAAGCTTCCTTGGTCTTGCTAGCTATTGCAGAAGGTTCGTTGAGAACTTCTCCAAGATTGCCAAGCCTCTCTCCAACTTACTGCAGAAGAATGTCAAGTACAACTGGTCTCCAGATTGTGATGTGGCATTCAAAACTCTCAAAGAAAAGCTCATCTCTGCTCCAGCTCTTACTCCTCCAGATGAGTCCAAGCCCTACGAAGTATTCTGTGATGCTTCTCTTCAAGGACTTGGTGGTGTGCTAATGCAGGACAAGAAGATTGTGGCATACACTTCTCGTCAATTGAAGCCAAGCGAGAAGAACTACCCCACACATGATCTCGAGCTAGCAGTTGTGGTACACGCTTTGATCACGTGGAGACACCTTCTGTTGGGCAGAAAAGTCGACATTTTCACCGATCACAAGAGCTTGAAGTACATCTTCACACAGCCGAACCTGAACCTTCGCCAGACTCGTTGGGTTGAAATGATCCAAGAGTATGATCCAAGCATCGAATACACACCTGGCAAGGCCAATGTCATTGCAGATGCTTTGAGCAGAAAGGCATATTGCAACAGTCTCCTTATCAAGCCGTTTCAGCCTGAGCTTTGTGAAGCATTCAGAAAGCTCAACCTCCAAGTTGTTCCGCAAGGCTTTCTTGCAAATCTTCAAGTTGCTCCTACCTTGGAAGATCAGATCCGTGAGGCCCAACTCAGTGATGCTATGGTGCAGAAAGTGAAACATGGTATTGCAAAGGGTACTCCTAAATACAAGTGCTATCGCGTTGATGAGAGAGATACCTTGTTCTTTGAGGACAGACTTGTGGTTCCCAAGGGTGATCTCAGGAAGCTCATAATGAATGAAGCACATGACTCCCTCCTGTCGATTCATCCTGGAAGTTCTAAGATGTACCAAGACCTCAAGAAATCTTACTGGTGGACTCGCATGAAAAGGGAGATTGCCCAATTCGTGAATGAATGTGATGTCTGCAGAAGAGTGAAGGCAGAGCATCAACGTCCAGCCGGTCTTCTCCAACCTCTTCCTATCCCCGTGTGGAAATTCGACCACATTGAAATGGATTTCGTCACTGGCTTTCCTAAGTCCAAGAAGGGGAATGATTCTATCTTTGTTGTCATCGACAAGCTTACCAAAGTAGCTCACTTCCTTCTAGTCAAAGAGTCCTTCAATGCAGCTCAACTGGCAGAGTTGTACACTTCCAGAATTGTGTCGTTACATGGCATTCCTCAAGTTATCTCCTCAGACCGTGGAAGTTTGTTCACATCCAAGTTCTGGGACTCCTTTCAGTCTGCCATGGGCACTAAGATCCGTTTCAGCACTGCATTTCACCCTCAGACTAGTGGTCAAGTCGAGAGAGTGAACCAGATTCTAGAAGACATGCTCAGAGCTTGTGTCATATCTTTTGGCATGAAGTGGGAAGATTGCCTTTCGTTTGCCGAGTTCTCTTACAACAACAGTTTCCAAGCAAGTGCCGACAAAGCTCCGTTTGAAATCCTCTATGGCAGAAAGTGCCGTACCCCTCTCAACTGGTCCGAGACTGGTGAACGTCAACTTCTTGGCAATGACTTGATCTCAGAAGCCGAAGAAATGTGCAAAGTCATACGTGAGAATCTCAAGGCCGCTCAATCGCGTCAGAAGAGCTACTATGACGGCAAGCATCGTGATTTGGCCTTCAACATTGGGGATCATGTCTATCTCCATGTTTCTCCTATGAAAGGCACCCAAAGATTCGGTATCAAAGGAAAGCTTGCTCCTAGATACGTGGGCCCTTTCAAGATCCTTGGCAAAAGAGGCGATCTAGCCTATCAACTTGAGCTCCCTTCCAACTTCGCTAATGTTCATGATGTGTTTCATGTGTCTCAACTCTGCAAGTGCTTCAAGACACCTGAACGCACCATTCCGTTTGAGGAGATTGATCTTCAACAAGACTTGTCTTACCGAGAGCACCCCGTTGCTATTCTCGAAGAAACCGAGCGCAAGATCCGCAACAAGTCAATCAAGTTCTTGAAAGTCAAGTGGTCGCACCATACCGACCGAGAAGCTACATGGGAACGAGAAGATCACCTTCGTTTCGAGTACCCTTCCTTCTTCCAGTCCTAGATCTCGGGACGAGATCTTTTCGTAGTAGAGGAGAGTTTGTAATGCCCCGGATGTAATACTTTCCCTATATGGCCATATATAAACTTTGGCTTCATCAGTTCCATTCCGGGTTCTTCGTCTTTTCGGGTTTTCGTCGTTTTGTCGTGTGTGTGTCTGCATTCATCCATGTCATGTTTTCATGTGCATTGCATTGCATTTGTGATTGTCTTTTGCATCCGGTCCCACTCGTTTCTTCCTGTTGTCCGTTTCGAGTTCCGACGCTCTCACACGTGCCCGTGGCTTCCCCGAGTCCTTCTTTCGTGTTTGGCAGTGTAACGTTTCCGGAATGGCGTGAGACTTGTCGTGCGATGTTGTTTTGATACGTGTAGGCCGCCTGTCAAGTTTCGTCGCGTTTGGAGTTCGTTTGGTACTCCAACGGGTAACCTCGTGGGCTAAAAGTACCTCCTTTTTGAGGCCCAAGACCCCCTCCACAACAGCCCAACAACCCAGCTCAACCCTTCCCATCATCTCGGCCGTTGAATTTTGATCGCGTGGCCGAAAACCGCTCCCCATTTGGAGTCTCCTAGCTCCTTGTGCCTATATAAACGTCCACCCCTCCATTTTTCTCGCCCAAACCCAAAATTCTGCCTCCTCCCGCAGCACCGGACGTGTCCGTCCCGGCCGGACGTGTCCGCCGCCACCTCCGGCCTCTTCGCAGCCGCCACGTGGCACCGCCGCCATCCCACCGCATCGGCCCGCCCGGCCCGACGCGGGCCCGCCGCCGCCGCGTCCCGGGCCGCGCCTCCGCGCGCCGCTCGATGAATCTCCTCCTTCGCCTACCCTGCCGCCGGCAGGGAGTGCCGCCGCCGCACCCTCGAGCTCGCTCCGCCGCCGATCCAATTCCCCGCCGCCGGACATCACAGGCCGAGCCTCGGCTCTCCTCCAGCTCCCTCAGAGCACCGTCGCCCGAGCTCAGGTGAGCCTCGCCGCCGGCCGAGCCCCGGCCCCTCCGAGCCCTCGCCGCCGGCCGCCGCAAACTCCGGCCGGGCGCTTCGAGGTCCGCCGCCAAAGTCGTTCCTGATCGGGGGTCAGCGCCCGATCCGATCGGCCCCCCAATCAGGCTGAAACCCTAACGGGCGCAACCCGCGGACCCGCTGCGCCGATCCGCCCGCTTCCCGGCCCGATCCGCATTGACCGCACCCGTTGACCCGATCCAGTCTGCGAGGTGATCCCTGTTACTGCTAAGTCTTTTAGTGTTTTTGTTGTTGTCTGATTCATTCTTGTGATAGCAATAACTTTTACTGTGCTTGTCCGATTTGTGCATATAATATGTCAAAATGATCGTGGTGATGTGTCCTATGTTTTGTTCCTTTGTGTCATGCATGTTTGAGTCCATCTAGATGTCTTAATCTTCATGAGAAGAGTACTACTTGTTATAAACTGCTGCTATTAGTTGTTTTCATGCCATGTTTGTGATGTGATAACTTGATGCATGTTTATCCAAATGAAGCAAATGATATGTCCAAATGTTCATCATGAGATGCTCCACATGTTGGTTGCTATAGGATGCATGATAGAATTCATATTGCTATGTTTATCTCCTTTGCAAAAGTGCATGTGGCTGTTAGGTTTTTAAACTTGTTACGAGATGCCTAGTTGAGGAGCTCGTTGCTATTGATGTGGTTGTCCCCATGTTGCATGCTTATATGTTTTGGATTCACCATCATGTGTTCTTCGTAGTGGTGCAAACCACTTGCCATGTTATGCTTTGAGGTGACTTATACAGGCTCACAAACATGCCATGATAATACTGCTGTTTTAACACTTAGTGAAATTTCACCAAGTCTGGAATCTGTAATATCCGGATGCTATGTTTGCTTGTTGATCTAGGCAAATCCATGATAGTTTTGGGGTGGCTATTGTTCATTCCTTGTTGTATATGTTGTTGGCAATCCATCCATGCCCTCACATGCTCATTTGGGTGGCTATAGCATATTTAATTCTTGCTCCCAAGTTGCTATAAAATATTGTTGTCAGGATTTTATTGTCATGATCGAAATGTTGTAGCTTGTTGCTATTGATCCATGCCTCCTATGGAGATGCTCCAATGGAATTGTTTGCTGTAGGATATGTCTACTTCATGTCCATGCTTCTTTTCACCATGTTTGAGTGCTATAGAGTATATATTTATTGCTCCGAAGTTGCTATCTGGCTGTTAGTTGCAGCTTTGCATTGTTTCTTGTTTCGGTTGTATCTTCTAGACCGTAGCTCCGTTTTAAACAAACTTATATGAAACTTGACTAAAATTTCGTTTAGATTGTCATGGTGCATGTTAACTTGCTGTTTAACAACTTTAACTTAAGGTTTGTTCAGATCTGGACTAATTTCAAACTATGCATATGAGGACTTACTGGTTTTGTCTTAAATAGTTTCCGGCCTCATTTAAACCTGTTGTTTCTTGTGTTGTTTCTCTGTGCTTCCTACCCTGCCATGTTTTGCATCCTAAATAGAGTTGTCTTGCATCCTACTTGCTAGAGTAAATTGTCTTGTTCTTGCACTGTTTCTCTGTGTTTCCTATGTTGGCTTTCTGTGCATCCTAAGTGCATCTGCAGTGCTTCCTTAGTGCATCAGCCATGCATCCTGTAGTTTGCGCATTGCATCTTGTTTGATTTCGTGCCTCGTGTGTTCTTGTGTTGAGTAGAGCCGGAAGCCGAGACCGAGTACGAGAACGAGGTTACTACCGAGGTTGAGAACGAGGAGCCCTCTTACGATCCCATCGACGACTCAACAGGCAAGATGACCTGACCCAGATATCATTACTATCTTTGCCTATTGTTAGAAGTCTCGCTCTTTAGCTTATTGCCTCGATGCCCATGTTTGTCTGTCAGCCTCCTATTGTAACCATGAATCTGTCTAACCACCCAACCTATGCAAACCTTGTTTTGGATACGTAGGCTTCGCTCAGCCCCTCTTATAGCATTGCTAGTTGCAGGAGAAGATTTGAAGATTCTTGCTTCATGTTGAAGCTTGTTGGGATATCACACTATATAAACTCTTTAATGAAATCATCTATATATTGGTAATGGGTGGAAGGCTAAGCCTCTTGCTTGGTGATTTGTTCCACTCATGCCGCCCTAGGAACCGTATAAACCGGTGTTATGTTTCTTGATTTTGCGTTCCTCACACGGTTGGGGTTATGGGACCCCCTCGATAAACCGCTTAGCGCTAAGTCTTTTCCAGCAAGTCCCAACATTGGTACTATTTGACTAAACAACTAAAAACTTGCATAGGGAGTAATTAACCCTCTTCTTAATCAACAACCCCGGGCCAGTGCTCCACATGAGTGTTGGTCCGAACTGGGCAACCTGCGGGGCCACCTTGGGGAAACCCGAGGGCTGGTAAAAACCCGTAGCTTGTCCCATCCGGTCATGGCCTGAGACTAGATACGCGCGGCTACTGTCAGGGTGTCGGCACGCCGGGAGGATTTGCTGGATTAGCCTTACTTTGGTCGGAGTATCTTGAGCACGGGATTCCGAGGATACTCGGGCCTTCCCACCTTGGAGTTGCGACTCTGCGGATCGTGGGCTTGTCATGGGCCAAGTTGGAACACCCCTGCAGGGTTTTGAACTTTCGAAAGCCATGCCCGCGGTTATGTGGCAGATGGGAATTTGTTAATATCCGGTTGTAGAAAACTTGACACCATGTTCAGAACACACTACCAGCATGAGTACCGTGACAGCCATTTTCCGAAAGGGGTTCGGGAAGTGAACACGGTGGGGTTATGATTGTCGTGCTTAGATAGGATCACTTCATGATCACCTTGTCGCTCGTGGCCTTCTCTTCTCGCTCTTCTTACGTAAGTTAGTGCTAGTGCTGCTGCAACCTCTTATTCTTTCTTCAGCCTTGTTCCACACCCAAGGCTTGGATAGTTGTGTTACCCGGGAACGGGATTGCTGAGTCCTCTATGGCTCACAGATTCTACACCACACCAGATGCAGGTACTCAGGTGATCTATTCAGGTGACGGCACCGAGCTATACTGGGAGTACGATGACGAACGTAGCCTTTACTATGTGCACTATCCCGATGATCAGTAGTGGTTTCTACTAGGGGCGATTCGGACCTGTCGCTTTATGTATGTTTGGTATATTTCATTTGGATCTTCACCCGTAGACGGGTTGTGATGTTATTTGAATGATGTTTTGCTATGTAATGAATTGTGTGACGTGGCGAGTGTAAGCCAACTATCTCATTTGTTTTTCATCCCCATTTTTACATGAGATGTGCAAAGATACCGAACTTGAGACCATTCCAGAATGGGCTTATACCTTTAAGTCGTGCCTCGACACGTAGGAGGTATAGTCCCATCCTGGGCATTACACAGATATTTTGTCATAATCACACTATACATATAAAACATGTTTTAGATTATGAAGATCTAGCTAGAGCCTGAAATGTACTATTATTTGAAATCATTATAAAGTGGATTCAAAATATTGAATTCAAGTTTAATGGTACAATTAGTTGATATCCAACCTGATAATAACCATCTTGTGTGTTGCCCAAATAATATACAAATGATGGTTTAACTTGACAAAAACCGTAATTGTAGATTATTATTTAAATAGAGAAATGAATTCAAATTTAGTTCATATTGCAGCCGGTAGTATACATTTGGAATGCCCTAAAATGTTCATTCGAGTAGGTTACATGTATTATACAAACATAACATGGATTCAAAGCATTGAATGTCATTTATAGTAATTCATCCAGCAATATGGGACAAGACACTCTCTTGTGTTGTGCGAATTGATTTGGTAGCGTACCGTTCTCGTGAAAATTAACACGCACCTTGTTATTCCAAAATTTGAAGCTAACTCTTTGTCTCGTTGTGCTCGGAAAACTCGCTCCATCTCAACCCACGCATTGCCATACCAAAATTACAACGTGCGCGAAAACACCCACCTTCTGCAAAATCCCGACACGCAAAACTTCCGTGATACCCCCTGAACCGAAAGAACCACCTAGTTCAAATTAGCGGGGGTATTTTCGTAACTTACCCCAAATTTCGGACAAGCGCGTACCTAAGCCATGGTTCCCCCTCCCATCCCCACTACCGCCCCCATTCGAACATCGAGGCCGCGAAAACCCGTGAAGCCCCACAACCTCCTCCGTTCGCCACCCAGCAGGAGCCTCTTCCCCAACGACGACGTCCACCGCAACACCTCGACCTCCCTCATCCACTTCACCGGATGAGGATCCGTCATCCATCTCGTCGTCCCGCCGGTTTAGCCACCCCGTCCTCCACCTCCAAGGAGTTGCCCTGACGTTTCCCTCGTCTTTTGCGCCACCTCAATTCCCACACGCCGTGTTCACCAGCACCACCAAAAGAGCAACATCATCACCGATTCCTCGGATGAAGTTGAGGCCTAATCGGCGCCACCAAAGATGTTCTACAATAATCGCTGCATTTTCTTCTTGCTTCGATCTCACGGTGCTGCTGGCGCTCGGTCCTGAGCCGCCATGGTGCAGCTCCATCTACGGCACCGTCATTGGACACTTCCTTTACAGCATCGCTCCGTCGGCGGCAACGTCCACATCAGTCGGAGCTGCTGCTGCTTTGGCTCTTCCTCGCGCTGCTGCTCTGCTCTTGCTCTCCGGTCCCCTGCTTGGTCTGCTCTTGCTCGCGCTCACGCTACTGCTCTTGCTCTTGCTCTTGCTTGCACTGCTGACCTAGTCTTCCTTGCACTGCTGCTGCATGAGCAGCAAATCCTGCTCTCGCTCGATCCCCTGCAGCTGCTACATGTGATGCTGCTACACGACCAGTTGCCCCGGCTCTCGCACGCGCTGCTGCTACTACTTTTCTGCTCCTAGTGCATTTAGTTTCCATGGTAAAATTCAGTATCGACAGTAAAATTCAGTATCGATTGTTAAATTCAGTTTCGGAAGTTTAGTTCAGAGATCAGCGGCTGATGTATTTTACATCTAACACTTTTTGGTGATATATTTTACATCATCTATTGGAGATGCTATTAGAATCCCACTTAAGGTTAACGTTGTCTCTCTTGTCCTGCTTCAGCATCACCGTCATACACCTCACCGGAGCAGCTTCAACGATGAAGCCGTCCATCACAGCGGAGCAATACCCTCGGTGCCATCTTTAGACGCCTGAGAACTCCTTCCCCGCCTCAGACACCCACATCAGCCGTTGCATCCTCAGCAACCCACCCAATGATGCTCAGGTCGACATGGCTTCGCCTAAGAGGTTGTCCACTCATCGCATAACTTTTTTACTCTACATGTAATATATAGTGTCCACTGAGCACATGTAGTAATTGGAAATACAAATAGTTTCTCCTATTTGACAAGCAGTGAGGTACTAGGAAGTTAGCTATCTGTGTTGGACTCTCTCGAAAGCCATCATTATTTATTTATGGGCATTGGAGATGTGCATGTGTAGATGGGCCTAGGAGTTGAGCTAGTAGGGCAGTGGCCTGGGTCCAAAGTAGTAGTAGTAAAAAACATTTCTGCAGGCTATTGCCTGATCAAGCCTGCCTACTAGAATTGCCACTGGTTGAAAGGAAAAGTGAAGGAAAAACATAGGAATTGGAAAGTTACCTATGGTAGAACTATTCTCATGCATTTGGTTTAAAGGAATGGATGAAAACAAAATTGTAGGAATTTTTCATTTAGTGTCTCTTTCAAAGAATAACCGCATGAATTTCAATATCCAATTGGCCCTCCTTTTCAAATTCCTATTCATGAAGAACAAGACTAAGTGATAGTAGCATAATAACATTATAACTGTAGATTTTCTTGCGGTCTGACTTAATTTGACCATGCTTCTTTGCATTCCTGTGATCTTCCAAATCCTATGAACGAAACACCCAGATTGACAGAAATCCCGTGTTTACAAATGCTCTATTTTGCATGTTCATTCCTACCCCCTTCATGTATTTTCTATCCATGTGTTGTTACAATCCTCCCATTGGAAGGAGCTCTTACATATTTACTTTTGTTATAGATTGGTGTCAAAGAAAACCTTGTGTGATTTGTCCCGTTCCTGTCATGCCATCGTCCAACCTAGCTCACCTGCTCCAACCAAGGAAGGGTCCACCACAACAGGGATCCGCCCTCCAGACTGTCTTTCGCCGCCTCGGATCTTCTTCCCTGCCGTCGGTAGCCACCACAACAGCATTACCATCATCAACTGAGTAGAGGACCTTGAGGACTACACGGGTCTACAAGATTGGTCACACTCTTTCGTGTTTGCTTACGTTATGAATCGCTTAATATAACCTGCTACTTTATCATCATGTTGACCTCTCAAACTCCGAGTCTGGTCCAAAATAATGCTCAAACTCGAGTTTTTAAATGGTTGTGGGGTACATATCGGGGAAGCAACGATTAGTATTTGTCTACTATCTGGTCAATCTCGGGCGTCTACTATGTGTTTCATGTTGGGTGGGAAACAAACAATAAAGGAGCCAGTATCTGTATTTTTAACTGAAGCTATTATGTGCCTGCTATCATTTGTTTTGGGTCTATCCATGAGTAGCTACCATCACTCTAGATTTCTGCTTGCACTCCTTACATATTCTCACTATGTTTTATTCCTATGCATGTCAGTTATTCAACACAACGATACTGAACATGTAGAACAAAAGAGACAAGGCTTGTGTGGCAATAAATTGGCATGCAGACGTCGCTCAATGGTGGGCGCAAAGACAAGCCCCCTTCCCACCGTTCCATATTGTAATCAAGAGGAAGATAATTATTTAGAGGGGGATTCAAAGGGAGCATACCACTCATGTTTACCCCCTGAGGTCTTTGCTCTAACTTGGCCTGCTGATGTTGCTCATATCATGCATATGGCGCCTTGCATTTCTTACTTACACATCAAATATGTCATCTGCTTAGTTGAGACATGATGTGTGTGATTGCCATTTGTTTAGTTTCTATATCATATATGTGAATCATGCAATGCCAGCTTGTTTAGCCATGGATCATATATGTGAATTTTGCAATGCCATCCTTGTTAGCCAGTCATCTGATATGTGAATTATATCATGCCATCCTTTTTTATATATATTAAATTTGTCAACAATGTTAGTACATAGCATTACTCTTCCTGTGCATCAGCCATTCCACACGGTAAGGGAAAAATATGGCGTGAATCAAGGTCATCAGAGCACACAATGCTATCTAATGAAGCGCATGTCATGCTGGTTACGGATAGCTCCTCAGAGGAGGATTCAAGGACAGATGCCCACTCCAATTTTTCCCCCGAGGTTATATTGCTCATATCGTGCATATGGTGTCTGTAGCGACCACGATCCGAATGGGTCGAAGTCTCTGTGTTTCAGTGTCATCCCTGGATCGGTAATGCTGACACACACAGTACTTCAAGGATTTATAACAGAGTGGCAATCACACACTTATTACATCGAATGTCTCCAAAGAGAACTTATTACAAAAGTCTATGGCTTAAGGCCATCTAACAAAATAACAGCGGAAGGCTTGGAAGATAGGTGAGTCCATCAACTCCAATGGCATAGCTGAGTGCATGACAAATGACCTAGAACATCTTACTACTCGTTTGAAAAGTCTGCAACGTAACATGTTGCAGCCCGAAACGGGTCAGCACATGGAATATGCTGGCAAGATAACACAGAAGATGCAAGTAACAGAATAAAGGCTACACTATATGCATATTTGGCTGGTGGAGGCTCTAAGGTTAAAGTTTTTGCGTAAAGCCAATTTTTTCCTACAACAAAGGAATAAATTTTATTTGTAACTATCATGGTACTTGAAACATCATTGAGAAGGTACCTCCAACTCAATCCCAATTAAAGTAATCATTAACCCAACAAATTAACTTTAGAGTGACGAGATCAACCAATAATTCAAGTACCAGATACTCAAGATTGTCCATAACCAGGGACACGGCTAATCATGATCAGTTTGTACACTCTGTAGAGGTTTGTGCACTTTTCCCACAAGACTCTATCGCCTCCGTTTGATTTCTCGCACTTCATGGTGCTTGAGAAACGGATGACCGAGACACAGTCTTTCCGAAGAGGTCCCCTTAACCGATAGATAGGCCGGTACACCTACAATCCCTCTACATCTGCTAGCCCATCATGGAAAGGTTTCCCACAACTTACTCAACTATGCCAGAGCCCATAATGGCATTGTCGCTGCACACGGAAGTTTCTAGCATGAATAGTTTTATGATCCCTTTGAGCTTGGGTGGCATTCCATAGGACAATCACACGGAAACCCCGGGATTTCCTAGGACAACACTGGCAACCCCAGGTGTCCTACAACCAATCCACTCAGATGTGTATTCAAGTAGCCACCTTAAGTTGAACCATTAATTAACAACTCACATCTGTCATGGATTTCACTCAAACCCAAACCACGTCTACGAGCACAGCATGATAACCTAAGCATAGCGTAGAAGTAACTCCCAAGGGTTTGAAAATAATGCAGGTAATAGGTTCTACCTCAACTACTTCCCAGCCCCACAAATTAAGAGATCCTACTCATGCAATGTGTGAGGGTTTGATCTAATGCATAAAAACTGGGTAATAAAGAGTATGATCAAAGTGTTACTTGCCTTGCTGATGATTCACAAAACCTAGGGACTCGTAGTAGCACGCTTCACAGTCCGGGTATTCTATCGCAAGCAAAAAAAAACATGCATAAGCAATCAAGCGATGATGCACAAACAAAACTCTAAAAGATAAGATCTAACCAGAAAGTTCAACTTAAGAACTCCGGTTTGCAAAAAGAATCAAATCGAAAGAAGCAACGAAACTCAAACTGCGAAGGAAACAAGATCCGTTTACTAGTTTGATCTAGGGTCAAATTTTACAGCAGCAAAACTTAGTTCCAGTTGGTTAAACAGAAAGAGGGCGTCGAGACAAAGATCTGGGATTTTGAATCACCTGATTCCGACTCTCGAGCGAAATGAAAAACGAAAAACAAGATCAGGGCAGAAATCACGATCGGAATAATCGCGGATAAATACCCCGGAAAAGAAAACTGACGAACAGACTAACGAACGAACGTTCGCTGTCTGCGGCTAACGGGCGAACAACGTTCGTTAAAACGAACGTATGGACGAACGTCCGCTAAATAACTAAAACGAAAAGAAAAACCGATCTAGTCAAAAAAAAATGAATCTAGGGTTTCTCATAAAAAACGATCGGTTTTTTTGACAAAACCGACGGCGGCGGCTACCTCGAAAAAAAAGGCGGCGGCGGCTCCAGCAAGAAGACCGGCGGCGCAGTGCGGCGTGGGCGCGGGAGGCGAGGTGAGCTAGGGTTCGGCAGGGTGGGCTGGCGGGCCGGCGGGCGCGGGTTATAAAGACCCCCGGCTAGGACAGTCCTAGCCGGTTACGGCCCAGGGGCAGTTTCCATTTTTTTTAACAAGTCCTGACGTAGGAAAACGGGCGAAAAAAATACTAAACGGAGTCCGAAAATTCTGAAATAAATTTTCACCGTCCTCTAATAATATTTAGGACAAAGTGAACATTTTTCCCGGACCTAAATACAATTTTTGAAAAACGCGTATTTTTCGCATGCAAATAAAATCGCAAATAAATCCGAGAAAATACCAAAAGTGATTTTAATATTTTTCCTCCAATATTTCTGTTATTTTGGAGAAGTCATATTATCTCCACTCATATATTTTATTTAGAAATATTTTTAGGAGACAAAAATAATTAAAACCAACGCTATCCTCATACCGGTATTCGAGTAACATCAAATACGAAAACGGTAGAATTCCCAACTCTCTCCGTAGGTCCTTGAGTTGCTTAGAATTTTCGAGGATCGCCACGAACAAAATGCAAAGAAATATGCAATGCAGTATGATCGATGTATAACATTCCAAATTGAAAATTTGTGATGTTACAAACCTACCCCCCTTAGAATGAATCTCGCCCTCGAGATTCGGCTTGGCTAGAAAACAGGTGTGGGTGGTCCTTGCATAGATCATCTTCTCGTTCCTAGGTGGCTTCTTCCTCGGTGTGGTGACTCCACTGAACTTTGCAAAACTTGATAACCTTACTACGGGTGACTCCGCTCGAAAATTCGAGAATCTTAACAGGCTTCTCCTCATAAGTCATATCACTATCCAACTGAATTGCTTCCAGGGGTACTGTGTCTCTAAGTGGGATATCGGCCATCTCCGCCTAGCACTTCTTAAGCTGCGAAACATGAAACACATCATGCACTCCTGAGAATCCTTCGGGCAACTCCAACTTATAGGCAACCTCTCCCATGCGTTCCAAAACACGGTAAGGTCCCACAAATCTCGGGGCTAGCTTTCCCTTAACTCCGAAACGTTTAACTCCTCGCAGAGGCGATACTCTCAAGTACACCCTATCTCCGATTTCATAGGCTATCTCCTCGCGCTTCGAGTCTGCATAACTCTTCTGCCTGCACTGAGCTACCTTCAATCTATCTCGAATCAACTTAAGCTTCTCTTCAGACTCTTTGATCAAGTCTGGTCCAAACAACTGTTGGTCTCCAACTTAATCCCACATTAACGGTGTTCGGCATCTCGCTCCTTACAATGCTTCGAACGGTGCCATCTTCAAACTGGCCTGGTAACTGTTGTTGTACGAGAACTCAGCGTAGGGCAAATTGTCATCCCAACTAGATCCATAATCTAGCGCACAAGCTCTCAACATGTCCTCCAGAATCTGGTTGACTCCCTCGGTCTGTCCATCGGTGTGCGGATGAAAAGCTGTGTTGAATTCCAGCCTCGTTGCCAAAGTCTGGTGTAACTGATGCCAAAACTTTGAGGTGAACTGTGTTCCTCTATCTGATACAAGGGTCCTAGGAACTCCGTGCAGACATACGATCATGGTCATGTATATCTTGGCCAACTTCGCACTGGTGTATGTGGTTTTCACCGGGATGAAGTGGGCTACTTTGGTCAAACGGTCCACTACTACCTAGATTGAGTCATATCCTGCTTTGGTCCTGGGCAATCCGGTGATAAAATGCATGCCAAGCTTCTCCCACTCCCATTCGTGTACCAGCATAGGATGTAGCAATCCTGCTGGCTTCTGATGCTCTGCCTTTACTCTCTGGCATACATCAAATACGTCTACATACTCGGCAATATCCTTCTTCATTCCCGTCCACCAGAAACGTTCCTTCAAATCCAAATACATCTTGGTGTTTCCGGGGTGTATCGAGTATGGCGAATCATGTGCTTCCTGCAGTATCAACTTCCTGATCTCCGGGTTGTTGGGCACATAGATTCGATCCTCAAACCACAAGGTGTCGTGCTCATCCTCACGAAATCCTTTGGCTTTTCCTTCACTCATCCTCTTCTTTATCTCAGAAATCTCTTTGTCATCCTTCTGGGCTTTGCGTATCTTCCCCAGCAATGTTGACTGAACCTCCAACGTTGCAACGAAACCTCTAAGGACTATCTCCAAACGAAGCTCCCTGAGATCTTCTGCTATCTCCTGGGGCAATCCCCCTTTTACTAAGCTATTTGCATAACTCTTTCGGCTCAGAGCGTCTGCAACGACATTGGCCTTTCCTGGGTGATAGTGCAGCTTCATATCATAATCCTTTATAAGCTCCAACCATCTCCTCTGTCTGAGGTTCATCTCCTTCTGAGTGAAAATGTACTTCAAACTCTTGTGATCCGTGTACACATCACAACGGTTTCCAATAAGGAAATGTCTCCAGGTTTTGAGTGCATGCACTACAGCTGCTAACTCCAGATCGTGCGTCGTGTAATTCAACTCGTGCGGTCGCAGTTGACGAGATGCATAAGAAACAACTCTTCCATCCTGCATAAGTACTCCTCCAAGTCCTAAGTGTGAAGCATCGCAGTACACTTGGAAATCCTTGCGCATATCTGGCAATATCAGCACTTGGACTGTCGTCAACCGTTTCTTCAACTCCTGGAAACTTTCTTCACACTCTTCAGTCCAATTGAACTTTCTCTCCTTCTTCAACAACGTCGTCATTGACTTAGAAATCTTGGAGAAATTTTCTATGAATCTCCGGTAGTATCCCGCGAGTCCAGGAAAACTACGGATCTCTCCAACTCAAGTGGGTGCCAACCATTCAGTGACTGCCTGCACTTTGACGGGGTCCACTGTTATACCTTCTCCCGATATAACATGCCCTAGGAATCCAACTTCCTTCAACCAAAACTCACATTTGCTAAACTTGGCATACTGATGTTCTCTGAGCTTCTCCAAAACCAAACGCAAATGCTCCGCATGTTCCTCTTCTTTCTTCGAGTACACCAAAATATCATCAATGAATACCACAACAAACTTATCCAAGAATTCCATGAACACCTTATTCATCATACGCATGAAATAGGCAGGGGCGTTCGTCAATCCAAATGACATAACCGTATACTCATATAGCATGTACCTTGTGGTGAAGGCTATCTTAGGTATATCCTTTTCTCGGATCTTCAACTGACGGTATCCAGATCGTAGATCGATCTTGGAGAATACTTTCGCTCCCTGGAGTTGGTCGAACAAATCATTGATCATCGAAAGTGGGCACTTATTCTTAATAGTCACTTCATTCAATGCACGATAATCAACGACCATTCTTGAAGATCCATCCTTCTTCTCGACCAAAAGCACTAGGGCTCCCCAAGGTGATGAACTCCAACGAATAAAACCTTTCTCCAACAACTCCTTAATCTGCTTCTTGATCTCATCCAAATCATTCACTGGCATCCGATACGGTCTCTTAGATATTGGTCCGGTGCCAGGCAACAGCTCAATCAAAAACTCAATATCCCTATCCGGTGGCATGCCGGGTAGCTCCTCTGGAAACACATCCAGATAATCCTTTACTGCAGGCACTTCCTCCTGAACAACTCCCGTGAGAGAATGTACTTGTGTCAGTATAGGCGAATGCCTAGATACATACTTAATCCTTTTTCCCTCCGGGGTGGTAAGCAAAATAGACTTGCTGGCACAATCGATGTTCCCTCCATACATCGATAGCCAATCCATACCTGATATCACATCCAATCCTTGTGACTCCAAAACTATTAGATCTGAGGGGAAAACATGGCGTTCTATGATCAATGGCGTCTGAAAACATCCTTGATGTGCCATATACTCTGCTCCGGGTGAACTTACTAACATGGGGGTCTTAAGGACTTGGGTGGCCATCTTATGTCTATTAACGAATCCCCTTGAAATGTATGAATGCGATGCACCAGTATCAAAAAGAACTATTGCAGTAAATGTCTTAACCAAAAACTTACCGACAACAGCATCTGGTTCCTCTTCAACCTCCTCCACGGTCACGTGGTTCACTTGTCCTTTGTTGAACGGGTTGGGCTTCTTTCCGGCGCTTCCATTGTCGTTCCCATTCTTAGCTTCAGGGCACTCATTGGAATAATGTCCATTCTTCCCGCACTTTGTAATAGGTGACGTGGCTTAAATCCTTCTTGGCGGGTGTGGACGGGGTAGAGCGATTCTGGTTATTGGTTGCTCCATTCACATTCCCATTCTTGGAGCCATTGTGGTTGTGGGAACTTCCTCCAGTGTGGTTGTGGCTTCCATGCTTATGGGTATATCCTCCCGAATTTGGAGTGAATCGGGGCTTCTGCTGGGCTCCAGAATTATTCCTTCCTTGTCCATACTTCCTGTTGGAGCTCTCAATCTGCTGCTGCTTCCCTTCAATCATAAGAGCTTTATCTACCAACTCCTGGTAGTTGTTGAAGGTTGCCACCATCAACTGTACGCTCATCTCATCATTTAGCCCTTCCATAAATCTCTCCTGCTTAGCGGTATCTGTGGCCACATCATCTGGGGCATAACGAGATAGGGTACTAAACTCATCTACGTACTGAGCCACAGTACGATTTCCTTGGCGCAAGTTGCGAAACTCCCGCTTCTTCATGCTCATAGCTCCAGTTGAGACATGGGCAGTATGGAAAGCTTGCTGAAACTGCTCCCAAGTGACATTGGCTATAGGGAAAGTGGTTGTGTAATTCTCCCACCATGTTGCGGCTAGTCCAGACAACTGGTGTGTGGCAAATCGCACCTTCTCAGCATCTGAGCAATTGGCGGTGGTCAAATCCCTTCCAATCTTGCGCAGCCAGTCATCAGCAACTATTGGTTCAATGATGCTAGCAAACACCGGTGGTTGCAACCTTAAGAAATGTGTGAGGTTGTCCACAGGTGGTGGTGGTGGAGGGTTGTTGTTGTTCTGGTTGTTCTGAGTGTTTTGGACAAGAAGTTGCATCAAAGTGTTCTGCTGCTGGATCAACTGAGTGAGCTTAGGGGGAAACTCAAATCCGGGCTCACGTCTTGGAGGCATCTGATGGGTGTAGAGGGAAGAGATTAGAATATAATTGAGGTCTAAGGGAAAATCACTACCCATATGCACATGAGACAAACACAATCATATCACACCAATCAATTTCAGGCAAGGTCTTACAAAGATCTAACTAACGTTACAAAGTGCTCTAAATACTACTTTGTGGGGGGGACTACTAGTCATAGGGTAGTCATCTAGAAATTTTGATTGGCGGAAGATTCCATGATGTCTGCTCCAGCTTCATCTTCATAGTCTTCGTAATCCCTATAATCGGGGTCTGAATTCGTGTCGTCGATGATGATGTAGTCCTCAGAACGAATCTCCTTAGGTTCTTCTTCCTCTTCTTCTCCTCCTGGTGCTGGATCTCCCATGAATACTCCTAGCTTCCTTGTCAAATCATCATTCTTCTCCACTAGTATCAACATCTCCTCCTCGTATCCGTCACGAGTATACTTGAGTTCTTCTTCTAGCTCCATATTCCTATTTAGTGCCTTCTTCAAATCTATCATCCCTGCGCACATCTGGTGCTCCTGTCGTCGAATGTGCTGGTTTAACTCCTGGATGAACGCTGCAATGGACCTGTCCTTCTGGGTGCTGATCATGTCCCAACGCTCATCTCGGCATCCACAAATCTGGTAGATAGTGTCCTTCAGCTCCTGCTTGTAGACTTCTCTGATCCTTCCCATAGTGATGTGGGCTGCCATACTCTTGCCTAGGCTCCAGGTTGGTGCATCAAAAGAAAACTCTATTAGCTCAGTGGATGGTGCGAAGGTTCTCCCGGGGATTTGGACTTGAATGCTCCATTGCTCCTCTTCTGGTAAAGTGGCGGTGTAGGTCCCGGTAAAGCTTGGTATTCCTATGTTCAGGTACCTAGTGACTTCCTTCAAGTGTCGTCCAAAAGGTGTGTCTTCATCCGGTTGCGCGAACTTGTTCCTTGGGTCCACCATCCTAAAGAAGTAGAAAATGGAGAGGAGTCAGAAATGAGTAGAGAAGAGAGACCTAGGGTTTATCTTAGTGGTCGTGTCCTACATTCAGCGTGTGCTCTGATACCATCTTGTAGCGACCACGATCCGAATGGACTGAAGTCTCTGTGTTTCAGTGTCATCCCTTGATCGATAATGCTGACACACACAGTACTTGAAGGATTTATAACAAAGTGGCAATCACACACTTATTACATCAAATGTCTTCAAACAGAACTTATTACAAAAGTCTATGGCTTAAGGCTATCTAACAAAGTAATAGCGGAAGGCTTGGAAGATAAGTGAGTCAATCAACTCCAACGGCATAGCTGAGTGCATGACAAACGACCTAGAACGTCTTACTCCTCATCTGAAAAGTCTGCAACGTAACATGTTGCAGCCCGAAACGGGTCAGCACATGGAATATGCTGGCAAGATAACACAGAAGATGCAAGTAACAGAATAAAGGCTACACTATATGCATATTTGGCTGGTGGAGGCTCTAAGGTTAAAGTTTTTGCGTAAAGCCAATTTTTCCCTACAACAAAGGAATAAATTTTATTTTCAACTATCATGGTAGTTGAAACATCATTGAGAAGGTACCTCCAACTCAAACCCAATTAAAGTAATCATTAACCCAACAAATTAACTTTAGAGTGATGAGATCAACCAATAATTCAAGTACCAGATACTCAAGATTGTCCATAACCGGGGACACGGCGAATCATGATCAGTACTCTACAGAGGTTTGTGCACTTTTCCCACAAGACTCGATCGCCTCCGTTTGATTTCTCGCACTACATGGTGTTTGAGAAACGGATGACCGAGACACAGTCTTTCCGAAGAGGTCCCCTTAACCGATAGATAGGCCGGTACACCTACAATCCCTCTACATCTACTAGCCCATCATGGAAAGGTTTCCCACAACTTACTCAACTATGCTAGAGCCCATAATGGCATTGTGGCTGCACACGGAAGTTTCTAGCATGAATAGTTTTATGATCCCTTTGAGCCTGGGTGGCATTCCATAGGACAATCACACGGAAACCCCGGGATTTCATAGGATAACACTGGCAACCCCAGGTGTCCTACAACCAATCCACCCAGATGTGTATTCAAGTAGCCACCTTAAGTTGAACCATTAATTAACAACTCACATCTGTCATGGATTTCACTCAAACCCAAACCACGTCTATGAGCACAGCATGATAACCTAAGCATAGCGGAGAAGTAACTCCCAAGGGTTTGAAAATAATGTAGGTAATAGGTTCTACCTCAACTACTTCCCAGTCCCACAAATTAAGAGATCCTACTCATGCAATGTGTGAGGGTTTGATCTAATGCATAAAAACTAGGTAATAAAGGGTATGATCAAAGTGTTACTTGCCTTGCTGATGATTCGCAAAACCTAGGGACTCGTAGTAGCATGCTTCACAGTCCGGGTATTCTATCGCAAGCAAACAATAGCATACATAAGAAATCAAGCGATGATGCACAAACAAAACTCTAAAAGATAAGATCTAACCAGAAAGTTTAACTTTAGAACTCCGGTTTGCAAAAATATTCAAATCGAAAGAAGTGACGAAACTCAAACTGCGAAGGAAACGAGATCCGTTTACTAGTTTGATCTAGGATCAAATTTTACAGTAGCAAAACTTGGTTCCAGTTGGTTAAACGGAAAGAGGGCATCGAGACGAAGATCTTGGATTTTGAATCACTTGATTCCCACTCTCGAGCGAAAAGAAAAACGAAAAACAAGATCAGGGCAGAAATCACGATCGGAATAATCGCGGATAAATACCCCGAAAAAGAAAACTGACGAACAGACTCACGAATGAACGTTCGCTGTCTGCAGCTAACGGGCGAACAACATTCGTTAAAACGAACGTACGGACATACGTCCACTAAATAACTAAATCGAAAAGAAAATCGATCTAGTAAAAAAACGAATATAGGGTTTCTAAAAAAAAACGATCGGTTTTTTTGACAAAACCGACGGCGGCGGCTACCTCGAAAAAAAAGCGGCGGCGGCTCCGACGAGAAGACCGGCGGCGGCGGCTGGCGGCGCGGCGCGGCGCGGGCGCGGGAGGCGAGGCGAGCTAGAGTTCGGCGGGGTGGGCTGGCGGGCCGGCGGGCGCGGGTTATAAAGACCCCCGGCTAGGAGAGTCCTAGCCGGTTACGGCCCAGAGGCGGTTTCCTTTTTTTTAACGAGTCCTGACTTAGTAAAAGGGCGAAAAAAAATACTAAACGGAGTCCAAAAATTCCGAAATAAATTTTCACCATCCTCTAATAATATTTAGGACAAACTGAACATTTTTCCTGGACCTAAATGCAATTTTTGAAAAACACGTATTTTTCCTATGCAAATAAAATCGCAAATAAATCCGAGAAAATACCAAAAGTGATTTTAATATTTTTCCTCCAATATTTCTGTTATTTTGGAGAAGTCATATTATCTCCGCTCATATATTTTATTTAGAAATATATTTAGGAGAGAAAAATAATTAAAATCAACGCTATCCTCGTACCGGTATTCGAGTAAACTCAAATACAAAAACGGTAGAATTCCCAACTCTCTCCGTAGGTCCTTGAGTTGCTTAGAATTTTCGAGGATCGCCACGAAGAAAATGCAAAGAAATATGCAATGCAGTATGATCTATGTATGACATTCCAAATTGAAAATTTGGGATGTTACAGTGTCTTACATTGCTATGTCATTTCCTTAGTTTATACATGCTTTGTGTGAATGCCACATGTTTAGTGTGTAATTACCATATATGTGAATTATGCAATGCCCTCTTGTTGCAGGACATTATATATGTGAATTATGCAAAGATATCTTGTTGCAAGGCATTATATATGTGAATTATGCAATGCAATGTTGTTTACCCAAGAATCATATATGTGAATTATATCATGCCATCCTTTTTTGTATTACGTATTCTTGTTGACGATGTTTGTATGTTCAACTAATCTTCATGTGCATCAGCCATTTGAATTGGTGATAGAAAAATCTGGAGTGAAAACAAGTTCTTCAGAGCAGACAATGCTACTTGCTGAAGCAAATATCTTGTTGGTTACAGATAGCTCGTGAGAGGAGGATTCAGAGACAGATGACCAGTCCTATTTTCCCCCTGAGGTGTATGCTCAAACTTGGCAGGGTTATATTACTCATATCATGCATATGTTGTCTTGCAATGCTTAGTTTTTACATCATATACATAATATTGAGTGCCATCTGCTTAGTTTACGCATCATATATGTGATTGCCCTCTGCTTACTTTCTTAGTACATAAATCATATATTTGAATTATATCATGCCATGATGTTTACATAGACAACATGTATCTGAATTATGGCATGCCAACCAATTTTCTAAAGACATAATATAGTTATATCATCTCATCATGTTTACATAGTCATCATATTTTGAATTATGTCATTCTAACCGTGAATTATATCATGCCATCATGTTTCCATCGACGGCATGTATGTGAATTATGGCATGCCAACCACTTTAATAGACACTTCGTATAGTTATATCATTCTATCATGTTTAGTTAGCCATCATATATGTGAAATTGTGTCATGCTATCCTGTTTAGTTAACCATCATATATATGAAATTGTGTCATGCTATCCTATTTGGTTAGACAACATAAATGTGAATTATTTCATGGCCTGTTTTCTTCCCTACCATCCATTGCACTTGTCTATCATACAATGTATGTACATTCAATTACTTTTCTTGTTTATCGGCCATTTGAATTGGAGGGGGTGATGGCAGTATATATGGGAGTAAAAACATGGTCTTCAGAAAAGATAGTGCTACCTGTTGATGCAGATAGAACCACGGTTGTATTTGCTCAAGAACCAGCCCCACCACACATAACCCAGACTCGCGTAGATTGTACCCCTACCCAGTTGGATAGAGAACCAGCTACGCCCCTTCTAACCCCAACCGCAGTAGATAGTAACCTAGTTCCAGTTGACACAACACTATCTCCACTGCAGAGTACCCAAACACGAGCAGTTAGTAAGGCAAGTGCAGTGCCCAAAGCACGAGGACCACCACTCCGAACCCCAAGTCAACGCTTAAAGCAGAAGAAGAATTGTTCTCAAGTCAGGTTCCGTAGCTATGGTTCATACTCCTTTGCTCTTGCATCACTGTATTTACTCATACCAACTAATTTCAAATTTGAAGGATACAATTGAAACTCCAATGGTGCGAGAGCTATGTTTTAAACCTGTTTCTTTAACTGGTTTACTGTTGTAACTTGCTCTATGTTGGTTTCAGTTTCAATGGAATAAACAGTTATGTTCTCATGCCATGCACATTACAAGTGTTGCTAGTGTTGTGCATTTTTCCACACTTATATTCTTTCTATGCTGCTTTGTCTTAAACAAATATGATTTGAACTGTCTCTGTCTTGATTTGGCAACATTGTCGGTGTATTTGGATCGACACCTATGGGATCACAAGAATCCCTACTACGGTTGCGGGGCGCGGGGTTGAGAGAAGAGCGGATCTAACAGTCAGGACACAGTTCCTTTACCCAGGTTCGGGCCGCAAAGATGCATAAAACCCTACTCCTGCTTTGGTGGATTATATGATTGTGTTCTTCAGCTAGTCAGGGGCTCCAAAAGAGTCGTGAGGAGTTCTAAAAAGCCGAATCCTCCTCCTGGTGGCCTTGGGCCTCCTTTTATAGGGAAAAGGGGTCGCCACAGTGGCACACAGGAGGTGGAAAGGGTACAGTGATGCGAGGTTATCCCTCGCATTACAGGACAAGGTGCATTTAATGCGCTTAGCTTAGGTGTCCTTGCTTTATCGGGGACGAGGGGAGACGCCCGTCTTGTCCGTCGCCGCCCCTCCTCGTGTTGACACGTGCCCTGACCAGCAGTGCCTGAGGCGCCATGTAGGCAGACAGGCAGCTAAGGTGCCGCAACAGCGGGTCTCTACGAAGATCTGTGGGTTGCCACGCAGGAGGCTATCCAGCTGGTTGGGTCGGTAGCTGCGTGGGTCGGTGGAAACCTGGTTGGTGCGGGCCTGACGGTGACCCTGCGGGCGTCCTTGGGAAGGGCCTTGCAGGGGCTCCGGCAAGGGTCCTGCTGTGGCGCTTGCTGTCATCCCCGGCAAGGTGCTTGCCGGGGGCCTAGTGGTCCTCCTTGGCTGGAATCCCGCCAAGGGTCGTCGTCTTCTTAACTTGCATCGGATCTTGAATGTCTTCACAAAGATCTGCATGCCACCACGGGGGTATCTCCCGAATCCTCGCCCCATGGGGGCGGTGGACTCAAGGGTGATTTGCTCCGTAGGCGCGGGGCGAGCTGCCGCGGCAAGGGTCTTGCCGGGAGAGCCGCTTCGTCCCTTTGCTCTTCGTGGTCTTGTTCTTGGCATTGCTCCAGTCTCCATCAAGCTTTGATCTTACCCCGGCTCACCTCCCTTGCCATGCTTGGTGTGGTGGTGCCCGTGGCTCAGATTGCCCGTGCACAGTCATACGGGTACAAAAAGTGTACCCCTCTTTTTGTACACCGGCAGGAGCGCCCGGGCCTGGGCCACACATAAGCGCGACACGTTGTTGGGCCAGGCCCAGAACAGTGCGCGGGCAGGCGGGGCGGTTTTCACCGTGGTAAAAATTTCCGCGCGCTGCGCCTCCCACGACCCGCGCGCGTGGCGCGGGGTGGAGGGGCGTGCATGACGTGGGCGGCATGCGTGAGGCGGTTTCCGCAGGCATGCGTCACGTCGCAGTAAATGCGAAAGGAGGCGGCCTGTGCCTTCCCCGTAAATGGGGGGAGGTGTGGAGGCGTGGCCCGCTTACTGGATGGGGCCGAGGCGCGGTTGTCTAGGCGTCCACTCCCCACGATCACGGGGTGGGGAGAGGTCGCCTCACCCGTCCTTTTGATCCTGCATGTTCGCCACGTGCCTCCCATGCGTTCGAGGTGGCGAGCGGTGGAGGCGGGAAACCGAGCCGTCGCTGGTTGGGGCGGCAGGTCGGTCCCGGCCACCCTCGCCTTCTGCGTCTTGATTGGCCGAGCGGGGCGGTCGAGCTCCAGCCCCGACCCTTTATAAAGGACGGAGGGAGGGGACGGCGCCCCGCACTCCTCCATCTTCTTTCTCCTTCAGCTTCTGCTCCTCTCTTCAGTCCGCCATGAAGAGAGAAAACCTCGGCTCCTCAACGGTGGCGGCGAGGGTCGCCGCTCGACAACGCGTCCCCCCTTCTCCTGCACCTGCGGTGGCCGAACCGGCCATGAGGGGAAGAGGGAGGCGGCGGGGTCGTGGACGAGGCCGGGGTGCTCGGGGAAGAGGAGAACGGGGCGGCCCGCCGGCCTCGCCCCCGCCAGCAGCTCCTCTTCCAATGGAAGGTCATGTTGGAGATGACCCTTGTGAGTTCTTCGTTAGGATGCGGGGGTCGCCGCGTCGTCGCCTTCGTCTCCCAACTCCATTTGCGCGGGAGATGGAGGTGAATCCGCCGGAGTCGCTGCGGCTGCACATGAGGGGTTGTGGGATCAGTGGCACGCGGGCCCGCGTCGACTTCCCTGCCCCTCATGTGATGTATCTTCGCCAATGATGGAAGAGGTTCGCTCGCATCCACAGCCTGACGGATGGGCTCACCCTTCACTTCAAGTTGATGGAGGACGGCCACCTCTCCGTCAAGGTCTTCGGGCACATCGGGACTCGAGCGAGGTGCTGCATGGAGAGCTCCTCTGATGACGAAGACTCCTCCTCGAACGAGGGTGACGAGGAGGATAGCAGCAGCGACGACGAGGGAGGTGGACGGCAGGATGACGGGTCCGACTAGGTGTCGGGCGCCACTCCTGGTGACACCGGCGACCCCATCATCCGCGTCGCCGGCTCCTTACACTTCTCGGGGCCGTCTCCTTGGCGGCTGGCATAGGGAGGTTGCGGAAGAGGAAGAGGTAGAAGGCGGGTGGCAAGGTCGTCATGTTGGAGTACGCGGGCACCGACGCCTTCGACGCGTACTGACGTCTTGCCGCCTCGTCTTCGAGCTCTGCCTATGGCGCCGTCATCACCGTCCAGCCCTTGGGAGGCCGCCGAGATGCCTTCTCGATGTCTTCTGCCACCCGTAGCTCGCCTAGGCGCCCCTTTTGCCCTTCTCGCCTCGTTGACCTACCTCCTGAGGAGAGGGACAAGAAAGGCATTACGGGCATCTTATCTCTTTTTAGTCTGTAAGCCTTCGGGCATCTGTTAAGTTTAAAACTTGTAATCCCCATATTCATGTTTTTCATTCCCTATGGACTGTACCTGAATGGAATGTTTTTAATGAAAAAGGAATGTTTGCCGGGTCATTTGTTCGTAGGTAAAAACCCACAATAGGGAATAAATCCCTGATATCTTTAAGATAAACATTTCTTCGCCCGGTAGCAAGCCGTACCATTTCCCTACTTCGCTCGACCTTTCTCACGCCCTTGGCGGAGGCAGGGATGAAGTGGGCTCAGGCTCCTTGTTTCATCCCTCTGCTACCGCGACTAAGACCAAACTTAATCCCAGGAACGAGCCCTAGGGCCTAGAGTTATGGGAGCACGGTAGTTTAAGGAAAAGAACGAGGTTTCACATACCTCAGTCCATAATGGAATGCATGATAAGGGATAAAGAACTCATCTAAAGCTGCAGCCCCCGGCAACCCTGGCCAGCCGTGGGCGAATTCTTGCCCTTGCAGCCTCCGGCAGCACTGGTTCGCCGGGGCCTAGGCGCTGGTCTGTTCTTCTTTCCTTCCCCCAAGTGGCTTCGGCAAGGATGTCTGCGCGTCCCGGAAACCAAAGAATACAGAGGAAAGACAAAGACTCGACCTCTAAGCTAGGGGTTAGCCGCCGCTAAGCACTATCAACCCTAGCCAATGACGAGACTCGACTCAGCATGCATGCTATAACTTAGGGCGCCAGCGCTTCATTTATTTATGCTCAGGGTCTGCGCCTGGTTTTGTACAAAGGGTTACATGCCTTGCCGGCAAGGCTTGTACAAAAGGGTGGCTTGCCGGGGGGGCTCGTCAAGCCACGCCTTATGGGTAAAACTTGCGAAGATGCTCGATGTTCCAGGAATTACTCACCGGAACGGCATCCTTGGTCTCCTGGCGGACAGCGCCGTGCCTGGTGACTCGTATTACTCGATAAGGGCCTTCCCACTTCGGCGTCAACTTGTTGGTATTCCTGGCCGATTGAACGTGCCGGAGAACAAGGTCGCCTTCCTCAAAGCTTCGGGCACGGACCTTGCGGCTATGGTAGCGGCACAAGGCTTGCTGGTAGCGTGCTGCTCTCACAGCCGCCCGAAGACGATCTTCCTCAAGGAGCATTGCGTCGTCTTGGCGCAGTTGCTCTTGCTCATGCTCATCATAAGCGAGCACTCGAGGTGACCCGTATATGAGTTCCGTGGGGAGAACTTCTTCTGCCCCGTATATCAGGGCAAAGGGCGTCTGGCCGGTGGCTCGATTTGGCGTCGTCCTGATCGACCAAAGAACCGCCGGCAATTCATCAATCCAGGGCCTCCCGCTCTTGTGCAGCCTTTCAAAGGTCTTTGTCCTTAGTCCTCGCAGCACTTCAGCATTTTCCCTCTCAGCTTGACCATTGCTTCGGGGTGAGAAACGGAAGCGAAACAGACCTTCCTGCCGAGGTCTTGGGTATATTGCATGAAGGTGCGGCTTGTAAACCATGTGCCATTGTCGGTGATGATCCTGTTGGGTACACCAAAACGGCACACTAGTCCCTTGAAGAACTTGACGGCTGACTGAGCTGTGACCTTCCTTACTGCCTCCACCTCTGGCCACTTTGTGAACTTGTCGATTGCAACGTACAAGTACTCAAAGCCCCCGACGGCACGGGGGAAAGGGCCCAGTATGTCGAGCCACTAGACCGAGAAGGGCCATGAGAAAGGAATGGTTTGGAGGGCTTGAGCTGGTTGATGAAGTTTCTTCGAATGGAACTGGCACGCTTCACACCTGGTGACCAGTGCCGTCGCATCCTGGAGGGCAGTGGGCCAAAAGAAGCCTTGCCAGAATGCCTTGCCGGCAAGGGCTCTCGACCCTATGTGGGATCCACATATGCCTCCGTGTCTCTCTGCCAACAGCTCCAGTCCTTCCTCTCGAGGGACGCACTTCAATTTCACACCGTTCGGTCTCCTTCTGTAGAGGACGTCATCGACGAACTGGTACATGGCAGACCGACGGGCTACTTTCTCCGCTTCTTCCTGCTCCTCAGGAAGGTCCTCAGTCTGAAGGAATCGGACGGTATGCTGCGCCCACGCTGGAGCCTGGGGCTCGACGGCGAGGACCAAAGGCATTTCTTTCGCCAAGGGAGCGGCCATCTCGACGGCAAAAGCTTGATGCTCCACCGGAGTTAGCTCTCCGATGGCGGGCTCAGTGTCTCCGGCAACATCCTTGCCGGCGGCTCCGGGGAGCTCGGCGGGAAAGTACTTGCTGGGCCCTGATTTCCTCCTCTTTCTCTGCTTTGTTGATGAATCAACAAACGGCTGAGAAAGCTGAAGCACAAAGGTACCTGGTTCCATAGGTAGCTTGAGGGCAGCGCGCTTTGACAGGTAATCGGTGATGTCGTTCTCCGCTCAGGGAACGTGCTCCGCCTGTATACCGTCAAAGCGCTCTTCCAACTTTCTCACTTCATCGACGTAGGCCTTCATCAACGGGCTCTGGTAATCCTTGTTGACTTGTTTGACGACAAGCTGCGAGTCGCCCCTGACAATGAGCTTTTTGATTCCGAGGTCTGCCACGATCCTAAGACCGGCAAGCAGTCCCTCGTACTCAGCAGTTTTGTTCGTTGACACATCCCTAGGGAAGTGCATCTGGACCACGTACTTGAGGTGCTCTCCAGTGGGCGCGACCAGCAGTACGCCAGCCCCGGCGCCTTGTAAGGAGAAAGCCCCATCAAAGTACATGATCCAGTTGCAACTTGCCTCTTTGCCGGGGAGAGCAGTTTCCTGGACCTCTTCATCAGGCGTTGTGGTCCATTCTGCAACGAACTCTGCTAGGACTCGGCTCTGAATTGTCGAGGTGCTTTCAAACTTGAGGCCAAAGCTGGACAACTCCAATGCCCACTCTACGATCCTTCCCGTCTCGTCTGGATTGTGCAATATCCGTTGCAGAGGGAGGCGAGTGACGACGGTGATCTCGTGCGCCTGGAAGTAATGACGCAGCTTCCTCGAGGCCATAAGAGGGCTGAAGAGCAATTTCTGGACGCCGGAGTACCTTGATCTAGCCCCCTGCAAGAGGGAGCTAACAAAGTAGACCGGGTGCTGCATCATTTTCTTCTTCGGCAGCACTCCAACCGGCTGTGTCGCTTCTGCACCAGTGGCACCAGGCTCTGTTGCTGCCATCACCTCATCATCGATTTCTCTCTGCGCCACTAGTGCGGCGCTGACCACCTGGTTTGTTGCCGCTAAGTATAGCAGCAACGGTTCTTGTGGTCTAGGCGCAACCAGTATTGGCATGGAGGAAAGATACCTCTTCAGATCTTGTAATGCCGCTTCGGCTTCTGGCGTCCACTTCATTGGGCCCGCCTTTTTCAAAATCTTGAAAAAGGGGAGGGCGCGCTCGGCAGACTTGGAAATGAATCTGCTCATGGCGGCAACGTAGCCAGCAAGCCGATGCACATCCTTGACCCGTTTGGGTGCTTCAATCTACTCGATAGCTTTGATCTTGTCCGGATTAGCTTCTATCCCACGCTGTGACTCAAAGAACCCGAGAAGCTTGCCGGACGGGATGCCGAAGACGCACTTCTCAGGGTTCAGCTTGAGGTTGATCTTGCGCCGGTTTACAAATGTTTCTTGTAAATCCGGCACACGGGTTGCCTTGTTCTTGGTTTTGACCACTATATCATCCATATAAGCCTCCATATTTCTATGGAGCTGGGGTTCAAAACCAATCTAGACTGCCCTTGCAAACGTCGAGCCAGCACTCTTCAACCCGAAAGGCATTCGTACGAAATAGTACGTACCACATGGGGTGATGAATGCTGTCTTATCTTCGTCTTCTCTTGCCATGAAGATCTGGTGGTAGCCGGAGTAGGCAACGAGGAATGACAGCAGGTCACACCCTGCCGTGGAGTCAACAATCTAGTCTATGCACGGCAACGGGAAGGGGTCCTTTGGACAAGCTTTATTGGTATCCATGTAATCAATACACAGCCTCCACTTCCCATTTGCCTTGCGCACTACCACTAGATTGGCCAACCACGTTGGGTGGAGCACTCCTCTTACCAAACCTGCATCATCCAGTTTCCGGATCTCCTCGGTGATGAACTCTTGCCGTTCCAAAGCTTGCTTCCTGACATTCTACTTGACGGGCCGCACATGAGGACAGACATCAAGGTGGTGCTCAATCAGCTCCCTGGGAACGCCAGGGATGTCGGATGCTTGCCAGGCAAACACGTCGACATTCGCCCGCAGGAAGGTGACGAGCGCGTCTTCCTATTTGTTGTCAAAGGCGGAGCTTATGGTAAAAGCCCCTCCCGTGCCGTCCTCCTTGACAGAAACCTTCTTGGTTCCTGGTGGTGTGGCCCTGGATCTCTTGTTTTTGCCGGTGGAGCTCTCTGGCACGTCCTCGACGGGAGCGCGACACTCCGAAGAGGTGTGCTTGCCGGAGTGGGTGTCTGAGGTCTCGTCAGTCTTCTTCTTTCCGGCGGAGCTCTCTGGCACGTCCACGACGGGAGCACAGCACTCCGAAGAGGTGCGCTTGCCGGAGAGGGCGCCCGAGGTCTCGCCGGTCTTCTTCTTCTTCTTCCCTCCCGGGGCTCCAGTGGCAGGAGCAAGTGCCTCCGTAGTGGCAGTTGCTGCAACTGCTTGCTGGTACAATTGGTCAGCGCAAATCAGCGCATCTTTCTTATCGGAGGGGATGGTGATGATCGTCACGGGCCCTGGCATCTTTAGGGTGTTGTAGGCATAGTGTGATGCTGCCATGAACTTGGCCAGCGCTGGGCAGCCAAGGATCCTGTTGTAAGGCAAGGGGATCCTGGCAACATCGAACATGATCCTCTCTGTCCTGTAGTTCAGATCACTTCCAAAAGTCACGGGCAGCGTGACTTTCCCCTTCGGTTGACTTCTCCCTGGGCTGACCCCCTGAAACGTGCCCGTCTCTTCGAGGTCTCCATCAGGAACTTGCAGCTTCTCGATCACGATGGGCGAGAGTAGGTTCACACCGGCCCCGCCATCGACTAGCATCTTCGTCACCTTGAGGTTGCGTATTGTCGGCGAAACCAACAATGGCAAGCACCCGACCGCAGTAGTGCGATCAGGGTGATCCTCGGTGTCAAAGATGATAGGTGTGCTGGACAATTTCAGTGGCCTTTGGGCACCAGATGATGGCTCTGCTGCAATAATCTCACGCGCCCACTGTTTAAGCTGGCGGTGAGAAGCATGCAGCGAGGCGCCACCATCGACGCACATGGCGTCCGTAGCCTTCTGAAACTCTTGGCCGCCGGACTCGTCGTCCTCTTCGCGATCGTCGTCTTCAGGTCTTCTGTCGCGGCCCCGGGCGGGCCTTTCCTGCTGTTTCTCCTTGCCGCGATGGCCTGCCTAGCTGTCACGCTTCTTGCTGGATCCCTCAGCGCCGTCTTGGACCTTTTCCTTGTCCCGCCTCTCGTATTCAGCCCTTTGCTTCTCAGCAAGGAGCTCAACCTGGTGGCAGTCCTGGAGATCATGGCCTTTGGTGCGATGGATCTTGCAGTACCGCTTGCCGGAGTTTCCTGGCTTCTTGGCAGCCGCCAAGGCCCGGCAGGCGACACACCCGGCAATTTCCTTGCCAGGGTCACCCGCCTTGGTTTTCTTGGCGGAGCCGGCGTCATCAGATCCCTCGACGGCAAGCACGGCCTTCCCCTTGCGCTTCCTATTACGGTTCCGGCCCTTCCTCGCTGGGGCGGCAGTATCTTCGTCTGAAGAGTCGGTTTCCGCACCGGCGCCTTCGTCGGGGTACTTCCTTCCCTCTTCAGCCCGGGCACATCTATCGGCAAGAACGTAGAGTTCCGCCACATCCTTCACCTTGGTCATCGCCAGTTCTTCGTGCATCTTGCGGTTGCGCACGTTCTGGTGGAACGCGCTGATGATGGCGACAGGGTGAACATCGGGGATATTGTACAGTACCCGGCTGAATCTCTGTATGTACTTGCGTAGACTCTCGCCTTCCTTCTGGGGTATGACATGCAGGTCACTCGCCTGGCCATGGGCTTGGTGGCCTCCGGTAAAGGCGCCAACAAACTCATGGCACAAGTCGGACCAGGAGGAAATAGAGTCTACTGGCAAGTGCATCAACCACGACATGGCGTTAGGTTTAAGAGCCAACGGAAAGTAATTCGCAAGCACCTTATCGTCGCGGGCACCGGCAGCTTGCATCGCGATGGTGTAGATGCTGAGGAACTCCGACGGGTGGGTCTTGCCGTTGTACTTCTCGTCAACGTCAAGCTTGAAGGTGCGGTGAGAGGGCCAATGGAACTGCCGCAGCTCACGGGTGAAAGCTGGACATCCTACCTCGTAGGGTAGACCTCCAGGGCTTTCCGGTGCTGGGCGGTCCGCAGCAGGCCCTGCTCGCCTGTCTGACTGGTGGCGCGTTCCGCGCTGGCGCTCGATGGTGGTTCGAGCGTCTTCATGAGCTCGCTCCTGAAGAACTCGACGCTGGTCGCCGCGGGTCCGTGGGTCGGACGACGCTATGGAGATGGCGTCGCCCGCGACGTCTCGACGGGTCGACGTACGCGGCACCGGGCGAGGAGGAGGCAAATGCACCGTAGCCACGGTGCTGCCGGCTCTCCCGCCGCCGGTGCGTGGGTCCCCATCGGAGCGTCGGCCTGGGAGCTCTGCTGGATTTAGGTCATCCCTGTTGGCGACTGCGACAAGGCTTCGGATGCTGGCCCTCCATTCGTCGAGTTTCCTCGTAACGGGAGGAAAGTCAAGGAGCAACTACGCACGCGCTAATGCTTCGGATGGTGTTAACGGTAGTGAAACCTACATGGACCGTGATGCGCTTCGACCCCTGACCGTGTCAGGGGGAGCTCCATCACGATCCCGCGGTTGCCTAACGTCTCCACCAGCGCTTCGGCGGGCGGGCAGGTCTTCTACGTCCTGGGAGTGGCGCTCGGGGCCCTTCCCATGGCGACGTCCGGGATCTTCGGGGTGACGACACCATTCGTCGCGCGCTGCTTGAGAAGAGCGCGCTGTTGGCGCCGGCGTGGGAGTTCTGGAGGCCCTTGCGTCGCCTTCGGGTGGTGCGGCCGCAACCTTGGAAGGCCCCACGCCACCCAAGGAGGGCCGGGTTCCATCTCTGGAACTGGCGGTGCATGGCCCGTTACCAGGCGCACAAGCATCGCCACCTCCCAAACTCTGGCTGCTGGGGCGGCGTTGGTGTTCGCGAGCAGCGCCCCGGGTTCTTTCCGCGACCGGTCCGCTGCTCGCCCGCGTCGGGACGGGATGTCTGGCTTACGACTGGCCAACCGCCACCGTCGTCTTCTTCTTGGGCGCCATGACGATGAAGATGCGTCGAACTGACTGCCAAAGCCGATTCTCACAACTGCGCCCCCTACCTGGCGCGCCAAAGATGTCAGTGTATTTGGATCGACACCTATGGGATCACAAGAATCCCTACTACGGTTGCGGGGCGCGGGGTTGAGAGAAGAGCGGATCTAACGGTCAGGACATAGTTCCTTTACCCAGGTTCGGGCCGGAAAGATGCGTAAAACCCTACTCCTGCTTTGGTGGATTATATGTTTGTGTTCTTCAGCTAGTCAGGGGCTCCAAAAGAGTTGTGAGGAGTTCTAAAAAGCCGAATCCTCCTCCTGGTTACCTTGGGCCTCCTTTTATAGGGAAAAGGGGTTGCCACAGTGGCACACAGGAGGTGGAAAGGGTACAGTGATGCGAGGTTATCCCTCGCATTACAGGACAAGGCGCATTTAATGCGCTTAGCTTAGGTGTCCTTGCTTTATCGGGGATGATGGGAGACGCCCGTCTTGTCCGTCGCCGCCCCTCCTCGTGTTGACACGCGCCCTGGCCAGCAGTGCCTGAGGGGCCATGTAGGCAGACAGGTAGCTGAGGTGGCGCAACGGCGGGTCTCCACAAAGATCTATGGGTTGCCACGCAGGAGCCTGTCCAGCTGGTTGGGTCGGCAGCCGCGTGGGTCGGTGGAAACCTGGTTGGTGCGGGCCTGACGGTGGCCCCGCGGGCGCCCTCGGCAAGGGCCTTGCCGGGGCTCCGGCAAGGGTCGTGCCGTGGCGTCTGCTGTCATCCACGGCAAGGTGCTTGCCGGGTGCCTAGTGGTTCTCCTTGGCTGGAATCCCGCCATGGGTCGTCATCTTCTTAACTTGCATCTGATCTTGAATGTCTTCACAAAGATTTGCATGCCACCACGGGGATATCTCCCGAATCCTCGCCCCATGGGGGCGGTGGACTCAAGGGTGATTCGCTCCGTAGGCGCAGGGCGAGCTGCGGCGGTAAGGGTCTTGCCGGGGCTGCCAGGGCTGGCTCTGGCAAGGATCTTGCCGGGGAGAGCCGCTTCGTCCCTTTGCTCTTCATGGTGTTGTTCTTGGCGTTGCTCCAGTCTCCATCAAGCTTTGATCTTACCCCGGCTCACCTCCCTTGCCATGCTTGGTGTGGTGGTGCCCGTGGCTCAGACTGCCCGTGCACAGTCATAGGGGTACAAAAAGTGTACCCCTCTTTTTGTACACCGACAAACATAAACTAGAATGATATAGACAACACACTGACCATAGTACATGGATATATGTTTGTTTCATGTTGTTATCTTGTCCACCTTACTACTAAACTGGTTTACCAAAATGAGTTTCATACACATGCTAAACCTGTGATGTGTCTGCTTGTTTCTCTTTTAGAATGCGGACAAAATATTGGAGAAAGTACCCCGTTATGCAATGGTAAAGGAAGTAATGCAGATAAGGTTCAAGATAGGGAGACATCCCTGTTAGTCTCCAAGAAAGCTGATAAAACAGCTAAGGAAAACTATCTTGAAGACAGTGAGACAACCCTAGAGTCCTGTCTTGGTGTAGTGATCGAGTTACTGGCCACTACCGCTAGCACAAGCTTCTCGAACTCACTATCTGAATCATTTCGGTTTCTTGAGTATCAACTACAAGCTGAAAGACATCGAGTAGCTGTGCTGCCACAAGAAGCCGAAGGACTACGGAAGTCCCTGGAGAATTCAGATGCATACTTTCTGGTGCAACAATAAGCACTGGAGGATTTAAGCGCCAAACAAGAGAAAGCTAATAAGCTTGCTAAGGTGTCTTGCCAGCATGGTGGATACCGAGGATATTATTTCTTGAGCTCTTGTGAAGTGGTTTCAGTTCTGGACTTGTTTTGTGGTGGCATTTATTTGCACTGGTCGCCAATTTTGACAACTAGCCTATGTAATATGCCGCTTTGTTTTCCATATTTGCACTGGTGGCGAACTTTGATGCCCAGTGGTTGTAATGTGTGTAATAGCCGTAATAGCCTAGCGTATGTTGCTTGCTTATTTATTTCCTTGTTGTCTCGTTTATTTGTTTGCTTCTAGTCAGTGCAGTTCTTTTTCCACTGTGTGATAGTGGCCGCAATAACCTATTATTTAAAACTAGGCCACAATATCCGTGGGCAACATACGGACCGTTGTCACTATGGCCCTCCTATCTGCTGTAGTGACCATGGGCCAATTACAGGCCTTCTACAGGTTGTAGAATCAATGGGCCTTCTACGGGCATATGACTGATTGGCCAAACATGGGCCAATAACGGACCACATTATGGGCCATATGCGGGCTTGAGTGGCAGCCATCCGTTCATGGGCCGAGCATAACAGGCCTTTAAGAGGCCAACGAGTATAACTGGCTTAATTCTATCAACATGCATAACAGGTCGTTAATGGGCCGTATTTGATGACGCTATGAAAACGGCCCAATGGATTAACGGGCCAACTTTAACCACGGACTTAATTTGGCACAAAAGCGAAAAAGGCCGATAACGGGCCATAAGATGCCGAATGCTGCAAATCAACCCAAGAATAAATGGGCCCTAAAAAGGCCGAAAGATAACACGGGATGGGAATGTCCCAATGGAGTAATGGGCCGTTAATGGGTATGAAGCGATATATTGTTCATTATGGCCAGCTTAACTACGGGATGTTAATGGGCCAAGAGTTAGAAAAGGCCTCATATGGGCCGAAAGACGTCATGGGTCGTTGATACGTCTCCAACGTATCTACAATTTTTGATTGTTTCATGTTATTATTTATGATGTTTTGGATATTTAATGGGCTTTGTTATACACTTTTATATTATTTGGGACTAACCTACTAACCCAAAGGCCCAGTCCAGATTGTTTTTTTTGCTGTTTTAGGGTTTTACAGAAAAGGAATATCAAACGGAATCCAAACAGAATGAAACCTTCGGGAGAGATATTTTTGGAGCAAAATACGCACGGGAGACTTGAGAACCACGGAGTAGGACTGATGTGGCATCGACGAGGGTGGGCCCCCCCTATAGGGCGCACCCCCTGCCTCGTGGGCACCCCATCTGGCCCCTGGTGCCCTCCTTCCTCCTATATATACCTACGTACCTCGAAACTATCAGAACAACAGAGAAAACCCTAGTTCCGCCGCCGCAACCTTATGTTCCCGTGAGATCCCATCTTGGGGCCAGTTTCGGAGCTCCACGGGAGGGGCGATCTTCCACGGAGTGCTTCTACATCATCATCATTGCCTCACCATGAGTTGTGAGTAGTTTACCACAGACCTTCGGGTCCCTAGCTAGTATCTAGATGGCTTCTTCTCTCTCTTTGGATCTCAATACCAAGTTCTCCTCGGTCTTCGAGGAGATCTATTAGATGTAATCTCTTTTTGCGGTGTGTTTGTCGAGATCCGATGAATTGTGGGTTTATGATCAAGATTATCTATGAGAAATATTTGGTTCTTTTCTGAACTCTTTATGTATGATTATAATATCCTTGCAAGTCTCTTCGAATTATTGGTTTGGTTTGGCCTACTAGATCTATAGTTCTTGCAATGGGAGAAGTGCTTGGCTTTGTGTTCAATCTTGCGGTGTCCTTTCCCAGTGACAGTAGGGTCAGCAAGGCACGTATTGTATTGTTGCCATCGAGGATAAAAACATGGGGTTTATATCACTAAGTTTTAGTTTATCCCTCTACATCATGTCATCTTGCTTAAGGCGTTACTCCATTCTTATGAACTTAATACTCTAGATGCATGCTGGATAGCGGTCGATGTGTGGAGTAATAGTAGTAGATGCAGAATCGTTTCGGTATACTTATCTCGGACGTGATGCCTATATGTAATGATCATGCCTATATAGTCTCATAATTATTCACTTTTCTATCAATTGCTTGACAGTAATTTGTTTACCCGCTGTAGAATATCGCTATCCTAAGAGAAGCCACTAGAGAACACTAGGGTCTATTCTCAACATATTAATCTACAATCTACTTTACTTTTCCACTTTTACTTTCTGTTCTTATAACCAAAAATACCAAAAATATCAACCTATCATCTCTATCAGATCTCACTTTCGTAAGTGACCGTAAAGGGATTGACAACCCCTTATCGCGTTGGCTGCAAATTTCTTATTTGTTTGTGCAGGTGCGAGGGACTCGCGCGTGGTCTCCTACTGGATTGATACCTTGGTTCTCAAAAACTGAGGGAAATACTTACGCTACTGTGCTGCATCTCCCTTTCCTCTTCGAGGGAATACAATGCAAGCTCGAGAAGTAGCAAGAAGAATTTCTGGCGCCGTTGCCGGGGAGGCTTACGCAAAAGTCATATACCAAGTACCTATCACAAACCCTTATCCTTTGCATTACATTTATGTGCGTCTCGTTTTCCTCCCCCCACTTCACCCTTGCCGTTTTATTTGCCATTCTTTTTGCCGTGTGTTTATCGTTTGCTTGCCTCTTGTTTGTTTGTGTTGCTATGTGCCCTCTATTAGCTTGCATCTTTGCTTGCTAAATTATGGATCCTCATCTACTTGCTAATCTCTTTAAGAGATCCAACTATGATGAACCAATTGCTAGTGAGTTTAGTGCACTAGATTATCTTTACGAGGTTTTGCTTGAAATTTATGAATCTGAAAATTGTGATGAAGTATTGAAAGAAAATTATAAAGTGATTCGCGATAGCTTCTTGAGTAAAAAGCATGATTGCAATGATGTTATTATAAATTCTCTTAATTTCAATTGTGTTAATAATATGCAAAACTCTAAGCTTGGGGATGCTAGTTTTGCTATGTCCAATACTTGTTGCAATGATCATGATTGGGGTGATTGTTCTTATGATCTTGAAACATTATTTAATCCCCATGATGAATGTAAGATTCATAATGTTTACAATAATATTCAAAGTGGGTTTGGAAGAGTGTCAACTTTAAATCCCACATATTTGGAGAATATTCAATCTTATGAATTTTTTGATAAAAGTGGGTTTGGAGAGGTCATGACTTTAGTTAATGTTAATCCCGCTATTTTGGAAGAGTGTCAACTTCGTATGCATGTGGATCGTGTTGAGAATATGTTATGTGATAGCTATATTGTTGAATTTTCTTATGATCCTACATGCAATTATTATGAGAGAGGAAAATATGGTTGTAGAAAGTTTCATGTTACTAAATTACCTCTTGTTATGTTGAGGTTGCTATTGTTTGTTTCTTCTTCCTTGCATATGCTAGATCTTGCTTGTCTTGCTGATTTGTTTTCCTATAAAATGCCTATTCATAGGAAGTATGTTAGACTTATATGTGATTTTCACATGCTATATGATGCTCTCTTTGTGCTTCAATTCTTATCTTTCATGTGAGCATCATTAAATTCGTGCCTAGCTAGGGGCGTAAAACGATAGCACTTGTTGGGAGGCAAACCAATTTTATAAAAAAAATTGCTTCTGTTTAGGAATAAATATTGCATCTAGCTTCTGTTTAGATGTGGTTTTGTGTTTTAATTAGTGTTTGTGCCAAGTAGAACCTTTGGGAAGACTTGTGTGAAGTTTATATGATCTTGCTGTGAAAAACAGAATCATTAGCACTGGCTAGAATGGTCACCAGATATTACTGGAGCGTGCTATTTAGTTGATTCTTTTTGAAGATGATTAATAGACAAATTCCTCACGTTTAACAATTAAGTTCAATTTTTTTGGAGTTACAGAAGTATGCGAAAACTGCATATTACTACAGACTGTTCTGTTTTTGACAGATTCTGTTTTTCGTGTGTTGTTTGCTTATTTCAATGCATTTGTGAGTAGTATTGGGAAGTATGAATCATAGAGAAGTTGGAATACAGTAGGTTTAACACAAATATAAACAAAGAATGAATTCATTGCAGTACCTTTGAGTAGTGGTTTGTTTTCTTATACTAACGGAGCTCATGAGATTTTTGTCTAAGTTTTGTGTTGTGAAGTTTTAAAGTTTTGAGTAGTGCTTTGATGGACTATGGAACAAAGAGTGGAAAGAGCCTAAGCTTGGGGATTCCCAAGGCACCCCAAGGTAAAATTCAAGGACAACCAAAAGCCTAAGCTTGGGGATGCCCCGGGAAGGCATCCCCTCTTTCGTCTTCATCCATCGATAACTATACTCGGAGCTATTTTTATTCACCACATGATATGTGTTTTACTTGAAGCGTCTTGTATAAATTGAGTCTTTGATTGTTAGTTTGCCACAATTATCCTTGCTGGACACACCTATTTTAGAGAGTTAAATATGGCCTAGGAATTGATAGAACACTCTATGTGCTTCACTAATATCTTTTGAGTTGAACAGTTTTTGCTCTAGTGCTTCACTTATATCTTTTAGAGCACGATGGTGATTATATTTTGTAGAAATTGTTGATCTCTCATGATTCACTTATATACTTTTGAGAGTCTATTAAAACAGCATGGTAATGTGCTTTGGCTATATAACTAGCCTTCGCATGATAGACATCCAATATCAATGTAGTAAAAACTTTCACATAAGTGCATTGAATAGGATGAGAAGTTGGATGCTTGATAATTGTTTTGAGACATGAGGATAGTGATATTAGAGTCATGCTAGTGGAGTTATTATGAAACTGAGAAATGCTTGTGTAAAGGTTAGTGATTCTCGTAGCATGCACGTATGGTGAACCGCTATGTGACGATGTTAGAGCATGAGGTATTTGTAAAGTGTCAACCTTTGTGTGGAGGTCGAGGGCGCGCGATGGTTAACTCCTACCAACCTCCCCCTAGGAGCATGCATTCATTGCTTTGTTTTGATGACTCGTATATTTTTGTGATAAGTATATGAGTTCTTATGACTAATGTTGAGTCCATGGATTATACGCACTCTCACCCTTCCACCATTGCTAGCCTCTCTTGTACCACGCAACTTTCGCCGGTACCATACACCCACTATATATCCTTCCTCAAAACAGCCACCATATATTTTCCTCGAAACAGCCACCATACCTATCTATCATGGCATTTCCATAGCCATTCCGAGATATATTGCCATGCAACTTTCCACTGTTCCGTTCATATGACACGCTTCATATTGTCATATTGCCATGCATGATCATGTAGTTGACATCGTATTTGTGGCAAAGCCACCATGCATAATTTTTCATACATGTCACTCTTGATTCATTGCACATCCCGGTACACCGCCGGAGGCATTCATATAGAGTCATACTTGTTCTAGTATCGAGTTGTAATATCGAGTTGTAATTCAATGAAAGTGTGATGATCATCATTATTAGGGCATTGTCCCATGTGAGGAAAGGCTTAATCAAGAAAGCCCCTCCAAAAAGAGAAAAAAAGGCCAAAGAAAAAAAGAAAGTCCCAAAAAAAGGAAAAAAAAGGGACAATTGCTAATATCTTTTTTCACACTTGTGCTTCAAAGTAGCACCATGTTCTTCATGATAGAGAGTCTCATGTGTAGTCACTTTCATATACTAGTGGGAATTTTCATTATAGAACTTGGCTTGTATATTCCAACGATGGGCTTCCTCAAATTCCCTAGGTCTTTATGAGCAAGCAAGTTGGAAGCACACCCACTAGTTTCTTTTGTTGAGCTTTCATACATATTTAGCTCTAGTGCATCCGTTGCATGGCAATCCCTACTCACTCACATTGATATCTATTGATGGGCATCTCCATAGCCCGTTGATACGCCTAGTTGATGTGAGACTATCTCCCTCCTTTTTGTCTTCTCCACAACCACCTCTCCATTCCACATAGTGCTATATCCATGGCTCATGCTCATGTATTGCGTGAAAGTTGAAAGGTTTGAAAGAACAGAGTATGAAAACAAGTGCTTGGCTGAAATCGGGGTTGTGCATGATATGTATATTTTGTGTGATGAAGAGGGAGCACAGCTAGATTATATGATTTGTAGGGATAACTTTCTTTAGCCATAGTATTTTGAGAAGACATGATTGCTTTGTTAGTATGCTTGAAGTATTATTATTTCTTATGTCAATATAGACTTTTGTCTTGAATCTTTTAGATCTGAACACTCATGCCACAATTAAGAGAATTACATTGAAAAACTATGTTGGTTAGCATTCCACATCAAAAATTCTATTTTTATCATTTACCTACTCGAGGACGAGCATGAATTAAGCTTGGGGGTGCTTGATACGTCTCCAACGTATCTATAACTTTTTATTGTTCCATGCTATTATTTATGATGGTTTGGATATTTAATGGGCTTTGTTATACACTTTAATATTATTTTTGGGACTAACCTACTAACCCAAAGGCCCGGTCCAGATTGCTGTTTTTTGCCTGTTTTAGGGATTTACAAAAAAGGAATATCAAATGGAGTCCAAACGGAATGAAACCTTTGGGAGAGATATTTTTGGAGCAAAATACACACGGGAGACTTGAGAACCATGGAGTAGGGCTGACGTGGCGTCCAAGAGGGTGGGGGGCACGCCCCCCCATAGGGCGCGCCCCCTGCCTCATGGGCACCCCGTCTAGCCCCCGGTGCCCTCCTTCCTCCTATATAAACCTACGTACCCCGAAACTATCAGAACAACAAAGAAAACCCTAGTTCCACCGCCACAACCTTCTGTTCTCGTGAGATCCCATCTTGGGGCCTGTTCCGGAGCTCCACCGGAGGGGGGATCTTCCACGGAGTGCTTCTACATCATCATCATCGCCTCACCATGAGTTGTGAGTAGTTTACCACAACCTTCGGGTCCATAGCTAGTATCTAGATGGCTTCTTCTCTCTCTTTGGATCTCAATACAAAGTTCTCCTTGGTCTTCGAGGAGATCTATTCGATGTAATCTCTTTTTGCGGTGTGTTTGTCGAGATCCGATGAATTGTGGGTTTATGATCAAGATTATCTATGAGAAATATTTGGTTCTTTTCTGAACTCTTTATGTATGATTATAATATCCTTGCAAGTCTCTTCGAATTATTGGTTTGGTTTGGCCTACTAGATATATAGTTCCTGCAATGGGAGAAATGCTTGGCTTTGGGTTCAATCTTGCGGTGTCCTTTCCCAGTTATAGTAGGGGCAGCAAGGCACGTATTGTATTGTTGCCATCGAGGATAAAAATATGGGGTTTATATCACTAAGTTTGAGTTTATCCCTCTACATCATGTCATCTTGCTTAAGGCGTTACTCCGTTCTTATGAACTTAATACTCTAGATGCATGCTGGATAGCGGTCGATGTATGGAGTAATAGTAGTAGATGCAGAATCGTTTCGGTCTACTTATCTCGGACGTGATGCCTATATATAATGATCATGCCTAGATAGTCTCATAATTATTCGCTTTTCTATCGATTGCTCGACAGTAATTTGTTTACCCGTCGTAGAATATCTCTATCATGAGAGAAGACACTAGAGAACACTATGGCCCCCGGGTCTATTCTCAACATATCAATCTACAATCTACTTTACTTTTCCGCTTTTACTTTTTGTTCTTATAACCAAAAATACCAAAAATATCAAACTATCATCTCTATCAGATCTCACTTTCATAAGTGATCATAAAGGGATTGACAACCCCTTATCGCGTTGGCTTCGAAGTTCTTACTTGTTTGTGCAGGTGCGAGGGACTCGTGCGTGGTCTCCTACTGGATTGATACCTTGGTTCTCGTAAAATGAGGGAAATACTTATGCTACTGTGATGCATCTCCCTTTCCTCTTCGAGGGAATACAACGCAAGCTTGAGAAGTAGCAGCCGTACATGGGCCGGAAGTTACAGCGGGCTGGAATCATATTGGACAGCCCAGATTAAGCTAGTGGGCCAAATTAGGAAAGGCCATGATGGGCCGTGAGTTATCAGGCCTGAATGGGCTATATTTGAGTAGGCCGTTAGAAGGATTTCGATGGGCTGACCCGTTATCCTTTGGCTAATTCAAACGGGCCGGCCTTTTGACCTGAATGGGCCCTTGTTGGGCTGTGCCACGTGTCGACGTATCATTGGCGCCTCCTGTCCATTGGTTGGTTGACATCTGTCTGCGCGTGGCGCTAACATGTGGTTCCTTCGGCCAATGAGAATTTTACACATGGATAATTCCCATTGGTCCTCGCTATTAGCGGGTTATCAGATCCAAATATTGGACCTGATAGCTTAACGGCGACCCGTTATGATGGATGCCACGTGTCGGTTACCCTTGACGAAAGCACTTCCATGACACGCCATTTACTGTCATGCAAGTGAACACTTCCGTGATGACAATATCGGTATTGTCATGGAACACTTCTACGACAGCACAGGTATTACTATCTTGATTTTGTAGAAAAGTCATCATGGATGTACATGCATGACAAAAAACGTGACCTACTGTGACAAAGACGTATTATCACGGAAGTGTTTTTTTGTAGTCACATCCGGGACGTCCAGGGACCCAAGGGGAAGGGAACCATGGAGGTCATGCTTGAAGCCATGGAGAAAGAAGTTTTCAAGTGCGAGGGGATGGTGGAGCATGGACTTGATGCCAACCACTGCATGATTACAGGTTTCACATGTGATCACAAGGTGGATTGCCAGCCCATGAAGGATGTCATCTTCGCCCTCACCAAACAGATCAACTTTCAACAAAGACAAATCTATGATCTCCAAAACCAAGTCTTTGAATATGAGGCAAGGTGTAAAGGTATGAGTTTGGCTGCCAGTTGCCATGGAAGCCGGAAGACAAGCTCGCTACTACGTCATCACCACCACCAACACCTTCTTCACCACCAAAGGAGAATTGAGTATCTGGTATGGGCACTCCCCTTGGCTTGAGCCAAGCTTGGGGGAGGTGCCCCGGTATCATATCACATCACTATCTTTTGCCTTTATCTACCTTAGTTCAATTTTTTGTTATATTTTGCATTAGTTGAATAAAAGTATAGTTTGATCTTTCTTTGAAAGTTTGCTTAGCTATCTATCTATGTAATAGTATGCGAGATATATAATAAAGTTTAGTTTTAGTTTTGCTTCATTTACTTCCTTGTTGCAATAAAAAGAAAGGAAATAAATGAAAAAGAACATATGCTAATCTTATGGTAAGTAATGACATCACATAAGGGAAAGTATAAGTAGTAAAATTTATTGGAGGTTGACAAACATAGCATTGGTCAATGATGCAATTCATGAAAGAATTAATAATGGAAGAGAATATTCACATGCGAATATACTATCTTGGACATCTTTAGTGATTGTGAGCCCCCATCAAAATATTATATGCCAAAAAGGTTGACGTTGGACAAGGAAGTCAATGTAATGACTTATGTTTGTTCTTATTCACATAGAAATTATATTGTCATAGATCCTTTCACATGTGGTGCTTGCTCAATATCTTTTCTAGCAAAAAAATCAGCACTAAGTAGAGATACTACTTGTGCATCCAAAAACCCCTAACCCAAATGTTTCTCGAGAGTCCACCATACCTACCTATGGATTGAGTAAGATCCTTCAAGTAAGTTGTCATCGGTTCAATAAGGCAATAAAAATTGCTTCTAAATGTGTTAGATCATTTAGTGTAAGAGAAAATTGAGCGTTGTACGAACTTGTGATGGCAAAATTTAAAAGGCGACAGACTACATAATAAAGGTTGCTATCATAAGGCGCAATATAACATATGTTATTTTGTACTAAGAGATCGAGCATACAACCAAAAAGCGCATGGCAACATCTGCTTCCCTCTGCGAAGGGCCTATCTTTTTTTACTTTATGTATTTACTTTTATGCAAATAGTCAAAGTATTTCTCTCTTTCCCTTTTTATTTTCTATTTTGGCAAGCATCATGGTGGAGAAATATCTAGACACATATATCCAGTTGAATATGGATGAGCATGAATTATTATTGTTGACATCACCCTTGAGGTGAGTGCATTAGGTGGCAAAACCATAAGCCCCTGTCTTTCTATGTGTCCGGTTGAAACTTTTTGCTCATGTGTATGTGGTGAGTGTTAGCAATCATAGAAGACTATATGATGGTTGAGTATGTGGACTTGCCTAAAGGCTTCGATACCTGACACTTCTTGTAAAGATTATGAATTGTAGTTGCAAAGTTGACTAAGAACATAGTTTGTTGGTTTTCAATAGAGCTTATGATTTATACTCCGATAGTGTGACGAATTGTTACTTGCTCATGAGAAGTTATTGATTTGATGTTACAATAGTATACATGATGCTTCTATGTTCGTATTTTGTTTCTATCGACACCTCTTTCTCTAAGCATGTGGACATGTTTTTTGATTTCTGTTTTTAGCTCGAGGACAAGCAAGGTCTAAGCTTGGGGGAGTTGATACGTCCATTTTGCATCATCTTTTCCTACTATTATTAATAATGTTTTTATGCATAATAATGCCTTTTGGAGTAATTTCAATGCCTTTTCTCTCATAATATGCAAGGTTTACATCAAGAGGGAGAATACCGACAGCTGGAATTCTGGACCTGGAAAAGTAACGTCAGGCTGCCTATTCTGCACAACTCCAAATGAGCTGAAACTTCAAGGGGATTTTTTATGGAATATTTAAGAAGTATTGGAGCAAATAAGTACCAGAGGGGGCCCACCAGGTGGGCACGACCCACCTGGGCGCGCTAGGGCCCCCAGGCGCGCCCTGGTGGGTTGTACCCTCCTCGGACCAACTCCGGTGCCCATCTTCTGGTATATAAGTCATTTTGACCTAAAATAATTAAGGAGAGGAGTTTCAGGATGGAGCGCCGCCGTCTCGAGGTGGAACTTGGGCAGGAGCACTTATGCCCTCCGGCAGAGCGATTCCGCTGAGGGAACTTCCCTCCCAGAGGGGGAAATCATCGTCATCATCATCACCAACAACCCTCTCAACTTTGGTTGGACAATCTTCATCAACATCTTCAATAGCACCATCTCCTCTAAAACCCTAGTTCATCTCTTGTGTTCAATCTTTGTACTAGAACCTCAGATTGGTACATGTGGGTGACTAGTAGTGTTGATTACATCTTATAGTTGATTACTATATGGTTTATTTGGTGGAAGATTATATGTTAAGATCCATTATGCTATTCAATACCCCTCTGATATTGAGCATGTTTATCACATGTGAGTAGTTACTTTAGTTCTTGAGGTCACGTGAGAAATCATGTTGCAAGTAATCATATGAACTTGATATGTGTTCGATATTCCGATGATATGTATGTTGTGATTCCCTTAGTAGTGTCATGTGAACATCGAGTACATGACACTTTACCATACTTGGGCCAAAGGGAATGCATTGTGGAGTAGTTATTAGATGATGGTTGCTAGAGTGACAGAAGAATAAACCCTAGTTTATGCGCTACTTCCTAAGGGGCCGATTTGGACCCAAATGTTTAATGCTATGGTTAGATTTTATCTTAATACATTTCTCGTAGTTGCGGATGCTTGCGAGGGGGTTAATCATAAGTAGGAGGTTTGTTCAAGTAAGAACAACACCTAAGCATCGGTCCACCCACATATCTAATTATCGAAGTAACGAACACAAATCAAGCCAATATGGTGAAAGTGACTAGATGAAATCCCCGTGTGCCCTGGAGAACACTTTTCTTATTATAAGAAACTGTTTTGGCATGTCCTTTGCCAAAAAAGGACGGGGCTACCTTGCTGCATACTATTTACTGTTACCGTTACTTGCTCGTTACAAATTATCTTGCTATCAAACTATTTGTTACCGACAATTTCAGTGCTTGCAGACATTATCTTACTGAAAACCACTTGTCATTTCCTTCTCCTCGCTGGGTTCGACACTCTTACATATCGAAAGGACTACAATTGATCCCCTATACTTCTGGGTCATCAGTGCTCCATAGCAAAATTACGACGACATCCCACGAGCTCCGCTGTGTTTTCGGTCGCAGGCGTGTCGCCACCGGCGCGCCACCGTCACCGTTGTCGTGGCCCGGCTGGGGCCACCACCCTGGGTCACTGACTGCTAGACCAGTTGCCCCGCCGGCCCCCTTTGACCAGGTTTACCCGGTCAACCTTGCCGACTGGGCCGGCCCCAGCAGCTGACACATGGGCCCCACACCTAAATTACTAATTAGATTAATTAATTTAATTAGTTTAAATTAATCAAACACTGACACCTGAGCCCCACACCTAAATTACTATTTAGATTAATTAATTTAATTAATTTAATTAATCGAACACTAACACCTGGGCCCCACACAGAATTAGATTAGTTACGTTTAATTTAAAACTTGTTTTAGTATGTGTCCCACTGACCAATGGAGCCCACTAGCCAGGTTTGACCACTGAACAACTCTGTTGGCTGCTGACGTCACCCTGACATCATCATGATGCATTAATTCAAATTTTGAATTAAATTAAATCTGTTAATTCTAGAAATTCTTTAAACTTTGAAACATCATATAAAATAATCTGTAACTCGGATGAAAATAATTTATATATGAAAATTGCTCAGAAAAAACCAACGAATCTGAATACGCAATCCATTCATCTATCACGTGCCCCTAGCATGCTGAACATGAAACTGTCCCCCTCTCTTCATATGTCCAGAAAATGCCGAAAACCCCTCCGGTTTTCCCCTCTTCATGTGCAACGTGTAGTGCCGCTTTAGAACACCCCTTGCTCTGCATATTGATATGGCATGCTTAGTGATGCATTTGTTTGCTTTATATTTATTGTTTCTTCCCCCTCTTCTCTCCGGTAGACCCCGGGAGACCGATGATGTCCCTGTGATCGATTAAATCACCCACGACCTTTATTCCCCTTTAGCAGAGCTTCCAGGCAAAGAAAACCCCCCTTGATCATTCCTATATCGCATATTCCATTATCTCTCATGCTTGCACTAGATTTTGCTACTCCCTCCGTTCCATAATATATTGCCTATAGATTTTTTGAAAAGTCAAACCTCACAAACTTTGACCAAGTTTATGGAGAAAAATATTTACATCTAGAGTGTGAAACATATATCACTAGATTCATCATAAGATGTAGTTTCACATTATATATTTTTTCTATTGTAGATATAAATATTTTTCTCTACAAACTTGGTCAAATTTTGCAAAGTTTGACTTCTCTAGAACGGAGGGAGTATTGTATTTGATTGCTCCTATTTTGATGCATAGCTTGCTTTTTGTAACCTGCTTTTGTACCTTACGTGCTTATCCTATATGCTTAGTATAGGTTGGTTAGTGATCCACCAGTGGCCCCTCACCTTGTCCTAGTTGCCCTCGCTTGATGACCGATGACTCCATCAATGTGATCGACGTCCAGAGCCCGACACATCATATCACACCCCCTTAGTTGTAGGACACTGTAAGGTTATTATCGAGTGCCGAGGGTGATACCTTGTATAGCACTTCTGATGAGATCTCCGTACTGTAGTTAATCGATCAAGGTCTATGAAGGGTGATTCCTTGTTCACCACTCCCGATACGAATCTGTCGTGCAACACCTCAAGTGTACACCTCGAGGGTGATTCCTGCAAGTTTAGCTTGACGGTTACAACGAGTGGAATCAATCGAAGGTGGTTCCTCGGATTCCCCTTGGTGTTATGGACACACGGTTACTTTGACTATACCCCTGAACTATGATGAAGTAGGATCGGCCTCGATGGGCTGATGTCGCTTGAGATGGATCCGTATTTCCCCAAGGAATAAGGGAGGATGCAGCACAACAATGGTAAGGTATTTTCCTCAGTGATTAGACCAAGGTTATCGAACCAGTAGGAGAACCAAGCAACACTATGTAAATGGTACATGCACACAAATAAGAAATACTTGCAACCCAACGTGTTAAAGGGATTGTCAATCCCTTCCGGGTAACGATGCCAAAAAGTGATGTAAGGGTAGGATAAAATTGTAGAAGATTTAAAGATGTAAATAAAAGAAAATAAACGCAGCAAGGTATTTTTGGGTTTTTGATAATATAGATCTGAAAATAAAATAAGCAAATAAAATAAAAGGCAAACGGCAATATGGATCTGAAAGTATGTGATTGGAAAATAGACCGGGGGGCATAGATTTCACTAGTGGCTTCTCTCAAGAAAATAGCATACGGTGGGTAGAAAAATTATTGTTGGGCGATTAATAGAAAAGCAAATAATTATGACGATATCCAAGACAATGATCATGTATATAGGCATCACGTCCAAGATTAGTAGACCGACTCCTGCGTGCATCTACTGCTATTACTCCACACATCCACCGCTATCCAGCATGCATCTAGTGTATTAAGTTCATGGAAAAACAGAGTAATGCAATAAGAACGATGACATGATGTATAGAAGATCTATTCATGTAGGAACAGATCCCATCTTTTTACCCTTAATAGCAACGATACATGTGTGCCTGGCAGCCCCTTCTATCACTGGGTAAGGACACCGCAAGATCGAACCCATTACAAAGCACCTCTTATCATTGCAAGATAAATAGATCAAGTTGGCCAAACAAAACCCAAATATCGGAGAAGATATACGAGGCTATAATAATCAAGAATGGATATTAAATCAAGGCAAAACTGATCATAAACTCACAATTCATCGGATCCCAACAAACATACCACAAAAAGTCATTACATCAAATAGATACCCAAGAGACCATTGTATTGAGATACAAAGAGAGAAGAAGCCATCCAGCTACTACCTACGGACCTGTAGGTCTGTGGTAAACTACTCATGCATCAGCGGAGATGCACCAATGAGGAAGATGAACCCCTCCGTGATCGTGTTCCCCTCCAGCGGAGTGCCGGAAAAGGGCTATAGATTGGATCTTGTGGTTCTGGAACTTGCGGCGACTGGAACAAAATTTTGTCGACTCACCTAGGGGTTTCTGAGGATGGAGGTATTTATAGAGCGAAGAGGCAGTGCGGGAGGCCGCTGAGGTGGGCACAACCCACCTGGGCGTGCCTGGGGGCGCAGGCGTGCCCTGGTGGGTTGTGCCCCCTTGGGGCACCCCCAAGGTGCTTCTCTGGCCCAATGGATGTCTTTTGGTCCAAAAAAATCCATAAAAAGTTTCGCTGCATTTGGACTCCGTTTGATATTGATTTTCTGTTATGTAAAAAACAAGTAGAAAACAGCAACTGGCACTTGGCACTATGTCAATAGTTTAGTCCCCAAAAATTATATAAAATGATTGTAAAATATCTAGGAATGATAATATAACAACATGGAACAATAACAAATTATACATACATTGGAGACGTATCAGCATCCCCAAGCTTAATTCATGCTCGTCCTCGAGTAGGTAAATGATAAAAACATAATTTTTGATGTGGAATGTTGCCTATCATGTTCATCACATATTCTTTTCTTTATAGCATGGTCATTTGGACTTCTATATGGTTCAAAGCAGTAGTCTAGTTTTGACATGAGGACTTTAATATTCAAGCATATCAACAAACAACCATGTTGTAACACCCCAAATTTTTTGGTTTGGTTTTTCTTCCAAACTTTTCGCCTTTTGGAAGGGGGTTGTTTGATCTTTTCTTAAGACCCTTCTAAAATCTCTTCTGGCCGAAGTTTGTGTGTTCTCTCAAGCTTGGTTTTTGGTCTTGAAGGTTTTCTCTTGTGTTGGCTCAAGCACAAGTTGAGTTTCAAAAGAAGTTGTTTGATTTCTCTCCTTCTTGATTTAAACCTCTCAGGTTTAACCTTGGACCTATCTTCCTCTCCAACCTTCATCTTGCCATGACCCCAATAGAAATATTTCTCTCCAAGACCCTCTCCACACCTTAGGACAAGTCTCTCATCAATTCCAGTAAGTTTTGACCTTATTGGAATTTTCCCCCATTTATTTTACTCCAAAAAACTATTTCTGTCTTTTATAGTGGACCTTGGTGATTTACAAAGGAACCACCATATCCATCTTGTTGTTTGCTTCCAAACTAACTCCCCTAGTTAGTCCTTAGTACCCACAACCTAGATCCATCTTCACTGGTCCACAGTTCAATTTTTTCAAATTTCACCTGCTGCAAGTTTGGACCGGATTTGCAAAATTTGATGAAATTCATATTTATCTTTTTCCAAAAATTCTGTGAAAATTCAGGCAGCCTCTAGATGCATCAATAGGCCACTCCACCAAATATCAGCCCCAGAAACATTTCACACATGCCAGAATCATTTCATCAAACACATAGCATGCACTGTGCTGTCAAGTTCAGAAACTGCTAACTGAAACTGTCGACAGTGCAGTTCGATAGTTCGTCAGTTCGTCAGAGCCGCAGCGACAATCTCACCAGTACCTGCCTTGGATCGACGCACACTGCACCTCCTGCTTATCCAACGTGCCGCACGCTTGCTTGGCTGCTTCTGGGCGTCGGTGGCGCCCTGGCCCGACCACACCGGCGACTTCCACGGCAACAGAACCGCCCGTGGCGGCTGGCAGAAGTCACCCCGCGGCTCAACGCCGTTTGGCGCCGCCCAAGTCACCCCAGCGCTCCGTGTGGCCATCTCCACTGCCACCGCACGCCTGCCGCACCGTCGCCGTGACCTGACACGCGCAGAGCGCGTTTTCTGCCGCCGACGTGCCGCACGGCCATTCCGTCCAAGACAGCCCGTAATCATCTCTCCCCTGCTGAGTTAGGCACGAGAATGGAACCAGTGCACCTCCTAGTCGAGGCTGAAACCACTAAACCCGCCGTCCAGCCACTGCATCGCCGTAATCGCTCGCCGGACTTATCGCGTTCACGGCAACCGCCTCGTGCCGGCTATATAAAGCACCCCCGAGCTCGTTCTCGAGCCCGCACACCTCCACCATCTCCCTAGACCGCGCCCAGCCTCTGGAAGAGCCTCGAGTGGCCCTTCTTCTCCAACTCCGGCCAACTCCGTCCGCCTCGGGCTCCAGCAGCGTTCTCTCCGGTGAGAGCTCCTCCGCCGCCGTGGACTCGAGCGTAGCACCCTGGCACCTACCTAAACCTAACCCCCACTCCAATTTGACCCCAGAGATCCTCTCCGACGAGGCCCATGACCACCCGAGCCGCCGTCCGCCGGTGACAGGGTCGCCGTCGACGTGGGGCTCGCCGACGCTCAACTCCACAACCAATCGATGTGGAAGAACACCAGAAAGCTGTATGTACCCATTTGTCCCCCTAGCTCGCCGTGGATCGGCGCCGGCGACCACCGCAGCATCTGGCGCCGGCGCGACTCTGTCTCAGAGTTCAAACCCGACGAGTGGGACCCCACGTCAATCTCTCATCCCTCCCCGAACCATTTTTCTGGAAAGCGCCTTCGGGCGAAGTACGTTTCCTTCTTCGGTTGGCATACTGCGTACCGGTTCGCTTTTTTGTTTTCTATTCTAGCCCCTGGAATTTTTCTGTTTCATTACAGATGAGTCCCTGGACAGAAACTCTAATATCTTTTTAACTAAAGATGATTTTGAGTTGATTCTTTTTCTGTCCTCTTTAGTTTTCTGTCTAGTTTTTTGTCATATTTATGTGAAAAATTTTGGAGCAACTTTATTTGCACGCGCGGTATTTATGTTAGTGTCCGTTTGTTTGAATACGTAGATACCGAGGGACGTGACGGAGCCGCGAACCACACCGAGTTAGACTCTGACTTCTCGGAACCAGGCAAGCATGTTTGTACCTTTGATATGATGGATGTGTTGCATGTTTGCTCGAGTAGTTCTTCTCATAAGCATGGTCATATAAGCATTTGTGTATGGTTATATTTCATGCAAGCAAGCTTCGGGTGAGCCCCGAATGATAATGTTTGAACCACCTCGATCATGTGGTGACATGATGGGTGGTATACTGGTATTTTTGGAACATGCCAGCAGTTGGTTAACTTAGTATCAACGGGGATCAGGTCGTGATCCCGTTCATCTCCTTTTGGTACTATCATAGGCCGTCTGTTAAGATTACGGTCTAGTCAGTTGCAAACCACTTTCCGAGTACACACCAAGTAGAGGGGCCGGGATGAGGGTTCCATGGCCCTGGATTAAAGCTCGTCATCCGGTCAGGGGGCATGGGTGTTTCCAGTTGGGGCCGAGAGGGGGGCACCCCTTAGAGCGCGCATATATAAATTTGATCCCATGCTATTCGAGGTTGTAGCCTCCCTGTCTTAAAGTTTTTCGTGAACGTTGTCACGGGTGATTCCGGACAGCAGGATGTGAAATGGGTGTGTACTGGTTAGTTGGGTTTCTACTAAAACACCATAGACGGAACTAGTCCCTGTGACTAGTAGAATCCGTTGGCTATGATTTAATAGTACAAGCTCTGCAGAGTTAAATCCTTCAAGTAGCCATGTCTATGGCCTAGGGTCAAATCTTTGTGTGTCAACTGGTGACCGTCTCTAGTAAATTCTTGATGGTAACGAGAGTAGTGATTTCGTCAAGTTCATTTGGTAGATGAACTCACCAATTACCTCTGTACTGATTTACTTCCTGAAGTATTTCATCGTTATACTATTGTTATATAAGCCCTTTATGAGATGTCGCTCAGACGTCCGACTGTGGCATTCTTTTATTCATAAGCCTTTTATGTGATGTCGCACAGACGTCCGACTGTGGCATTCTTTTTATTTATAAGCCCTTTATGTGATGTCGCTCAGACGTCCAACTATGGCATTCTTTTTATTTATAATCCCTTTATGCGATGTCGCTCAGACGTCCGACTGAGGCATTCTTTTTTTATTTATAAGCCCTTTACGTGGTGTCGCTCAGACGCCCGACTGTGGCATTCTTTTTATTTATAAGCCCTTTATGTGATGTCGCTCAGACATCCGACTGTGGCATTCTTTTTATTTATAAGCCCTTTATGCGATGTCGCTGAGACGTCCGACTGAGGCATTCTTGTTATTTATTTTTGCTATAAGCCCTTTATATGGTGTCGCTCAGACGCCCGACTGAGGCCTGCTTTCTTTTATTATTTTCTCACGAGGCGTCACTCAGACACTCGTTTGGTCTCCTTCTATTTTATCTATTGGATTTCGGGAGGATTACCGCCCGACTTCTATTGTTGCATACAGCACACTAATATTTTTATCCGGTCGCATTTTTGTTGGAATACTCACATGCATCATGTTGGCATTTATTATACCTTAAGTCCGAACTGTCTTGCGAGTACATTCAAAGTACTCACCTGGCTTGTTGATTTGGCCAGATGTGGACGAAGGCGATCTCATGGATGAAGAGTTCGATAGCGAGTCCGACGTCTAGTGGAGTCCCAGTCAGTCTCTTGCGATCCTCGAGTTGATCACTGTTATATAACCGCTTCCGTCTACCACCAAATAAATTCATCGGGTCTCACTCCGACACTCGATGAACTGTATTATATTGGAGTCACGTCACCCACTTCATTGAGACATAACCACCACCTTTTATTACGAGTTAGTAGTATGCCACCCTGCCTTTGTGTCATATCCGCCTTTATGACTATATTGGCGCGCTTGTAATAAAATTGTTGAGCAACCCCAACGCAACCTTGTATAATATTCAGTGTACTGGAATTCTGTATCAAGGAATTGTCTACCAGCAAGAAATATTCTTCCTCGCTGGTTTAATAAAAAGGTCGGTCTTTCGGTAATTATTTTACTGAAGGACCGGTCCTGACAACCTTGGTATCAGAGCCAGGCTGATTGTAGGAAGCCACTAGGTGCGCTCGCTAATCGGTTATTAGCGAATAATTGCTATTCAGCATTTTTACATCTGTAGCAATTTTCTGTTGGTCATCATAAATTTATGACTTGACTATTCAAAATTTTTTGTCTACTTTTGTAGATGGCCAGCAACGACTGTGATGCACAGGTGTTCGCCAACATTCCTGAGGGGTTTGTCAAGCTCCTCTTCGCCATCACCAAAGTCGCGATTGGGCCATCAACCCGTCCAGAGTTTACACTCTACCGTCACAAGCTCAACGACACCGTGTCAATGCACCAGGCCGTGGTGCACTTCAAGGGAGGGCGTTCTGAAGCGCGCCGCCTCCGATTTGTGGACAGAGCCATGCCTACGGAGAGGCATGCCATGCAAATGGCTGCCTGTGAGGCGATAGCTTGTGTCCGGGACATCCTTCCTTCAATGAAGACTCGTCGCTACCGTTACCTCCCATGCCACGTGCCCTACACTTGCCACTATGCATTTGCTTGCGCAAATGGGGAACGTGATGAAGCCATTGAATCAATGGTTGAGTACCTCAAGGCACTTGAGGCAGCCTTTGATAATCTTGTGGACGACTTGGTGGCTACTCGTATGGAATTGGTCCAGAGTGGCTCCGCCAACAGGAGGGAGCTACTCCATACTGCGCCACCAATGACATTTATCTCGTCCGCCGCATCCTATGCACCTTCCATCTTAGCCACCGCTCGTCGGCTGCCTACCACTGAGGAGTTTGACCAGGTCATTGCTCCAACCCCAGTCAGAGCTGCACCACCTGCCGCACCTGCACCAACACCTCGTACCCAGACTCCACGCCTGGAGCCTATTAGTGAGGAGGAAGTTGAGTCTCCAGCACCACTGGGCCTTACCCTCGGCAGGCCGAGGGAGATCTTCAACAACTTGACTAGTACGTTTATCCGCGATGCACGGTGCTCGCTTGTAATATGTGTGTGATATGTAAAATAGGTTGATGGGAGTAGTCTGTTCGCGCATCATGTAGGATCTTGGAGGAGTGCGCTAGCATGAATAACATGTCAGGATTGTGTACGCACACCCTGAGTGACGTATGTATAATTAGAACCCACGTGTAAGATATGTACTAAGCAGTCCTTCTCCATGCGCAATCAAGCAGTCTATTTTAAAAATCTCTTTTGAGTTCGTGTTTTGTTGCTTTTGAAAAATCTTGGTTTATTTTGCTGACCGGTTCTTCTCATGATTTCTGCAATAATACCCTAGAGTAAGAAATGACTCGTCCGTGGACGCGTTCCATGCCAAGTCCGCCAGAGGAAAATTATGGCACGCAGACAGATAACAATTTCACACAGGGGCAGTCAAGTCAGCAGGGCAGTGAAACGGCATTTTCTCAAGTGTGCCGTCTTTACGAGCAAAGTCAGCAACAACACCAGGAAATGACGAACCATGTCATTAACATGGGAAATCACTGTGAGCCATACCAGCAACACTCAAAATTATCTGAATTTCAGAAGACACGTCCAACAACGTTTTCGCACACAGACAAACCTCTTGAGGCCGATGATTGGCTTCGGGATATCGAAAGGAAATTAATTGTGGCACAATGCTCAGACCGTGAAAAGGTGCTGTACGCACCACATTACTTTACTGGAGCAGCCGCATCATTGTGGGAAAAATTTCTGCTTATGCATCCCGACATAAATAATATCACCTGGGAAGATTTCAAGGAAGGCCTCCGTGGGGCACACATCCCTAAGAGCATTATGAAGATCAAGAAAAGAGAATTTGATGACCTCAAGCAAAGTGGCATGACAACACCTGAGTACAATAGTCAGTTTACGCAATTATCCCGTTATGTCAACAAAGAGCGTATGACTGAAAACAAGAAGATGGAAAAGTTCTTGGACGGACTGGCACCAGAACTAAAATGCCAGTTAGTCGTACACACTTTTCCGGATTTCAAGACACTGGTGGACAAAGCCATTACGTTGGAGAATGAACGTCGCAGTCTAGAAGACATTCGCAAGAGAAAAAGGGATCAGACCAACCACCCTCGCAACAACAAGAATAAGGTAAATTTCCAGAGAAATGGGGCGAACAGACCCACGACAAATGACACACGTCCAAACAAAAAATTTCATGCAAGAGACAAGGATTTCACCTATCGCCCAGGTGTTACCTACTACGCATGTGGAGAAGAGGGACACTATGCTAAACAGTGCCCAAAGCCAAGAAACTCAACACCGAAGCCAAACAGCAACGGAAACAATTCCGCACCCAAGCGTAACAACTTCAACCCCAATAACAATGACAGAAAAGGCCACCTAAACCACGTGACCAAGGAGCAAGCACAGGATGCCCCGGATATCGTACTCGGTACGTTCCCTGTCAACACAATACCTGCCACGGTTTTGTTTGATTGTGGAGATTCTCATTCGTTCATTTCGAAGAGTTTTGCTTTGAAACACGGTTTTTCAATATTTCCCTTGGGAAAATCAATGACCATCAAGTCCCCCGGAAGTAAGCAGATCACTCAAAATTACTGCCAAGGTTTGACCATTGAAATTGAAGGATTAAATTTCACGCAAACCTCATCGTGTTGGAAAACAAGGGACTGGATGTTATCCTGGGTATGGATTGGCTGACCACCAACAAAGGATTTATCGATTGCTTCAGCAGGACAGTGATTCTTACTCATCATCACGGAAAGACAATAAGAGTCGCAGCTCAGGAAAGATCAGTATCGCGGCAACCAAAATTAAACAAGGTAGACACTTCTGAGTTAAGCAAAGTGCCAGTTGTATGTGAATTTCCGGACGTATTTCCCGAAGAACTACCAGGCATGCCACCAGACAGAGAAATAGAATTCATTATTGAGCTAGCACCTGGAACCACCCCCATATACAAGAAGCCGTACAGAATGGCACCATCCGAGTTGGTTGAACTAAAGAAGCAAATAAAGGAATTGCTAGACAAAGGATTTATACGGGCCAACTCCTCACCTTGGGGTTCGCCAGTATTATTTGCCAAAAAGAAGGATGGGACCATGAGATTGTGTATAGACTACCGAGCGCTCAACATGGTCACTATCAAGAACAAATATCCGATGCCACGGATAAATGATTTATTTGACCAGCTCGCGCAAGCCAAGGTTCTCTCAAAAGTTGACTTAAGGTCAGGTTATCATCAATTGAAAGTACGAACAGAAGATATCCCGAAAATAGCATTCACCTCCAGATACGGACTTTATGAATTTACAGTGTCACACCCTGCATTATGTAACATGTTATTTGTATCTTTGAAGCATGAAAATTTGGGCCAGCAAAATTTTTTTAGCATCATTTGGCTTTCATTTGAATTGAGTTTTTCTTCATATGCTTTTTCATGTGCTCATTAAAGTCAACTATGACCTCTTGTAGAATTCATCTCCATACCCAAAACTTCTGCCCAATAATCATGCCAAGTGTTATATAACAGTATAGTATTTTCCTACAAAATTAATTTGGCCAAAAGGTATTTTATAAATTTAGTTTTCCAAAAACCCCTGAATTAAGATTTGCACTTCAAGTACTTGATTTAGGGTGAGAAAATTATTTCAAAAAGTTTATTTGAGACCTAGTAGTCATAGGACTCCCAGAAACCACAAAGGTATAATTTTAAAAGTTATTTTCCTATTTTATTTAAAAGCTTTTTCTTAAGGCCAGAAATGGTCTTTAATAGGGAAAAATTATTTAACTATTTCAAAAATATTTGCCAAAATTCAGAGAGACTCAGAGGACATATATTGTCCATATATTAGAAGTTTCAACACTTGGTCATGTTCAAAATAATGGGCTAAACCCTCTAAAACCCTTTCTGGATATTTCAAGCTTTTGAAATATTTACAAAGGAAACTTTCTCCAAAAATTCCAGGGAAATTCTATCATGTCATATATGACATATTTGATGATCTTGCCAAGTCCCATGCCTTGGGAAGCAAGAAAACATCCTCGAACCCCTTCAAATCCATTCTGTCCATATTTGAAGTTTGAGCAACTTTACATTGCCAAACTTGTCCAAATGCTCTCAAATTTGGTGCACATGCTAGAATGGCCTAATAAGGCATCTAGACCAAATGGCACAAGATTTGGAAAAGAGCAACTTGATCAGATCACCTCAAAACCCTTTCTGTTCAAATGCAAATTTGAACAACTTTACATTACCAACTTTTTACCTGGAGCTTCAAACTTTGTGAGCCTGTTCATAACCCCAAATGATGATGCTACACCAAGTGATGCATCAAGGGGAGATGATTAGCTTGACTCAATCAAGATGAAGCTGTTTCTGTTGATTTCTAGGGTTCACCAAAGTTACATTGGCTAGTTTCTTCAAATGAGCCCAAACTTGGTGAATCACCCTATTTTCACATGTTATTCAATCCAGTTAAGTGCCATGTCAAGTGGAAGTCATTTACTTGACCAAACACTGATCAAACACCTTCTGGGTTTTTACTAAAACCTCCAACTTGATCACTTTTACTCTTCTCCATGGCCTCAACTTTTTACCACATGATCATTGAGTTACTAGCTACCTCCAGTAACTTTTCCAGCACCCCAGCTGCATGATTGAGGGGTGAGATCCCTGTTTTACCTTGCTGGACAGCAGGTTTTCACCAAGTCACCAGCATCCTTCCTCTCTCTCAGCATCTCCAGGGCATCCAAGGCCGCAGGCCATTTCTTTACTCCTCCCTCAATCTTCTAGACACTCTTGGACACGTTGGTTTTGACCAGAACGGCGAGAGCGTGATGATGCCAGCGATACGCACGCTCTGGAGCACGCTACAGTGCACCTCCGCACGGTGGCTCCAGCCAATCGGCCACCCCCGATAGCCTCGGGCCTCCCCTTCGCGCCAGTCGAGGCCTCTC
>LR738710.1:245504839-245568937 GCA_902687465.1 Secale cereale
GCGCCCTCCAGTGGTCGTCGTCGCACGCGCGCTGGCCGCCCGCAACGGCCACTCTGCTGCTCCAGACGCGCGCGCGCTCCAGACGCTCCCCCGCTCCTCCTCTCACCTCTACTGGACGTGGAGCTCGTCCAGGAACTCCGTGGACTCATCCCCTTGGCCTCCCGTGCGCTGTAGCCTCGAGCCGGAGCTCGCCGGCGCACTGGACCACGGGCCTCCGACGACCTCCTATAAATAGCCCCTCCCGAGCCTCTCCAGCAGCATCAGCAACCTCACCTCACTCCACTGAGTCCCCCAGCACCCTCAGTTCGACCCCAGGAAGTCCCAGTGTTCGGGATCGACCGGAGCTCCGCCGCATCGGGCCGCCGGCGATCTTGCAGTACGGGCCTCCCCTGCCCCTCCTTTCGCCTGATTCGGAACCCCCTCACTCCACTGACCATTTCCCCCCTGGTTCCCCCTCCGTTTGCAGTCGGAAACGACCGGAGCAACAACCTCCCGACGAGCTTCCGCCGTCCCACCTCGCCGCCGGCGAACCTGACCTTCCCGGCGTGCCGCACCACCACCACTCCAACCGCCACTCGGCGCTGAGTCCATTCCTGGCCTCCGTTGCCGTCGCCGTGGCCGGAAGCCTCGCCGGTGAGCTCGCCGTCGCCGTGGCCGCAAGGTTGGAGATGACAGGCGGGCCCCGCCTGTCATCCCCACACCTCTCTCCCCCTCCGCTCTGCCACTGACCCACGGGCCCCGCCCGTCAGGTTCAAAAACCTGACGTGCGCGCGCAGGCACCCGTGCGGCTGGGCTGGACCGCCCTGGGCCGTGCACTATGGCCTCTCTGGCCCAGTTGCACAGGTCTTTTTATTCATTTTCTTTTCTGTATTGTTTTAAACATTTCTACAGAAAAGAAAAATGGTCCAAATTAAATAATTCCAACACCTAAAATCTTGTAATATTCCAACCTATTTAATGGTACCACTTTCACTCAAATCCATGAAACTTTGCTGTACTGTTCAAATTTAAATTCAAATTTGGGCAGTAATACTCCTGTTCAAAAATCAATAGATTCCATTCTGTTACTCCAAAACTCCAACTAAGATTTTTCCCCATCTTAGAAATTCCTCTAGTATTTTACAAAAATGAGTTGACATTTTTCTGAGCACTTTGATTTTTCTGTTTTGTTTGTATTCTTATTTTCCCGTGGTTATTATGCGACGTATAGATCCCGTATTTGACGAAGTTGCTGTGGAAGGAGAAGGAGAAGGATTTGAAGACTTTGAAGACCAAGCCAATCCAGGCAAGCAGCCCTTTGACCATGATACACTTGTTCTCGGAACCCGTTTGTTTCCGATGCATGATGATAAGGTTACAATGGTGACCTAGATGAACCACCACATGATGCATGCTTTATTGATGATCTTACTATGTGCTAGATGACATGCAAATAGTTGGTCATGATGCTTAAATGATGCATGTGTGAATTGAACCTTCGTAGTTGAAAGCATTTGCATGAACCCTTCGGGTGCCCCTAATGCCCAAGGGTGATGATGTGTTAGGTCATCACTTGAGAAAGAAGTGATGTGCCGGTAAATCATGTGCATGGTGAAATGATGGATTAGATTTATGTGTGACTACCGTCCCAACCAATCATGTGCAACCACACTACCCCTTATGGGACGGGGCTTTATTGATTACTTAGGTCGATACTAGCATGGTGCCCGCATTACTAGTGACGGGAAGACTTGAGGTCTTTCCCGGGACGGGGTCGTGCTTGGATAGACGGCCATGACTGTTTTTACAGGGCACCAGACACACCGTTGGTCCCTTCGGGTACGCGTGACATTGAAATTAGGGCAAGTCCCGTGATCTATTGTTTGTACCCGATGGCCGTGTATCAACGAGTGGACTCTATGTTAGTGTCGTCTAAGGAAAGATAGTGATCGGGTGCTTACCCCGGGTACTTGAGGTACCGCGGGTCGTGGATGACACGGAAGTTCCCCGGATCTTGTGGGTAAAGTGTGCAACCTCTGCAGAGTGTAAAACTATTCGAATAGCCGTGTCCACGGTCATGGACAGTTGGGTCGTGCTACGTAAACTATGTCCAGAATTTTACTTCATCAGTGATAATATGTGTGTGATGAGTCAAGGTGGCGACTTGACTCGATGAGTTGAAGCATATTCATGTTGATATCGGTAACCTGTCTTCGAGGTTACGCGAGATTATTGATACATAAACTTGATGGTAGAATATTTATTCTGGCCTTTTTGCTAGATTGTTCATTATTGTTCAACTGCATTGTTACTTTGAACCACATCATGGGTTGCTTGCGAGTACATTCAAAGTACTCATTGGCTTGCCACTGGTTATTTAATTGGCCAGGCATGGAAGAACAGGAATATGAGGAAGAATTCTTTGGAGACGATCATGCGAACTAGGACGCTATCCCAGTCAGAATGCATGTAGGGTTAAGGCAGATGGCATGGGTTCTACCCGTAATCGAAGACTTCCGCTATTTGAGTTATTTGCTATTCAGCCCGTGAGGCTCTATCTATGTAAGACTTGGCCTTAATGGCCATAACTCGTGTAAGACTATTTGTATGGATGTAAGACTCTTGTTATTCAGCTTCTGTGTGTTCAGTGAGCATTGATCTCTGGGATCACTATACACGTGCATTCGGTGGTCTCGACTTCTAAGTCGGGGTCCCCACAGAGCTCGTATCAGAGCCATCCTGACTGTAGGAAGCCTTAGTTAGCATGGGCGTTAGTTTGATGAGACCCCTTTTCAAAAAACCTTTTGAACCTCTCTTCTTTTCTAAACCTGAGATTTCATCAGCTTATTAACCCCTCCTATTCCACCTTTGTAGATGGCCGCTGTACCCGAAGATCACCTGACCACTGGGTTTCCCTTACTTCTCGAGGATAGCCTCCAGGAGTGTCAGTTCCACAGAGCACCCATCCTCACCTACCTTGAGCATTGGGTGAGCGATACTGAGGTGGAGTACCATGTGGAAGTGATCGTGAAGGCAAACGATCCTCCCACAAGTTGGTTCTTCGAGGGACCCCAGATGGCAACACTACCACTCGCTGTCGAGGCTGCTGCACTCAAGGCATTAACCCTTCTCCGCGAGCTTCTTCCGGAGATGGCAGCCAAGATGACAACTCGCTTCTTACCTTACCGGAAGGAAGGTGAAGAAGAAAGCAGCGCACTAGCCCCTCCACTGAAGGAAGGACTCTCGCTTCGGTTCCAGACCTACTTCAGTCTGTGTGCCGACAGCTTGGCACAAGACTTGGCCTCGGAATCGATGAAGCTTCGAGAAGAACTTCACAAGACCAAGGAACTTCTTCGTCGAGCTCAAGAGAAGGCAAATAGGGTCAAGAAGGAAGGAGCACCTTCTGGACAGTCCGCTATCGCATATCGAGGCGGAAGGCCCTCCGAGGGTGTATCTTCCAAGAATGAAGAACCACCTCGGCGATGCCGGATGACGGCAAGGGAATATCGCAAGCTTTTTCCTACACCACCGACTAAGCACCGTCGTATCCAACTCCTCCACTCCCCCGCACCCTCAAGTGACAAGGGGGCCCAGACAGATGAAGACAAGGAGGAAGACCCAGAAGACCCGGAATACGCGACCGAGCATTCCGCCGCTTAGGCAATATTCGCTATTCGGATATGCCAGTTGTAACCTCTATGGTAGGATAGGTCGTGTAACCCCTATGCGCAGTCGAGTCCTTGTATGGTTCATATGAAACCATCTAGTGTTTGCTTTTGTTGTGTCTAGATGTAAGTCGTATTCTTCCTTCAGGGAATGTGTAAATGACTACATCACCCATTTGGATTTTAATGAATGTGTTTTGGCCTTTCGGCCCTTGCATGATTTAATTTAGTGTCACACCCACCCCCTTACTAGGCACCCATCTATCTTGTTTTCCCTCTTCCGAGTCATGAGACCTTTTACCGCTCCAACAGGATGCCTATTGTAACTCGTACTGGTACCTCTACCCAGCAGCCCGAAGCCGGAGCATCCTCTCAGCCAGAGGCAGGCCACGACCAAACCAACGACCAAACTCCACCACCACCACCTCCTCCAAGCATGGACATGGCTCAGCTTCTCCAAGCTTTCCGAGAGGAACGCCAAGCCAACACTGCAGCTCTTCAGCTGATTGCTCAAGCTGTCACCAACAACCGCCAGCCGGCGGGGAATGGCAATGGACGTTCCACGTTGGCAGAGTTCAAGAAGCATGCACCGCCAACCTTCATCGAGACTGCAGAACCCCTGGATGCAGACGACTGGGTCCGCTCCATTGAGGACATACTGGAACTAGTCGGATGCACCGAAGACCGCAAGAAGGTGGCTTATGCAGCCCACTACCTCGGGGGGACTGCTAGAGCTTGGTGGGATGGATTCAAGGTCATGCATGCTGAACAAGACATCACTTGGGTGAACTTCAAGGCAGAATTCCGCAAGGCCCACATTCCTTCCAGAATCATGGCTATCAAAAAGCGTGAGTTCCGAGCCCTAAAGCAAGGAAGTGGCACTGTCAAGGAGTACATGCAGAAGTTCCGTATTCTGTCAAGGTATGCCCCTGAAGATGTCAGCACTGATGCTGCAAAAAGGGAGCGCTTCATGGAAGGCCTCAATCAGACTCTGCAATACTCGCTTGTCGTGTGCGACTGCCCGTCTTTCCCTGACCTGGTGAACAAGGCACTTATGCTTGAAGACAAGCGGCGTGCTTTGGAAGACACTCGCAAGCGCAAGTTGGTCAGTAAGGGAAGTTCCAGGAACCAGAAGCCTCGTCCGTGGCAGTCAGCCCCGGCCAAGCCAACCTATCAGATTCCAAGAGCTCCTGCACCTCGTGCCAACCCTCAGCCTCAGCAGTATGCCAACCCCAGGCCAGCCTTCAACCCCAATACCAGTGGTGGAAACAAGATCAATCCAAACCAAGTCACTTGCTTTGGATGTGGTCAGTCCGGACACATCTCAAGGGTGTGCCCCAACAAGAAGCCTGATGCCCCGCGCCCCAATGCGCAGAACCAAGGACAAGGCCGTGGAATGCCACCAAGGAACCCAGCTCCTCGCAATCCACCGAACCATGGGAAGGGGCGTGTGAATCACGTCACTGCTGAAGAAGCCCAGGAAGACCCAGACGTCGTGCTGGGTACGTTCCTTGTCAACTCAGCACCTGCAACTGTCTTGTTTGATTCTGGGGCAATGCATTCATTTGTCACTCAAAGATTTGCATTAAAAAGTGGCATGACCCCTACACCCCTGAATAACCCTATGGTGGTACAAACCCCCGGAGCCGAGATGAGAGCCAAAGTAGGCTGTAAAGGAGTCGGTATTACCATTAACGGTGTAGACTTCCTAGCAGACCTTATCGTCCTGAGATCGCAAGGCTTGGATGTGATCCTAGGCATGAATTGTCTCAGTAAGCACCAAGGCTTGTTAGACTGTGCCAATCGGACAGTCACTGTGACCAATGACCAAGGAGTCGAAGTCAAGTTTGCTTCCAACTCCTCTTCCGCTCAAGCCGCTAAAGTCAGCTGTCTGTCTGAAGTTGGGCTAGATCAAGTACTGGTGGTATGTGAGTATCCTGATGTCTTTCCGGATGAACTACCGGGAATGCCCCCTGACCGTGACATTGAGTTCATCATCGAGCTCGTGCCCGGAGCAGGACCCATCTATAAGAAGCCTTATAGAATGGGGACGGAAGAATTAGCTGAGTTGAAGAAGCAGCTGGAAGAGCAACTGAGGAAGGGATTTATCCGCCCAAGTGCCTCTCCTTGGGGATCTCCTGTTTTGTTTGTGGCAAAGAGGGATGGTACCATCCGCTTATGCATTGACTATCGTTCCCTCAATGAAGTTACAATCAAGAACAAGTATCCACTTCCCAAGATCGAAGATCTGTTTGATCAGCTCAGCGGAGCCAGGGTATTCTCCAAGATCGACCTCAGATCTGGGAGTACCAGTTGAAGATCAGACCCCAAGATATTCCGAAGACGGCGTTCATAACCAGATATGGCCTGTACGAGTGCACGGTCATGTCTTTTGGGTTAACCAATGCCCCAGCTTACTTCATGTATCTCATGAATAAAGTCTTCATGGAATATTTGGACAAATTTGTTGTTGTCTTCATTGATGACATTCTTGTGTTCTCGAAGTCAGAGGAAGAGCACGAGCAACACCTGAGGATGGTCCTAGACAAGCTTCGTGAGCACCAACTGTATGCCAAATTCAGCAAGTGTGAGTTCTGGCTGCATAAAGTTGGATTCTTAGGTCATGTCTTGACCGAGGAAGGATTATCTGTTGATCCTGCAAAGATCGAAGCTGTGACCCAATGGCAATCTCCAACGACCGTCAAGGAAGTCAGAAGCTTCCTCGGACTAGCGGGCTATTACCGCAAGTTCGTGGAAGGATTCTCTAGCATTGCACGACCAATGACTCAGATCCTCAAGAAGGACAAGAAGTTCGAGTGGACGCCAAAATGCGAAGAGAGCTTCCAAGAGCTCAAGAAGAGATTGACCACCGCCCCAGTTCTGGCAACACCTGATATTCACAAGGAGTTCGTGATATATTGTAATGCCTCTCGAACCGGATTGGGAAGCGTTCTGATGCAAGAAGGCCGCGTCATAGCATACCTCTCCAGGCAGCTATGACCTCATGAGGAGAACTACGCTACTCACGATCTTGAGTTGGCGGCAGTAGTTCATGCTTTGAAGACATGGCGGCATTACCTCCTAGGGAAATGGTGTGAGATCTACACAGACCACAAAAGTCTGAAGTACATTTTCACCCAAAAGGAATTGAACATGACGCAGCGGAGATGGTTGGAACTCATCAAAGACTATGACCTCAGTGTTCAGTATCACCCTGGGAAGGCTAACGTGGTGGCCGATGCCTTAAGCAGGAAGGCTTGCTCTTTGAATGCCGTTATTCAAGAAAGGCAGCCAGCCTTGTTTAAGGAGTTCGAACAATTCAGTTTGGAATTGGTCACCCCTGGATTTCTGGATCATTTGGAAGTTAGACCAACCCTAATGGACGACGTCAAGAAAGCACAAGATGGACACGCAAGCATCGAAGGCATCAAGAGGAAGATGAAGCTGGGCAAGGCCCCAGGATTCTCCGAAGACGAGCACGGGATTGTTTGGTACAAAGGTCGCATCTGCATACCAAACAACACAGAGCTGAAGACCTTGATTCTGCAAGAAGCCCACGGCACTCCGTATTCCATCCACCCCGGAGGAACCAAGATGTATCAAGACTTGAAGACACGATTCTGGTGGCACGGGATGAAAAGAGAGATTGCGACCTATGTTGCAAAGTGTGATGTGTGCCAAAGGGTCAAGGCTGAATATCAGCGACCTGCCGGATTGCTTCAACCACTCAAAGTTCCTGAGTGGAAGTGGGATAAAGTCGGAATGGACTTCATCACTGGATTACCAAGGTCGAGTAGAGGACATGACTCTATCTGGGTCATAGTCGATCGTTTGACCAAGGTAGCCCATTTCATTCCTGTCAAGACCACTTACAATGGCAACCGGCTGGCAGCTCTCTACATCGACCGAATCGTAAGTCTTCACGGTGTTCCCAAGGAGATTGTGTCAGATCGAGGAACCCAGTTCACCTCAAGGTTCTAGAAGAAGTTCCAAGAAGCCTTGGGAACCAAGTTGTCTTTCAGCACAACTTTCCACCCACAGACCGGAGGTCAGACAGAACGAGTCAATCGGATTCTCGAAGACATGCTCCGAGCCTGTGTCCTGGCATATGGAGCCAAGTGGGAAGATTGTCTCCCTTTTGCCGAGTTCTCCTATAACAACAGTTACCAGTCGAGCCTTCAGATGGCACCATTTGAGGTGTTGTACGGACGCAAATGTCGCACACCCCTCAACTGGTCAGAGACTGGAGAAGGACTAGTCTTTGGACCGGATAATCTCCGCGCAGCAGAAGAGCAAGTCCAACTAGTCAGAGAGCGATTAAAGGCAGCCAAGTCAAGGCAGAAGAGTTATGCTGACACTCACCGTCGGGACATGAGTTTCCATGTCGGGGACCATGTGTACCTGCGGGTAACTCCTTTGAAGGGAACCAAGCGTTTCCACGTAAAGGGGAAGCTCGCACAAAGGTTCATTGGACCCTTTGAGATCACCGCACGACGAGGAGAAGTGGCTTATCAGTTGGAACTACCACCTGAGCTATCCGATGTGCACAATGTGTTCCATGTGTCACAACTCCGGAAGTGTCTCCAAGTTCCAGACAAGCCCAATCTCTACAAGGATGTGGATCACCAAACCATTGATCTGCAGCCTGATTTGACCTACCGCGAGAAGCCCATTCGCATTCTGGACGAAGCAGAACGACGTACACGAAGCCGTACCATCAAGTACTTCAAGGTCCAGTGGAGCAACCACACCGAAGCAGAAGCAACCTGGGAACGAGAAGACTATCTTAGATCCGAGTTTCCCGATCTCTTTTAAGCCCTAGTTTAGGAATCTCGAGGACGAGATTCTTGTAAGGGGGGTAGGTCTGTCACACCCTGCATTTTGTAACATGTTATTTGTATCTTTGAAGCATGAAAATTTGGGCCAGCAAATTTTTTTTAGCATCATTTGGCTTTCATTTGAATTGAGTTTTTCTTCATATGCTTTTTCATGTGCTCATTAAAGTCAACTATGACCTCTTGTAGAATTCATCTCCATACCCAAAACTTCTGCCCAATAATCATGCCAAGTGTTATATAACAGTATAGTATTTTCCTACAAAATTAATTTGGCCAAAAGGTATTTTATAAATTTAGTTTTCCAAAAAACCCTGAATTAAGATTTGCACTGCAAGTACTTGATTTAGGGTGAGAAAATTATTTCAAAAAGTTTATTTGAGACCTAGTAGTCATAGGACTCCCAGAAACCACAAAGGTATAATTTTAAAAGTTATTTTCCTATTTTATTTAAAAGCTTTTTCTTAAGGCCAGAAATGGTCTTTAATAGGGAAAAATTATTTAACTATTTCAAAAATATTTGCCAAAATTCAGAGAGACTCACAGGACATATATTGTCCATATATTAGAAGTTTCAACACTTGGTCATGTTCAAAATAATGGGCTAAACCCTCTAAAACCCTTTCTGGATATTTCAAGCTTTTGAAATATTTACAAAGGAAACTTTCTCCAAAAATTCCAAGGAAATTCTATCATGTCATATATGACATATTTGATGATCTTGCCAAGTCCCATGCCTTGGGAAGCAAGAAAACATCCTCAAACCCCTTCAAATCCATTCTGTCCATATTTGAAGTTTGAGCAACTTTACATTGCCAAACTTGTCCAAATGCTCTCAAATTTGGTGCACATGCTAGAATGGCCTAATAAGGCATCTAGACCAAATGGCACAAGATTTGTAAAAGAGCAACTTCATCAGATCACCTCAAAACCCTTTCTGTTCAAATGCAAATTTGAACAACTTTACATTACCAACTTTTTACCTGGAGCTTCAAACTTTGTGAGCCTGTTCATAACCCCAAATGATGATGCTACACCAAGTGGTGCATCAAGGGGAGATGATTAGCTTGACTCAATCAAGGTGAAGCTGTTTCTGTTGATTTCTAGGGTTCACCAAAGTTACATTGGCTAGTTTCTTCAAATGAGCCCAAACTTGGTGAAGCACCCTATTTTCACATGTTATTCAATCCTGTTAAGTGCCATGTCAAGTGGAAGTCATTTACTTGACCAAACACTGATCAAACACCTTCTGGCTTTTTACTAAAACCTCCAACTTGATCACTTTTACTCTTCTCCATGGCCTCAACTTTTTACCACATGACCATTGAGTTACTAGCTACCTCCAGTAACTTCCCCAGCACCCCAGCTCCATGATTGAGGGGTGAGATCCCTGTTTTACCTTGCTGGACAGCAGGTTTTCACCAAGTCACCAGCATCCTCCCTCTCTCTCAGCATCTCCAGGGCATCCAAGGCCGCAGGCCATTTCTTTACTCCTCCCTCAACCTTCTAGACACTCTTGGACACGTTGGTTTTGACCAGAACGGCGAGAGCGCGATGATGCCAGCGATACGCACGCTCTGGAGCACGCTACAGTGCACCTCCGCACGGTGGCTCCAGCCAATCGGCCACCCCCGACAGCCTCGGGCCTCCGCTTCGCGCCAGTCGAGGCCTCTCGACGTCCGCAACCTCCCCGGCGCTGTCCCCCCTCCTCCTGCGCCCTCCAGTGGTCGTCGTCGCACGCGCGCTGGCCGCCCGCAACGGCCACTCTGCTGCTTCACACGCGCGCGCGCTCCAGACGCTCCCCCGCTCCTCCTCTCACCTCTACTGGACGTGGAGCTCGTCCAGGAACTCCGTGGACTCGTCCCCTTGGCCTCCCATGCACTGTAGCCTCGAGCCGGAGCTCGCCGGCGCACTGGACCACGGGCCTCCGATGACCTCCTATAAATAGCCCCTCCTGAGCCTCTCTAGCAGCATCAGCAACCTCACCTCACTCCACTGAGTCCCCCAGCACCCTCAGTTCGACCCCAGGAAGTCCCAGTGCTCGGGATCGACCGGAGCTCCGCCGCGTCGAGCCGCCGGCGATCTCGCAGTACGGGCCTCCCCTGCCCCTCCTTTCGCCTGATTCGGAACCCCCTCACTCCACTGACCATTTCCCCCCTGTTTCCCCCTCCGTTTGCAGTCGGAAACGACCGGAGCAACAACCTCCCGACGAGCTTCCGCCGTCCCACCTCGCCGCCGGCGAACCTGACCTTCCCGGCATGCCGCACCACCACCACTGCAACCGCCACTCGACGCTGAGTCCATTCCTGGCCTCCGTTGCCGTCGCCGTGGCCGGAAGCCTCGCCGGTGAGCTCGCCGTCGCCGTGGCCGCAAGGTTGGAGATGACAAGCGGGCCCCGCCTGTCATCCCCACACCTCTCTCCCCCTCCGCTCTGCCACTGACCCACGGGCCCAGCCCGTCAGGTTCAAAAACCTGACGTGCGCGCGCAGGCACCCGTGCGGCTGGGCTGGACCGCCCTGGGCCGTGCACTGTGGCCTCTCTGGCCCAGTTGCACAGGTCTTTTTATTCTTTTTCTTTTCTGTATTGTTTTAAACATTTCTACAGAAAAGAAAAATGGTCCAAATTAAATAATTCCAACTCCTAAAATCTTGTAATATTCCAACCTATTTAATGGTACCACTTTCACTCAAATCCATGAAACTTTGCTGTATTGTTCAAATTTAAATTCAAATTTGGGCAGTAATACTCCTGTTCAAAAATCAATAGATTCCATTCTGTTACTCCAAAACTCCAACTAAGTTTTTTCCCCATCTTAGAAATTCATCTAGTATTTTACAAAAATGAGTTGACATTTTTCTGAGCACTTTGATTTTTCTGTTTTGTTTGTATTCTTATTTTCCCGTGGTTATTATGCGACGTATAGATCCCGTATTTGAAAAAGTTGCTGTGGAAGGAGAAGGAGAAGGATTTGAAGACTTTGAAGACCAAGCCAATCCAGGCAAGCAGCCCTTTGACCATGATACACTTTTTCTCGGAACCCGTTTGTTTCCGATGCATGATGATAAGGTTACAATGGTGACCTAGATGAACCACCACATGATGCATGCTTTATTGATGATCTTACTATGTGCTAGATGACATGCAAATAGTTGGTCATGATGCTTAAATGATGCATGTGTGAATTGAACCTTCGTAGTTGAAAGCATTTGCATGAACCCTTCGGGTGCCCCTAATGCCCAAGGGTGATGATGTGTTAGGTCATCACTTGAGAAAGAAGTGATGTGCCGGTAAATCATGTGCATGGTGAAATGATGGATTAGATTTATGTGTGACTACTGTCCCAACCAATCATGTGCAACCACACTACCCCTTATGGGATGGGGCTTTATTGATTACTTAGGTCGATACTAGCATGGTGCCTGCATTACTAGGGCCGGGAAGACTTGAGGTCTTTCCCGGGACGGGGTCGTGCTTGGATAGACGGCCATGACTGTTTTTACAGGGCACCGGACACACCGTTGGTCCCTTCGGGTACGCGTGACATTGAAATTAGGGCAAGTCCCGTGATCTATTGTTTGTACCCGATGACCGTGTATCAACGAGTGGACTCTATGTTAGTGTCGTCTAAGGAAAGATAGTGATCGGGTGCTTACCCCGGGTACTTGAGGTACCGCGGGTCGTGGATGACACGGAAGTTCCCCGGATCTTGTGGGTAAAGTGTGCAACCTCTGCAGAGTGTAAAACTATTCGAATAGCCGTGTCCACGGTCATGGACAGTTGGGTCGTGCTACGTAAACTATGTCCAGAATTTTACTACATCAGTGATAATATGTGTGTGATGAGTCAAGGTGGCGACTTGACTCGATGAGTTTAGTCATATTCATGTTGATATCGGTAACCTGTCTTCGAGGTTACGCGAAATTATTGATGCATAAACTTGATGGTAGAATATTTATTCTAGCCTTTTTGCTAGATTGTTCATTATTGTTCAACTGCATTGTTACTTTGAACCACATCATGGGTTGCTTGCGAGTACATTCAAAGTACTCATTGGCTTGCCACTGGTTATTTAATTGGCCAGGCATGGAAGAACAGGAATATGAGGAAGAATTCTTTGGGGACGATCATGCGAACTAGGACGCTATCCCAGTCAGAATGCCTATAGGGTTAAGGCAGATGGCATGGGTTCTACCCGTTATCGAAGACTTCCGCTATTTGAGTTATTTGCTATTCAGCCCGTGAGGCTCTATCTATGTAAGACTTGGCCTTAATGGCCATAACTCGTGTAAGACTATTTGTATGGATGTAAGACTCTTGTTATTCAGCTTATGTGTGTTCAGTGAGCATTGATCTCTGGGATCACTGTACACGTGCATTCGGTGGTCTCGACTTCTAAGTCGGGGTCCCCACATACAGTAATGCCGTTTGGACTGACCAACGCCCCCGCATATTTCGTCCACCTCATGAACAAAGTATTTATGAACATCATGAACAAATTTGTGGTGGTATTGATTGATGATATCTTGGTATATTCAAAGACACCGGAAGAACATGCTGAACACCTCCGCATTATACTGGGAGAATTAAGGAAACACCAACTCTACGCCAAATTCAGCAAATGTGAATTTTGGTTGAGACAAGTGGGTTTCCTAGGACACGTATTAACGCAGGAGGGAGTTGCTGTGGACCCAAATAAAGTCAAGGCTGTGCTTGGCTGGAAGTCACTAGCCAGTGTAACGGATATACGAAGTTTCCTCGGTATGGCCGGATATTACAGAAGTTTTATTGAAGGATTTTCCACCATAGCCAAACTAATGACACAGTTACTCAAGAAGGATAAGAAATTCGTATGGACCGAAGCATGTGAGAAAAGCTTCCAAGAACTCAAAAAGAAGTTAACAACAGCCCTAGTATTGATTGTACCAGACATACACAAGAGTTTTGAAGTATACTGCGACGCATCCCGAAAAGGCCTCGGCTGCGTACTAATGCAAGAAGGCAAAGTAGTCGCCTACGCTTCAAGGCAACTGCGAAAACATGAAGAAAATTATCCTACTCACGATTTGGAGTTGGCAGTAGTAATTCATGCGCTCAAGGAGTGGAGGCACTTTTTGCTTGGGAATCGCTGCGAAATATATACGGACCATAAGAGTCTCAGATATATTTTCACGCAGCCAGAACTCAATTTACGACAACGACGCTGGCTGGAACTGGTAAAAGATTATGACATTGGTATCCACTATCACCCAATAAAAGCAAACGTGGTAGCGGATGCTCTCAGCCGTAACCCCAGCCCGAACAACGGCAGCCTACAGAACCTGAGATCCGAATTTCAGCGAGAATTCGCCAAACTCAACCTAATGATGGTCACTGAGGGCGAAGTGTCAAATCTGGAAATACAGCCTACGCTGATAGAACAAATAAAGAAGGCTCAGCACGGGCACCCCAGTATCGAAGGGATAAAAAGAAAAGTAAGTCAGGGCAAGGCCCCAGAATTCACCATCGATAGTGAAGGAATATTATGGTTCGGAGACAGACTTTGCGTACCAAATAGCAACGACCTTAAATAGCAAATTCTAGCAGAAAGTCACACCGCTCCATACTCAATCCACCCTGGAGGGACGAAAATGTACAAGGACATTCAGGAAAGATTTTGGTGGCACGGCATGAAGAGGGATATAGCCACATTTATTGCATGCTGCGATTCATGTCAACGCATTAAAGCCGAGCAACAAAAACCCGCAGGGCTATTACAACCAAACAAGATACCGTAATGGAAATGGGACGATATTGGAATGGGTTTTATTGTTGGACTACCACGGTCACAGCACGGTAATGATGCCATATGGGTCATCACAGATAGACTGACCAAGGTAGCACACTTCATTCCAGTTAAGACATCCCACACCACCCAAAAGCTTGCCAAGCTTTACCTCGCCCGTATAGTATGCCTACATGGGGTCCCAAAGACTATAATATCCGACAAAGGCACTCAGTTCGTCTCCAAATTTTGGGACCAGTTGCAACAAGCCCTCGGAACGCAACTAACGTTCAGTACAGCTTATCATCCCCAGACTGGAGGACAAACGGAACGAGTAAATCAAATACTTGAAGACATGCTAAGGGCATGTGTCCTCACATATGGGACCAGTTGGGAGGCAAGCTTACCATATGCCGAGTTTGCATACAACAATAGTTACCAAGCCAGCCTGCAGATGGCTCCGTTCGAAGCCTTGTACGGACGAAGATGTCATACCCCATTAAACTGGTCGGAAACAGGGGACAGTCATATATACGGCCTAGATATGTTAAAGGAAGCTGAGGAGAGAGTGAAAATAATACGGGATCGACTCAAAACAGCCCAAAGCCGACATAAGAGCTACTACGATCAAAAGCATCGGGAAATAAGTTTTGAGCCCGGTGAAGACGTGTATTTACGTGTATCATCTATGAGAGGACTGCAACGATTCAAAGTCAAAGGGAAACTAGCACCCCGATTCATCGGACCCTTTCGTATAATTGCACGGAGAGGCACAGTAGCTTACCAGCTGGACCTTCCCAAGGAACTGTCAGACGTCCACGACGTGTTCCACGTCTCGCAACTACGGAAGTTTGTAAGCAACCCAGAGAAGCATGTGTCACATGAGAACCTTGACATGCAACCATACCTCACTTACCGGGAACACCCAGTAAAATTTTTGGAGGAGTCTGAAAGGAGAACCCGTCAGAAGACTATTAAATTTCTCAAGGTTCAGTGGAGTAATCACACAGAGGATGAGGCAACATGGGAAAGGGAAGAATTTCTTCGGACAGAATACCCACACCTATTTGAGGATCAGCTGAAATCTCGGGGACGAGATTTTTCCTAAGGGGGTAGGTGTTGTAACACCCCAAATTTTTGGGTTTGGTTTTTCTTCCAAACTTTTGGCCTTTTGGAAGGGGGTTGTTTGATCTTTTCTTAAGACCCTTCTAAAATCTCTTCTGGCCAAAGTTTGTGTGTTCTCTCAAGCTTGGTTTTTGGTCTTGAAGGTTTTCTCTTGTGTTGGCTCAAGCACAAGTTGAGTTTCAAAAGAAGTTGTTTGATTTCTCTCCTTCTTGATTTAAACCTCTCAGGTTTAACCTTGGACCTATCTTCCTCTCCAACCTTCATCTTGCCATGACCCCAACAGAAATATTTCTCTCCAAGACCCTCTCCACACCTTAGGACAAGTCTCTCATCAATTCCAGTAAGTTGTGACCTTATTGAATTTTCCCCTATTTATTTTACTCCAAAAAACTATTTCTGTCTTTTATAGTGGACCTTGGTGATTTACAATGGAACCACCATATCCATCTTGTTGTTTGTTTCCAAACTAACTCCCCTAGTTAGTCCTTAGTACCCACAACATAGATCTATCTTGTTTCACTGGTCCACAGTTCAAAATTTTCAAATTTTACCTGCTGCAAGTTTGGACCGGATTTGCAAAATTTGGTGAAATTCATATTTATCTTTTTCCAAAAATTCTGTGAAAATTCAGGCAGCCTCTAGATGCATCAATAGGCCACTCCACCAAATATTATCCCCAGAAACATTTCACACATGCCAGAATCATTTCATCGAACACATAGCATGCACTGTGCTGTCAGGTTCAAAAACTGCTAACTGAAACTGTCGACAGTGTAGTTCGACAGTTCGTCAGTTCGTCAGAGCCGCCTCGACAATCTCGCCAGTACCTTCCTTGGATCGACGCACACTGCACCTCCTGTTTATCCAATGCGCCGCACGCTTGCTTGGCTGCTTCTGGGCGTCGGTGGCGCCCTGGCCCGACCACGCCGGCGACTTCCACGTCAACAGAACCGCCCGTGGCGGCTGGCAGAAGTCACCCCGCGGCTCAACGCCGTTTGGCGCCGCCCAAGTCACCCCAGCGCATCTCCACTGCCAGCGCACGCCTTCCGCACCGTCGTTGTGGCCTGACGCGCGCAGAGCGCGTTTTCTGCCGCCGACGTGCTGCACGGCCGTTCCGTCGAGGACAGCCCATAATCATCTCTCCCCTGCTGAGTAAGGCACGGGAATGGAACCAGTGCACCTCCTAGTCGATGCTCAAGCCACTAAACCCGCCGTCCAGCCACTGCATCGCCGTAATCGCTCGCTGGACTTATCCCGTTCATGGCAACCGCCTCGGGACGGCTATATAAAGCACCCCCGAGCTCGTTCTCGAGCCCGCACACCTCCACCATCTCCCTAGACCGCACCCAGCCTCTGGAAGAGCCTCGAGGGGCCCTTCTTCTCCAACTCCAGCCAACTCCGCCCGCCTCGGGCTCCAGCAGCGTTCTCTCCGGTGAGAGCTCCTCCGCCGCCGTGGACTCGAGTGTAGCACCCTGGCACCTACCTAAACCTAACCCCCACTCCAATTTGACCCCAGAGATCCTCTCCGACGAGGCCCACGACCACCCGAGCCGCCGTCTGCCGGAGACAGGGTCGCCGTCGACGTGGGGCTCGCCGACGCTCAACTCCACCACCAATCAACGCGGAAGAACACCAGGAAGCTGTACGTACCCTTTTCTCCCCCTAGCTCGCCGTGGATCGGCGCCGGTGACCACCGCAGCATTTGGCACCGGCGCGACTCTGTCTCAGAGTTCAAACCCGACGAGTGGGACCCCTCGTCAGTCTCTCATCCCTCCCCGAACCGTTTTTCTGGAAAGCGCCTTCGGGCGAAGTACGTTTCCTTCTTCGGTTGGCGTACTGCGTACCGGTTCGCTTTTTTGTTTTCTATTCTAGCCCCTGGAATTTTTCTGTTTCATTACAAATGAGTCCCTGGACAGAAACTCTAATATATTTTTAACTAAAGATGATTTTGAGTCGATTCCTTTTCTGTCCTCTTTAGTTTTCTGTCTAGTTTTTTGTCATATTTATGTGAAATTTTTTGGAGCAAATTTATTTGCACGCGCGGTATTTATGTTAGTATCCGTTTGTTTGAATACATGGATACCGAAGGACGTGACGGAGCCGCGAACCACACCGAGTTAGACTCCGACTTCTCGGAACCAGGCAAGCATGTTTGTACCTTTGATATGATGGATGTGTTGCATGTTTGCTCGAGTAGTTCTTCTCATAAGCATGGTCATATAAGCATTTGTGTATGGTTATATTTCATGCAAGCAAGCTTCGGGTGAGCCCCGAATGATAATGTTTGAACCACCTCGATCATGTGGTGACATGATGGGTGGTATACTGGTATTGTTGGAGCATGCCAGCAGTTGGTTAACTTAGTATCAACGGGGATCAGGTCGTGATTCCGTTCATCTCCTTTTGGTACTATCATAGGCCGTCTGTTAAGATTACGGTCTAGTCAGTTGCAAACCACTTTCCGAGTACACACCAAGTAGAGGGGCCGAGATGAGGGTTCCATGGCCCTGGATTAAAGCCCGTCATCCGGTCAGGGGGCATGGGTGTTTCCGGTTGGGACCGAGAGGGGGGCACCCCTTAGAGCGCGCATATATAAATTTGATCCCATGTTATTCGAGGTTGTAGCCTCCCCGTCTTAAAGTTTTTCGTGAACGTTGTCACGGGTGATTCCGGACAGCAGGATGTGAAATGGGTGTGTACTGGTTAGTTGGGTTTCTACTAAAACACCGTAGACGGGACTAGTCCCTGTGACTAGTAGAATCCGTTGGCTATGATTTAATAGTACAAGCTCTGCAGAGTTAAATCCTTCAAGTAGCCATGTCTATAGCCTAGGGTCAAATCTTTGTGTGTCAACCGGTGACCGTCTCTAGTAAATACTTGATGGTAACGAGAGTAGTGATTTCGTCAAGTTCATTTAGATGAACTCACCAATTACCTCTGTACTGATTTACTTCCTGAAGTACTTCATCGTTATACTATTGTTATATAAGCCCTTCATGTGATGTCGCTTAGACGTCCGACTGTGGCATTCTTTTATTCATAAGCCCTTTATGTGATGTCGCACAGACGTCCGACTGTGGCATTCTTTTTATTTATAAGACCTTTATGTGATGTAGCTCAGACGTCCGACTGTGGCATTCTTTTTATTTATAAGCCCTTTATGCGATGTCGCTCAGACGTCCGACTGAGGCATTCTTTTTTTTATTTATAAGCCCTTTACGTGGTGTCGCTCAGACGCCCGGCTGTGGCATTCTTTTTATTTATAAGCCCTTTATGTGATGTTGTTCAGACGTCCGACTGTGGCATTCTTTTTATTTATAAGCCCTTTATGCGATGTCGCTCAGACGTCCGACTGAGGCATTCTTGTTATTTATTTTTGCTATAAGCCCTTTATGTGATGTCGCTCAGACGCCCGACTGAGGCCTGCTTTCTTTTATTATTTTCTCACGAGGCGTCACTCAGACACTCGTTTGGTCTCCTTCTATTTTATCTATTGGATTTCGGGAGGATTACCGTCCTACTTCTATTGTTGCATACAGCACACTAATATTTTTATCCGGTCGCATTTTTGTTGGAATACTCACATGCATCATGTTGGCATTTATTATATCTTAAGTCCGAACTGTCTTGCGAGTACATTCAAAGTACTCACCTGGCTTGTTGATTTGGCCAGATGTGGACCAAAGCGATCTCATGGATGAAGAGTTCGATAGCGAGTCCGACGTCTAGTGGAGTCCCAGTCAGTCTCTTGCGATCCTGGAGTTGATCACTGTTATATAACTGCTTCTGCCTACCACCAAATAAATTCATCGGGTCTCACTCCTACACTCAATGAACTGTATTATATTGGAGTCATGTCACCCACTTCATTGTGACATAACCACCACCTTTTATTACGAGTTAGTAGTATGCCACCCTGCCTTTGTGTCATATCCGCCTTTATGTACTATATTGGCGCGCTTGTAATAAAATTGTTGAGCAACCCCAGCTCAACCTTGTATAATATTCAGTGTACTAGAATTCTGTATCAAGGAATTGTCTACCAGCAAGAAATATTCTTCATCGCTGGTTTAATAAAAAGGTTGGTCTTCCGGTAATTATTTTACTGAAGGACCGGTCCTGACACATGTCTTTCAAAATATCAATACTAAAGCAAGTTATCCCTAGCCCACCATGGTCAATCATTGATCCATTGATGCAACACATCCAAAGATTAGCTACATCCAATGCTCAAGTGTGATAATAATGTTCCGTAGTTGGTGCTTTATGAGAGAAGATGGAGACTCAAAACAAAAATAAAAATTGCATAAACTAAAAGATAGGCCCTTCACAGAGGGAAGTAGGGATTTGTAGAGGTGCCAGAGCTCAAAGCTTAAACTGAGAGATAAAATTATTTTGGGTGGCATGCTTTTCTCGTCAGCGAGAATGACTTAGAGTTCCCAACACTTTCCACGCTAGATATATCATAGGCGATTCCCAAACATAAAATAAAATTTATTCCTTTTTCCACCAAACTTTCACAAGCCAGGGCTAGCTGTATCCACGGTTGCCCACAATACCAGCACTTTCCAAGGAATTTATTATTTGACAACATAAAGTAAATTTTCTTTTTCATTTCGGGACTAGGAATCCCTATTACCGCCATACTCTCGTGCAATGACAAGTGAAGAAACACTCATCTTGAGAATAACACATCTAGCATGAAAAATATTAGCCACCCATCACTGCTTCATGAGCGGTACGGGCACACCAAAGAGGAATTTATTTTGAAATTAGAGTTGGCACATACAAATTTGCTTAGAATAGCAAGGAAATACCACATATTGGTAGGTATGGTGGACTCATTTGGCATAACTTGGGTTTTAGGATTTGAATTCACAAGTAGTATTTCTACTTAGTACAAGGTGGAGGCTAGCAAGAGATTGAGAAGTGACCAACCAAGGAACAAAAACCATCATAGGAGAACATTAAACATAACTAACACCGAATAATGCAACACAAGTAGGATGTAATTTCATTGCATGACTATTGACTTTTGTGCTTTTCATAGGGAATCATGAACCTTAACATCAACATTCTTACTAAAACAGAATTACTCATTAACATGACTGACATATCACTATCATCATATCTCAAAACTATTACAAAGAATCAAGTTTATTTTGTCCAATGATCTTCATGAAAGTTTTTATTATACCCCCCTTGGATATCTATCACTTTGGGACTAGTTTCATATGTTGCTTTTGATAAGCTCAAACAAATATAAGTGAAGAACATGAGCATCATATTTCTTTCTCTAAAATTAATCTAAGTGAAGCATGAGAGAATTTCTTCAAATATAACAAAGCACACCGTGCTCAAAAAGATATAAGTGAAGCACTAGAGAAATTCCATAGCTCTTGAAAAATCGAAGTGAAGCATAGGAGCAAGAATAGCATAATTTGGCTTTCTCAACTAAGTGTATACAACAAGGACACTTATTAAAAATAAAAATAAAAACAAGCAAAGACTCATATCATATAAGACGCTCCACGCACAACTCATAATATGTCACGAATAAAAATATAGTCTCAAGTAAAATACTGATGGTCTTTAGAAGAAAGATGGGATGCCACTCGGGGGCATCCCCAAGCTTAGTTGGTTGATACTTTTTGAATATTATCTTGGGGTGCCTCGGGCATCCCCAAGCTTAGCCTTTTGCTGCTCCTTATTCCTTCATCCATCCCGATCTCACCCAAAACTTGAAAACTTCAATCACACAAAACTCAACAAAACCTCGTGAGATCCGTTAGTACAATAAAACTAATCTTTATTCTAAGTACTGTAGCAAACCAATTCATATTTTGTAATTGTATTATACCTACTATATTCTAACTTTTCTATGGCAAAAACTCTTCAAAAGAAACCATAGATCAATCAAAATAAGCACATAACACAACAAAAACAGAATATGTCAAAAACAAAACAGTCTATAAATATGCGAATTTTGACCAGACTTCTGTAGCTCTGAAAATTTTGAAAAAATAGAATAATGTGGAAACTTTGTATATTGATAACGCTAAAAAAATTCAAGAGTTTGTCATGCTCTAGTAATCATCAGAAATTCTTAATTTCAAACACGATCAAATCTACTATCAACCAAATCATCCCAAAGGCTTTACTTGGCACAAACATTTATTTAAACCACAAAAACACATCAAACCAGAGGTATTATTGGGTATTTTATTGAAAACAACAAGAAAACCAAAAAGTAAAAAGATGCAAGTTGGGTTGCCTCCCAACGAGCGCTATTGTTTTACACCCTTAACTAGGCATAATACCAAGATCTGAAGTGTTGTCATCTTTGTTTTCCAACTCCACAATCACACATTTCTTCAAAGATTTGGCATACATTTCCTCAATAATAATACTCATAGGAACAAGATCAAGGAATTTGCTTTTGTAAAGTGAATTTTTTATTACTTTAATAAAATTAGGATGAATACTAATCATTTTAAGATCTCCTTTGTTGTTACTAGAAGTAGCCCCCTTGTTCATGCGACTTTTTACGGGTGTTTTTTCAGTAGTATTAACGACAAGAAAAGCAGTGCTCAAGTTACTAAAAATTTATTTCAATTTATCAACCCGAGAAGGACTCCATTCAATTGTTTCATTGACTACGGGTTCCTTCTCTTTTAACAAATTAAAAACATCACTCGCTTTCGACCCAAATTTATTAGCAAGATTATGCATCTTTTTATCCAAAATTTCAATATGTTCTTTAGTGAGCATTCCCTTTTCAATAGCATCTAATCTTTCAATAACATGCTCAAGAGTCAAAATTGTTTCATTGATAATAACAGGAGGGGAACCCACTAAACTTCCCATAGCATTCAAAGCATCAATAGGAGGCCAACTTAAGAAATTTCCTCCTGTAATGGTGTCAAGAACAAATCTAAACCAAGTAGCTAGTGATTCCTGCATAAATTTTTTGAAGAAGAACAATAGTGGATTGCTTATGAATAGATCTGTTATTAGCATAGCAAATCCTATACCAAGCATATTTTAGACTTTCTCCTCCTCTTTGCTTAAACTTTAGAACTTCGTTCTCGGGGGTACAAATGATGAGGGGAGGACTAGCCATGATGATAAGAAAGCAAGAATGCGAATAGATCCGGCAGGGAAAACGACGAACAAAAAAGAGGGCGAATAAAAACGTCAATTTTTTTGTGAAGTGGGGGATATGAAAATGAGAGGCAAAGGGCAAATAATGTAAATTGCAAGGAGATGAGATTTGTGATTAGGAACCTGATAGATGTTGATGATGTCTCCCGGGCAACGGCGCTAGAAAGTTCCTTTGATGTCGCTTGAGATGCGTCGGTATTTCCCTAAGGAATAAGGGAGGATGCAACACAACAACGGTAAGGTATTTCCCTCGGTGATGAGACCAAGGTTATCGAACCAGCAGGAGAACCAAGCAACACTATGTAAACGGTACCTGCACACAAAGAACAAATACTTGCAACCCGGCGTGTTAAAGGGGTTGTCAATCCCTTCCGGGTAACGATGCCAAAAAGCGATGTAAGGGTAGGATAAAATTGTAGTAGATTGAAAGATGCAAATAAAAGCAAACAAAACGCAACAAGGTATTTTGGGGTTTTTTATAATATAGATCTGGAGATAAAAGTTGCAAATAAAGGAAAAGTCCAATGGCAATATAGATCTGAAAGTATATGATTGGAAAATAGACCCCAGTGTCGTAGATTTCACTAGTGGCTTCTCTCGAGAAAATAGCATACGATGGGTAGACAAATTACTGTTAGGCAACTGATAGGAAAACAAATAATTATGATGATATCCAAGACCATGATCATGTATATAGGCATCACGTCCAAGATTAGTAGACCGACTCTTGCCTGCATCTACTACTATTACTCCACACATGGACCGCTATCCAGAATGCATCTAGTGTATTAAGTTCATGGAAAAACGAAGTAATGCAGTAAGAATGATGACATGATGTAGACAAGATCTATCCATGTAGGAATAGACCTCATCTTTTTATCCTTAATAGAAATGATACATGCGTGCCTTGCTGCCCCTTCTGTCACTTGGAAAGGACACCGCAAGATTGAACCCATTACAAAGCACCTCTTCCCATTGAAAGATAAATAGATCAAGTTGGTCAAACAAAACCCAAATATCGTTGAAGAAATACGAGGCTATAATAATCAAGAATGGATATTAAATCAAGCCAAATATGATCATAAACTCACAATTCATGGGATCCCAACAAACACATCGCAAAAATTCATTACATCAAATAGATCTCCAAGAGATCATTGTATTGAGATACGAAGAGAGAACAAGCCATCTAGCTACTACCTACGGACTCGTAGGTCTGTGCTAAACTACTCACGCATCATCGGAGAGGCACCAATGACGATGATGAACCCCTCCATGATCGTGTTCCCCTCCGGTGGAGTGTCGGAAAAGGGCTATAGATTGGATCTCATGGTTCTGGAACTTGCGGTGGCTGGAATAAAATTTCATCGACTGCCCTAGGGTTTTCTGAGGATGGAGGTATTTATAGAGTGAAGAGGTGGTGCGGGAGGCCACCAAGGTGGGACCAACCCACCTAGGCAGCCCAATGGATGTCTTCTGGTTCCAAAAAATGCACAAAAAGATTCACTTCATTTGGACTCCGTTTGATATTGATTTTCTGCGATGTAAAAAACAAGCAGAAAACAGTAACTGGCACTTGGCACTATGTCAATAGGTTAGTCCCAAAAAATGATGTAAAACGATTGTAAAATGATTGTAAAACATCCCATACTGATAATATAATAGCATGGAACAATCAAAAATTATAGATACATTGGAGACGTATCAGGGGTATCCGAGAGAGATATGTGACGAGTCATGTGGAGTCGGGTTGACCTGGAGGGTACCCGCGAGATTTCTATGCGGCACGGCCGGGCATTCTTAGCCCTTGTCGTAAGTCCATGTGACAAGGCGACGGGACCACATATCGTGGATCATTGATCGTTATCGCACGCTCCCAAGACACTAATGGTTTGGATATGTGATCTAAGTAGGCCTCTGGCCTTTTTCGCACTGACCACCACACGGGAATAAGTATGGGCACTCTGCGTTATATGCATCAGTCGAAGCTCTTCGGATGTCAGCGACTGAGTGGCGCGCGTTGTGTTGGACTGGTTATGGATGCGCTTGTATAAGGGGGCTAGCTCTGCTCACCGGCCGCATACGCAACGTGGAGGAGTGCAAAGGTTGATGGTCCCAAGACCATTGCGCGCTTAGGATGTAGACCAGCGTGTTGGCCTCTCTGTTGAGCCTAGGTAGGGCTGCGATGTGTCGATCAGACGAGGCCGGGCTGATGGTGTGTCCGGTCGGAGTTAATCGAGGGTGTTGGGTAAGTTGGTGCACCCGTGCAGGACGATTTAATCTATGTGAATAGTTGTATCCACGGTAACAGATGCTCAGAGTTGTATCCCAACTGGATGTTGAGGCATGAAATGGATGTGATGGCTCATGAATTGCTTTCTCGCAAGGAGTCAGGAAGGGATCTCTGGGAAAGGATGATACAATAACATAATTATAAGTTATAATATGTTACTCTTACCTCTTTTGATGCTGCAAGATACTTGAAGATGCTAGTCTTCGATAGGCTAGGCCTTCCCTCTATTCCGACATTTCTGCAATTCAGACCAAAGATATAGTCCCATTTCTTTGATACTGATCCATACTTAGTATAGATTTGATGTAAGTCTTGCGAGTACTTCGGATGAGTACTCATGGTTACTTTGCTACCTTCGCCCCTCTCTTATTTCTGGATTTTGCGATCAGATGATGGATCCCAGGAGCCAGACAACACCATCGACGACTACTACTACCTCGAGGGTGCCTACTAGTATGTGAAGACCGCCAAATGATTAGGAGTAGTTAGGAGGCTCCCAAGCAGGAGGCCTTGTCTTTTCGATCATCGTTGTTGTTTGTGTTAGCCTTCTTCAGACAAACTTGTATAACTTATGTATGTACTCAGATATTTTTGCTTCCGCTAACTCTTTTACATTTGAGCTGATGTATTCGAGCCCTCGAGGCCCCTGGCTTGTAATATAAAGCTTGTCTGTCTCAATTTTTGTTTAAAGTTGTGTTGTGTTATCTTCATGTGAGTCCCCGATCTTGATCACACACAATTGTGTGTACGATTAGTGTACTATTAAATTGGGGGCGTCACAAGTTGGTATCAGAGTTGACTGCCTGTAGGTAGCCCCCTTTGCAACTCCTTGGCCGAAGTTGTGTCTAGTCTTTGGAAAACTTTTACTAACATTGTTGTGTGGCTTACGGGCCCACATCACAAATGGGTGGTATTAGGATCTTTTTATTCCTCGTCTATACTCTAGGACTCTGATCTCTCTTCTATTTGGGTTAAATATTTTACTAACTCTAACTCTAGGTTCCAGTAACTACCTTTCCTGGAGAGCCCATTCATTCCAGATGATCGCCTGCTGCACCAGAAGACTTAGAAGATACTCTCCAATGCTCTCTCAAGAACATGTGCTCGTCGCTTTTGCAATTCCCTTCCGCCGTCAACCCCTATGGTGCATGCTGCCATACTTCCATTCCCGGTTGCTCTTGTTATCGTACACCTGTCATTCATACTTCCATTCCCAGTTGCTCTTGTTATTACAAGATGCACTGAAATACTCTCAGTTGTCCCGAGAATCAATTGTGCATGCTGCCTTGTGGCTCCTTTTCCGCATGAATACATGTACGAATAATTCCTCACAATTACTGGGGATTCGTTCATCCTAATTGTTCATGTGTCTCACAAAATTGTTTGAAATACTATCCGATCTTCTAAAAATCCTCAACAACCTCTTGCCCTTGGATTTCTTGCCTCCCTACATTATGGTTAATTCCATATTACTAGTAATCTCCATTGACATCCTTTGTCACCATCATTTTGAGTCCCTTGATTCAATATGTTGCGAATGTTTGCAATCCTCGGTCAGATCCTATGATTCATCCTTCTAGCTTGGACGTCATTTTTAACATGAGATGGTTCTCTCATCGATTGTGCCTCTAAGTCTACTCAACTTACTTATCTTTTGATCAGAGCATCTGCTTCTGATCTTCTGATTTGGAAATCGTAATCCTTTTGTATTTAAGCCTTCAATTATTCAGATAATGTCACACCCTGATTTTCATGCCACAACACATAAGCTAATAAATCATGATAAAATGTGGTTTTACAAAAACTTTTTAGTATTTTGGTTTCTGCTTTGATTTAGATTTTTGTCTGTTGTTTGCAAATGCTCAAAAAATCAAATAAATCCTCCAACTCTTATACTCCTTCTCCTTGATCCAAATTTTTTTCCAATGACAGAATAGTATTTTCTTACAAAAATAATTTGGCCAAAAGTACTTTCTAAATTAGGTTTTCCAAAGACCCCTGAATTGAGACTTGAACTACAAGTACTTAATTAAGGTGTGAATAATCTTTCAAAAATTATATTTGACTCCTATTAGATATAGGACTCCCAAAAAACACAAAATATTATTTTAAAAGTTATTTTGCTATTTTATTTAAAGGCTTTTTCTTTACGCCAGAAATGGTCTTTAATAGGTTAAAATTATTTTAATGTTTCAGCAATATTTCAAAAATAATTAGGGAAGCTCGTTGGACATATATTGTCCATATATAAGAGTTTCAACACATGATCATATTCGAAATATTGGTCAAATCCATCAAAAACACTTTCTGGATATTTAAGCTTTTGAAATATCTACAAAGGAAATATTCTCTGTAAATTCCAAGAAAATTCTAGCCTGTCAAAAATGGCTTATTTGGCGATCTTGCCAAGTCTCGTGTCTTGGAGAACAAGATAACATCACGAAAACACCTCAAAACTATTTCTGTCCATTTTGAAGTTTGAGCAACTTTACATTACCAAACATGTCCAAATGCATGCTCTGAAACTTGGTACACCTTCTCAAATGATCTAATTATTCATATAGACCAAATGGCACAAGTTTTAGAACAAGATAACTTGATCAAAGTGCCCCAAAACCCTCTTTGTCCATATCCAAATTTGAACGACTCTACATTGCCAACTTTCTCCTTTTCATCCCAAATTTTGTGTACATGCTCAAATATACAAATGATTACACAACACCAAGTGGTGCATCAAGGGGATAAGATTTGCATGACTAAATCTTGGAAATCCATTTCTATTGATTCCTAGGGTTTCCAAAGTTACATTGGCAACTTTCTTCAAATGGACTCGATATTGGTGAACAACCTCAATTCTATATGCCATTCATCCTGTTAATTCTCATGTCAATTGGACTTCATTTACTTGCCCAAATTTGCATCAAACACTTTCTGACACTTTGCCAAAACCACGGTTTGGACCACTTCCACTATTCTCCTTTGTCTCAAATTTTTACCAGAGTTCACCCTAGTCATCTTGTTCCTCCAGTAGCACCCATTCATCCAGAGCTCAACGATTGAGGGGTGAAAACCCTCACTTTACCCCTCTGGACAACATTATTTCCTCTCCTTATCACCCTCCTCCTCACTCCAGACGATCCCCAGAGCATCCAATGCATCCTTCCTATTGTTTACACCTCCCTAGACCCACTTAACACAAATGGACAAGGTGGCCGCGTCCAGAGCGCATGAGGGCTTGGCCATGCCTGCCATATGGGCGCTGTGGAGCGCGCTACAGTGTCCTTTCACACTATAGCCGCCCCCACCCCGATGACCCAACCACCTAGGGCCTCCCCCTCGTATCTCCCGAGGCCGCCTCGGCGCCCGGGACACACCAGCCTATCGGTCCCCTCCTAACCCTCTCTCCTCTTCCCTTCGTGAGCTCACCCAAGCGCGTCTGTGGACGCTGCCCACGGTGCACAGCCACGCCCATATAAGCCCCCCGGGCTCTCTCTTGCCTCGGTTCGAACCCCCTCTCTCCCATGAACCTCTCACACACTCCCTCTCTCCCCCTCATGCCCTTTGTCACGTTCGTGGCTAGAGTGCCGCTGCCATACCCCCGGCGTACCCAAGCCTCCGTTGCTTCCCTGCTCCCACTAACCGCTCCCGATGACTCCCAGGGCCCCAAGCAGCCTCTCCCGCAAACAAGGACCTCCTCCCCATGCCTGCCTCGATGTGCCCAAACCTCATCGTCGGCCTCGTCCGCCTCTGCTGGTGCCCTCCATGACCTAGGCCTCCCCGGCCAGTGCTGATGGGCGAAGCTGAAGCAGCTCTCGTCCCCGAGCCCGCACATGCCTAGGGCGCCCCGAAAGATGGCCTACAGCTCCAGCAATCGCCGCTAGGAGCCGCCCCTCCCTCAGCTCGGGCACACGCAGGAGGAAGACGAAGGCGCCACAGCCAGCGGGGCCCGCCTGTCAATGACTCGGCACAAGCCTGAGCCACCGACAGGTGGGCCTGCCCCATTTAAATGGAGACGGGTCCATCTCGTGCCCACCTTCCGCGAGGGAAGGCGTGTTTGCGGAATGCGCCATCAACGTGGCCTCCAACGCTCTCGTGGCCGTGCAGCTGGGCCGACCCAGTGCGCTGCGGCACTATACTACGCTCAGTACGCACTATAGGTATAACTCCTTTTCCTTTTTCTTTTTCTTTTTCCACGGATTTAGAAAATCTCCCAAATATTCAAATGGACTCTAAATTTGATGATTCAAATTTCTAGTAGTTTATGAATTCATTCTCTATCACATGGAGCTATTTGCACATTTTTCCAGAAGCATTTCCTTCATAAATATTTATGAAATTCCTTTTTTTTCATTTCTGTGATAAACTTTATAAAGTCATAGAGAGCCCATTGTTGTTCCAAATGCCATGATTCAGATTCCTAGATACTTATAAGTTCAAAACTTAGTTTTGAACATTTTTCCCAATACTTTCTATGCCACATGAAATATTGGTCCATTTCTCCATATAGTGCCAACTTTGCAAATTCATAGGAAAATCATTTGAACTCCAAATCCAGTGAAACCAACTCCTAGGTGCTTCTAAAATCATTCCTTCTCAAATGGGTGGCTTTGCTCATTTTTCAAAATAATACTTCTGTACACTTCTTGCAAATCCATAAATCCCATGAATCCTTCATATTGAAATGTTCCAAATATATCCATTGATCCAATCCTAATGAAACCACTTTGGTCATTTTTCATATGACCAAAGGTATCCTAGAAAAGTCCAATTCACATTTTTAGAGGACTTCTATTTTTGCCTTGTTGTGTTGCTTATTGTGATTGTTTCCGACGTTAGTTGAAGAAGGAGCTGGACTAGAAGAATTTGAAGACCTTGAAGGCTTTGTTGAGCCAGGCAAGCAACCCTTTGACCATGATACACCTCTTTTGTTCATCGATAAATTATGTATGCATGATGGTGGTGTTGATGATGAGCTTGCTATGCATGTTGCATTGATCACAATCCATTGATACTTGCATGATTCATAACTCTATTATGTGCTTAGAGATACGATGGTGAAACCATAATTGTTGATGCATGGACTTGCATAAATTCCATGAAAATCACCTTGAGTGAAATATCTTGAAAGCCCCAGTGGGTGCCACTAATGCCCCTCGGAGTATAATGATGAACTAGGTCACTACTTGGTGGAGAAGTAGTGTACCGAGGCTTGATGAAAGTGTTGTTTACAGAGATGGATTAGACTTAAGATTTGTCGACCGTCCCAACCAAACATGTGCAACCACTCTACCCTTATATGGTAAATGGAATTATTGATTACCTAGTTCATGCTAGCATGGATGCCTGCATTACTAGTGACGGGAGTGTCATGGTCACTCTCGGGACGGAGTCGTGCTAGGATAGGCGGCCATGACTATTTTTACAGGGCACTAGACACACCATTCGTACCCCGTGCTTTTGTTATGTGATTAATATGGGAGCATGGCTCCACAAAATTATATGTGACAATGTTTGGCACGGGGGTTGCTACCAATTGAGTAGACTCGGTGTTAGTCATTGCTAGGGAAAGGAAGTGATCGGGTGCTTACCGCGAGTACTTGAGGTACCACGGGTCGTGGATGACATGGAAGTTCCCCGGATCTTGTGGGTAAAGTGTGCAACCTATGCAGAGTGTCAAACTATTTGAATAGCCGTGTCCACGGTCAAGGACAATTGGGTGGTGCTTCTTAGACTATGTACATGTGTTTCTGAAAAACAACATGATTTGGTAATATTGTTGATATGATTCGTCAGGAAGTCACAATGAGCTTGAGCATGAGTTGTTCATAACTCTTTCTCGATATTGATGTCTGTAACCTCCTGATACTTGTTGCAGAAGCATTCATGTCCTTCATAAAGTTTGATCATACTTGCATGAGAAAAACTAGCTTTCTGCAAAAATGCCAATTTAGCAGTAGAGTCTTGCATAATTATTCTGTTATCACTCGTGGGTTGCTTGCGAGTACATTCAAAGTACTCATTGGCTTGCCACTGGTTATTTTATTGGCCAGGCATGAAAGAACGGGATATAATGAAGAGTACCTTGGTGACGAAAATGCGAGCTGGGACGCTTCCCAGTCAGAATGCATGCAGGGTTAGGGCCGATGGCATGGGTCCAAGTTGTCATTGAAGATTTCCGTTGTGATGATATATTCAAGATGTGACCATAATGGTCCTACTCGTGTAAGACGATATGTATGGATGTAAGACTCTTGATATTCAGTTTCTATGTGGTCAGTGAGCATTGATCTCTGGGATCACAATACACGTGCATTCGGTGATCACGACTTATGAGTTTGGGTCCCCAGAGATAATTAAGTCAATAATTCGATACCTTGGCATCATTTCTTCTTTTGATTGAGTACCGATACTCACATCAGTTCCGTTTTGGACCGCCAAATCCAGTGTTGGATTATTATCCGAAAGTGCCCTTCATATTCAATCACCTTGTGAGTTCTTTCCCTAATACATAATGCCTTTTGTAAATTGTATTCTCTGATTTGGCCAACCATACTCTACTTTCGAGATTGTGTTATTTACTCCTGAAGTTTGTGGTATATGTTCCTAAGATGCCCCTATGGGTTGAACCTATGCCTTCCCTAAACTGCGTGAACCTGAAAACTTCTATGGGACATACCCTTCTGGTGTTACGTATGATAAAATTTCAAAACTACAATTGCATCAAAAACGAGAGGTGACTAAAAGGATGCGCATTGAAGAAGTGGGAGTCGACGTTGAACTTTGTATTCATGCCCATGGACATGATGTAGATCTTATCATGGAATCTTCCCTTAAAGTTAATTACCCCCTTGTTATAAGTTCATCTTGTATCAGAAGTTTGACCTTTTACAAATGTGTTTCCGACCATGATTGTTTTTCTTGACCCCATTTCTCGGGCAAGTTAAAGCGCTTGTCTTATGCAGATCAATACGCCTGCCCAACCTCGATTCTGCTCTACCTTCGAGTATTACCATGTGGTATCTCGAGAATATCATAGAAGTACATAACTTCTAATGAGTTCTTCATCAACTATTATTTCTTGCCGATTCCAATTTTCCTCGGTGTTTGAGTTGTTTGTCACTTGAGAACATCGATAAGTGAATTGAATCCGCATTATGATTCAAAAACTCTTAATAATCTTAATTTCTTATGAGTTTCCACTCAACCATGTCATTCCCAGCTGTTTGGCCACATCATCATCATCATGCTATAGCTTGACCATGCTATCTATGTCTTTCATCCCTGGAACATAATTATAATAGTATACTAAGCTTACATCAAGCTTTCAACATCATGTTGGTTGTCTTGAAAGGAAATTTTGATTCTGAGCTTACAATCTTATTAGTGGTTCTAATAACCTTTTGCTTCACTATTCCTTGGCTTGATGTCATTGTCGATCGGTTACATCTTCAAGAAAACTCTGAACAAATGTGTCATGATCATCATCAACATTTTTAACTCTTCCAGAATACCAATCGAATTCATGATGAGAAATACCATCCTTGCCCCTCGATGAATTGTTGTTAAGCCACTCGGCCACATCCTCACCATTTCCTTGCTGAAATTGTACAATTTATTTTATAACTTGTTTCCGATGGATCCTTTGTGTATCCAAAGACAGACATTTACCTGATGACCATGTCAATGCTATCCAGAAGCATTACCGTGGTACTCAAACATCAACAAGAACCTCGTAAGCACAATGCTAAATGTTTCATCAATTATCCAAACACCATTGTATGTGTAACATCATGAGTTTCCTCACCTGTTTCCCTAAATGGTTACATACTTGGAGTCTTGTCATCTATATCATGCTCTACCTTTACTTGGGAAGGATATACTCCTGATACTCAGGTATAATCACCTTTCCTTTCCATTGGTCTGATTAATATACTAATCATATTTTCCCTTTCCATTGTTTTGTTTAACTTTTCTTGTGATCTATATGGTATAAGCTATAATATTTCCCTGCTTATGTAAACATCTTGATGTACAACTTGGTTAGAATAACCCTATTACAACTGATGGTGACATTCCGATAACCACCGATGGACAAGAACTTTGCCTACTGGCTATCCTATAACATTCCTTGCTAGCAAGATGTTAGCGACCTTCCTACTATTAACCCTCATGGTGGGCCCATAACCCATAGTTCCACAGGATCGAAACCTGAAACTCCTACGCATCCCTGTTTCCAAAGATATTCCACACACTTGAGTTCATATGAGATTCACGAGCCACCTTCCTAGTGATCTATTCTGGTGTCAGACACAATACTTATTCACGTTGCTCTGAACCCCTCTGGCCCTCTGGTTCAGCCATCGAAGGTTTTCCTACCCGCTTGGAAATTCTCATGCCTACTTCTATTTCTCTCAATGTATTTTCCGAGTTCCAACTCGAGGAGTAGTGATTAATCGGTGAATCGGCCTATTAACTGGTTTAATCGGTCGAACAATAGTCAGTAAATTAAATAGGAACCTATCAATATATATCATGTTTTCTATGTATTATATCATACTCTCATTCTCCCAACTATGTAATATACCTAAACATGTTGTCGTGGACATATAAAAAGCACAGAGAGGAGGTAAAATTATTAATCTAAGTTATTCAGGAGCGGGAAGGGGCTGGAAGGGTTTACGGGCCAAACATTTGGGCTTTGTTTGCCCACCCGTTAATGGGCCACTAGGGATTAATCGGCCCAACAATAGATTAATCGGTATAACTAACCAATTAGTTGGTTTGACAAGTTAACGCGATGAATAGGTGCTATTCAATTCGGCCACACTATGAGTAACGATTAACTAGCCCGTTAACTGATTAATCGGGTGAATTCTTGAACAGTGGGGTTAATCCCAGATGACTACGCTTATAGCATTCTATCACTACCGAACTGCCCCTTACCTATTCGTAAGTACGATGAAGACCCCGAAGTAAGGATGATGACTTCATCATGATGACCTGGAGCAAAGAAATAAACACATCAATAAAGAGGATGAACTACTTTGGGAAGAGCAACCAAGTCCGAGAAGATCCTTTAGAGTTTTGTAACCAGAATTCCCCCCTTGCTCCACCTCTTAAATCTGGGACGAGATTTCTTGCAGTGTCGGAGATTTGTAACACCCCCGATGTCAAGCTACAGTAATCTCCCCTTAATAATTCCATATCATCTACTTTAACTAAACCAAATTGCCACTTGATAAAAATCAAAGCCATTTTCCAATTTAAAATAAGGTCTAATAAAGTATTTCTTCAAACATGAAAAGTAAAATGTTCACAAACTTACAAATAATCATTAGTTAATATTGGTGGTGAACCGAAATTTTTAAATGTTATTTAAATGTCGCTAAACTAATTAAAACAATGACTAAAATAAGAATTTAAATGCCTTTTAAATAATAAAACATGCAAAGTATTTTATCCTAATGCTAAACTAACTATGGCAGTAACCTAAATTATAATAATATTTTAGGTCCAAGTTTTGTATTTAATAAAGTTATTTTAGTTTTAAAAGAAATGGAAAATGGAAAACAAAAGCTAATTAAAAAGGAAAAAAAATAGAAAGCCCCCCGCCCCCTGGCCTCGGACCACCCGAGCCACCCGGCCCAGCCAGCCCACCTACCCCCAACGGTCGTCTTCTTCTTCTGTTTCCCCGACCGAGCACCCGAGTAGGGGCGCGTCCCAGCCACACCAGCTCGCCGGCGCTGCCCCGAGGATCAGCCAACGCCTCGAGCTCCCCTCCCCACCTACCGCCACTCCCACTCACCCCCCTCTCACCCTCTGCTCATAGCCCTCGCACAAGCCCGCTCTTCCCCACCACTCATACCACCATGGCCGCGCCTCCGTGAGCTACCGCGGTCACCGCCGTCCTCGCTCCTCAACGCCCTCTCCAATCACTCCGCTAGCGTCTGCTACGTCTTTAGCACCGACCGACTCGAGCTCGGACCACCGAAACCGCGAGATCGCCCCCATTGTCTTTCTCTGTGATCGCAGGTGATCCTCCCCGACTCCGACCACCAGAGCACGTCCCCGGGCTGTCTCAGCAATGCCGGTGAGCTCACGCTCCTCCTCCTCTCATTGAGCTCGCTCACGCTCCCTAGATAGCCCCGCCACTGCGTCTAAGAGCTCACCGCCGCAGCTCGCCTTGCCGTCACGGCCTTAGTCCCCGAGCTCAAAAGTGAGCTCGGTCCTGTGCTCCTAGGGCTCCAAGAGACCTATAGAGCCCACATGTCCCAGTCGCCGTACCCCATAGCGTCGCATCCGCCAGCACCCGAACGTGTCGCCGCCTCCGCTCGTCGCCGGCGACGCATCCAGCCACCTCCAGCGCCCCCACTAGTGCCATTTGACGTGGCTCCATCCACTCGTTCGAACGGAGCACGCCGCATGCCAAACCTTGCTTCGTAGCAAAAATTCCAGCGAGATCCGACGGACTCCGTCGCATTTTTGGTCGACAGCGTGCCAACGGCACCACTGACGTGGCCCAGCCGGGGCCACCACCCCGGGACACTGACTGGTGGCCCCAGTGGTCCCCCTTGACCAGGGTGACCCGGTCAACCTTGCTGAGTAGGCCGGCCCCAACAGCGGACACATGGGCCCCACACCTAAGTTACTAATTAGATTAATTCATTTAATTAGTTTAAATTAATTAGACACTAACACTTCGGCCCCACAGCTAAATTACTAATTAGATTAATTAATCTAATTATTTCAAATTAATCAGACACTTACACCTTGGCCCCACACTGAATTAGATTAGTTAAGTTTAATTTAAAACCTATTTTAGTATATGCCCCACTGACCAATGGGGCCCACTGGTCAGGTTTGATCAGTCAACAGCTCTGTTGACTGCTAACATCGCCTAGACATCGTGCTGATGCATTAATTCAAATTTTGAATTAAATTAAAGTTGTTAATTCCAGAAATTGTTTCGAACTTTGAATAATCATATAAAATAATCTATAATTCGGATGAAAATAATTTATATATGAAAATTTCTCATAAAAATCCAAGGAATCCAAATATGTAATCCGTTGATCGTGTCCCTATCATGCTGAACATGGAACTGTCCCCCTCTCTTCATCTGTCTAGAAAATGCCAAACACGGGGAAAACCCCTCAGGTTGTTTTCCCTCTTCGTCTGCAATGTGTAGTACTGCGTTAGAACACCCCTTGCTCTACATATTGACATGTCATCCTTAGTGATGCATCTATTTGCTTCATATTTATTGTTTCTTCCCCTCTTCTCTCCGGTAGACCCCGAGACCGGTGTTGCCCCTGTGATGGACTACGTCACCAACTACCTTTCTGCCCTTTCATCAGAGCTTCCAGGCAAGCAAGCCCCCCTTGATCATTCCTATATCGCCTATTCCATTATCTATCATACTTGCATGAGATTTTTCTAATGTATTTGATTCCTCCTATTTTGATGCATAGCCTACTTTTCATAACCTGCTTTTGTGCCTTTACTGCTTATCTTATATTCTTAGTATAGGTTGGTTAGTTATCCACCAGTGACCCCTCACCTTGTCCTAGTTGCCCCCGCTTGATGATCGATAACTCGATCAATGTGATCGATGTCCAGAGCCTGACACATCACATCACACCCCCTTAGTTGTACGACACTGTAGGGTTACTATCGAGTGCTGATTGTGATACCTCGTATAGCACTTCTGATAAGATCTCTATAGTGTAGTTAATCAGTTGTGGTCTGCGAAGGGTGATTCCTCCTTCACCATGTTGGAAATGTGCCCTAGAGGCAATAATAAATTGGTTATTATCATATTTCCCTATTCATGATAATCGTTTATTATCCATGCTAGAATTGTATTGAACGGAAACTCATATACATGTGTGGATACATAGACAACAACGTGTCCCTAGTGAGCCTCTACTAGACTAGCTCGCTGATCAAAGATGGTTAAGGTTTCCTAACCATAGACATGAGTTCTTATTTCATTATGGGATCACATCATTAGGATAATGATGTGATGGACAAGACCCAACTGTAAGCATAACATTTGAACGTATTACTTTATTGTTATTGCTTTCTTCATGTCAAGTATCTGTTGCCAAGACCATGAGATCATGCAACTCCCTAACTCCGGAGGAATACGTTGTGTGTATCAAATGTCACAACGTAACCGGGTGACTATAAAGATCCTCTACAGGTATCTCCGAGGGTGTCTGTTGAGTTGGCATGGATCAAGACTAGGATTTGTCACTCTCTGTGATGGAGAGGTATCTCAGGGCCCACTTGGTAATACAATATCACAACAGGCTTGCAAGAAATGTGACTAAGGAGTTAGTCATGGGATCTTGTATTACGGAACAAGTAAAGAGACTTGTCGATAACGAGATTGAACTAGGTATGGAGATACCAACGATCGAATCTCGGGCAAGTACCATACCGATGGACAAAGGGAACTGCATACGGATTAGCTGAATTCTTGACATCGTAGTTCGACCGATAAAAATCTTCGTAGAATATGCAGGAGCCAATATGGGCATCCAGATCCCGCTATTGGTTATTGACCGTAGAGGTGTCTCGGTCATGTCTGCATAGTTCTCGAAACCGCAGGGTCTACAAACTTAATGTTTGGTGATGATCTAAGTATAGTTGAGTTATTGTGTTGGTGACCAAAGATTGTTCGGAGTCCCAGATGAGATCTCGGACATCATGAGGAACTCCGGAATGGTCTGGAGGTAAAGAGTCATATATGGAAAGTTGTTATCGGGATTGCGAAAAAAGTTTGAGTTTTTTCGGTACCGGGAAGGTTCTAAAAGGTTTCGAAGTGGGCCCCACCTGCATAGGGGACCCACATGAATGTGGGTAGTGGGTAAGTCCCCACAACCGTGGTCTAGGCGCATGAAGATCCTCTCTTACAAGGAATAGTATCATATCCCAAAGGGATAAGATCAGGATCCCTAAAAAATGGTGGATAGCGATCGGTGGGGAAGGAAAAGAGGGATTTCCTTCCTCCCCCTTTGGCCAACGACCCTACGGCCTTGTAGGGCAAGCCACCAGCCCATCCATGCCTATATAAAGGGGGGGAGGCATTTGGGGCAGCAACCCTTCAACCCTTGCCCGTCTCCATCCCGTTACACCTCCTCCACCTAGCGCAGACGCTTGGTGGAGCCCTGCTGAGATTGCCCCACCATCACCGCCACCACGCCATCGTGCTGCCAAGAACTCGAGCTACAAATTCATCCTCTCTCGTTGGATCGAGGAGGTGATGGTGTCACCAAGCTGTACGTGTTTTGAACACGGAGGTGTCGTCCATTCGACACTTGATCGGGAGTTCGTGGGACGGATCGTGACCGGATCATGAAGACGTTTGACTACATCAACTGCGTTTCTTAAATGCTTCCGCTTAGCAATCTACGATGGTATGTAGATCCAAAATCTCCTCTCGTAGATGGTCATATCCTAGATTGATCTTGGTGAGCGTAGGAATTTTTTGTTTCCCATGCAACGGTCTCCAACACACCACTCCCGACATGACTCTGTCGTGAAACACCTCAAGTGTGGACCTCGAGGGTGATTCCTCCAAGTTCACCTTGATGGTTACATCGAGTGGAATCCAGCGAGGGTGATTCCTCGGATTCCCCCTTGATGTTAAGGACACACGATTACTTTGACTTTACCCCAGAACCATGATGAAATCGGGTCGGCCCCGAGGGGTAGCCGTGAGAGATATGTGATGAGTGATGTGGAGCCGGGTTGACCTGGAGGGTACCCGCGAGATTTCTATGCGGCACGGCCAGGAATTCTTAGCTCTTGCCGTAAGTCCGTGAGAAGGAGCAACGGGACCACATACCGTGGATCATTGATCGTTACCGCGCGCTCCCAAGACACTAACGGTTTCGATATGTGATCTAAGTATGTTAGATTACGGGCTCCGCAAACACAAGAAGTTCGAACACAGGGGCGTGAATGAAGATCTCTCCCACTCACGTCTACCTAGCGTCTCGCCCACGTCGATGAAGAGATTCAAGTGAACAACAAGTAAAGCACACAAGATTTTACCCAGGTTCAGGCCACCTTGCGGTGTAAAACCCTACTTCCTGCTTTGGTGGATTGGCCCCGGGAGGGCTTGAATATGGATGAGTATAGTGGTTCCTGAGCTCGGGATGAGGGCTCGGGAGGGTCAGGAGGCAAGAGTTCTTGCTCCCTTATGCGAGGGCAGAGTTTCTAGATTTGATCGACTTCTGTTCCCTCATAGTGGGGATCCTAGCTACTTATATAGGCGACCAGGGTCCTCTTCCCCCGAAATGTTTAGGCGGGAAGGGATCCCACAACGGCCATTTTGAGCGGGAACACAAGGACGTTCTTGTACTGACAAAAGTGGTCTTCGCCTGCAAAAGGATCAGGTGGTGACGCGGTGGTGGGCTCGGTGGTGACATCCTCCCTGTCGTGCTTGTGGTCTTCGGTCTTGTTGCACCGAAGGGGAAATCTTTGTTCCGTTCCTCGGGAACCTGCACCTGCGCTGTCTCCTTTGCACCAAAATGGCAACTGTGCCGCTGGCGCGCACTGGCACTCGCTGGCGCGGTGCGTCACTTCTTGCGTCACTGCCTCCTCCTGAGGCAGGCTTGGCCTTGGATTCTCCGCCCCTCCGGAGCTATCTAGCCGAGGCCGCTCCTGAGGGAGTCTCGATGTCATTCTCCTCGCGAGGCCTAGCCCCCTCGCGGGGGTCTTGGGTAGCTGGTCTATCAGCTGGGCCGTACCAGGCCGTGGTAGGAGCGCGTCGCGGCCCGCAGACAGGCAGGTCTAGGTACCCTGGTTCCCAGGACACCGACAGTAGCCCCCGGCGCCAAGGCGCGCGCGGAGTTGGCTTTGGGGCGAAGCCTTAGCCGAGGACAGAGCGCCGAGGGCCCCAAAAAGGCTGCGGGCCAGGCTGGCGGGTGACAGTTGGATGGGGCGTGGGCGACTCTGCTTCCCACACAGTCTCGGCAACCGTGTAACTTGACAAAAGGGGGCTGTCTTTGTTGTAGAGGATTTATCGCTTCCCTTCCTTCCTGCTTAGATCCCCTTCTCCTTCGCCTCCGGCCTTCCTAAATCGCCTGCATCCTACGGCACCTCAGCAATGGCGAAGAAAAGCAACGGTGCCGCGCAGACGTCTGGATCTGCTTCTTCCCTTGAGGCGGCGCTCGAGGAGTCCACCATCACCGAGGAGGGGGACTACTCGGAGGTCCAGTCTTTCTTGGCGAGCGTCCACAACGAGCATGGCCCGACGGGGATTTGGGTCGGATCCACCGCGGCGTGGATCTTGTCGAAGTCCTGCTACCCCTTCTTCCTCTGCAACATCTCTGTCGGGCTCATGCCGCCCTTCTCGAAGTTCTTCTACGCCATCCTGGACCTTTACCAGGTGCACACTCTCCACATCCAGCCTCGCTCCATCTTCGTCTTGTCGATCTTCACCTTTTATTGCGAGGCGCTTGTGGGGGTGAAACCGACCGTCGCCCTCTTCCGCCACTTCTTCCCCATGCGGCGGTACGACGAGGGTCCGTGCTCGGGCTGTGTCTCCTTCGTCTTCCAGCGTTAGGGCTGCCGGCTGATGACAGCCGGGAAGAAGATAGACTCCCACAGGAAGAGGTGGGTCTATCTGGATGCCCAGCGCATTCATCCGCTGCTGGCGCTGTCTACCGCCCGTCCGGCGAAACGCGCTGGCTGGAGCTACGCGAAGCTCACCGACCCCCTTGCCGAGCCTGTCCTGGCAAGGATAGAAGCCGACTTGGGCTCGAGGCTTGAAGGGGCCCAGATTGTGAAGGAGTTCATGAGGCAGCGTTTGGCGCCGCTGCAAGCACACTCGCGCCCCATGTGGGAGCTAATGGGGAATGACGACAGGCTCCGGCTGCGCTCGGGGACACTAGCCGAGGCCGACCTGGACCTTGCCTTAGTCACTCTTCTGGGAATGGTTCTTGAGGACCTCTCGGGGGCCCACCTGCCGCTGTACAGCCGTCCTGACAAGGCCGAGCTGCTGAAGGCCGTGTCAGGTTTTGGGGTGCCCGTGGCCGCTCAGCCCACGGTTGACGTATCCTCCGGTGCCGACGAGGAGGAGTCGGAGGAGACCCTGGGCGACGAGGACCGGGTTGACGAGGGGGACTCCTCCGAGGCGTCCACTGAAGAAGTGGCGTCGGGCGCAGGTGCTGCCGGACGGCCCCAGGTGACCACTCCGTGTCGATCCGGACGCGCTGCGTCCAGGGGAAGCAATGCGGCGACCCCGCCGAGGAGCGCCGTGCCAGCGAAACTGGTGACCACGACTGCGCTCAAGTCTGTGGCCTCGCGCCTTGCCAAGATCCGGACTGCCGGCACGCCCGTAGCGCCAGCGGCTGCGGCCGACCTGTTCTCTTGGCGCAGCAGCCTGGGTGGCGTGATGAAGAAGGTGAAGGGGGAGGTCACGTCGCGGTGCCCCGCTCCTCCTGCCGTTGCTGTGGCTGCGGAGAAGGGTGCCACAGCTTTGCGCGCCTCGGCCAGCTGGGCCACCGAGCATGCGGCGGCGGCGTCTCCTGAGGGCGTCGTTGATGTTTGCGAGGCCGCGGCGGCTCCCGCTCGGACTGCTCCAGCAAGGGGAGCCGGAGCCCTCGAGCCCCTGGTCGAGCAGCCGGTCTTGTTGGCGCCCATCCGCCAGCCGATGCAACCTGGCCCTGAGACCTTGGAGGCCGCCTTCGCTGCGCTGGGTTGGCTCCATGCCGAACTTCAGGGTGGTGATTGCCGCGCGATGGAAGGACACCTGGGGCTGATCTCTGGGTGGCTCCTGGTAGACGAGTCTGCATGGGCCTCCTGGAGCAAGGCCTCAGTGGTTGCTGCCAAGGGTGAAGAGGAAGTTGCGGGAGCCACGCGGGCACGCGATGCCACGTGAGCCGACGCTGCGTCCTTCGAGAAGCGCAACCACAAGGCGGAGAGCGAGCTGGAAGCCCTTCCCGAGGAAGGTGCCAGGCGTGCCCTGGAGCTTGAAAGGTTGGAGAAGGAGCTCAAGGCGCAGAAGGCTGAGACGTCCCGGCTGCAGCAGGAGCAGCTCGCTAATTGCGCGAGCCTGGAGAAGCTGAAGGCCAAGGCCGAGCATGCCAGGGCGACCCAAGCTGCGCGTGAGAAGGAAGACGCCCTTGCGGCCTCGGCAGTGGTGAGCTGCGAGGCCCTTGCCGCCTTCGAGCTCGAGGCCCGTACGGCGATGCGGGCTGCTTATGGGGAAGGGTTCGAGAAGCCCCTGGCCGCCCCGGAGGGTGGCCCCGCCGGGCTCCTTGCCGCGCTTGTGAAGTCCCTACGCGAGGTTGCGGCCGCAATTTGCTAGTTAGCAGACGTCGAAAGCCTCATGCTCCTTACCTTGGCCCTGATGCAGGTGTGCGGCCACCTAAGTCTCCGTGATCCTGCTCTTGACCTGGCCTCGCTGTCCGAGCCCGTGACCGCGAGCATAGAGAGCGCGGCTGCTAAGACCCTGGAGGCGAAGGTCACGGAACTGGTGGAGGCGTTCCTCCGGGTTGCTGCTACCGCGGCCGAGGAGGCGGAGACCGGTGATGACGCGCTTGGTGATGCCTGACATGTTCCTGTTTAGATGAAGGAGATGCAAGTGCCTCGGGGAGGCGTAAGGACTCATTTGAATTTGGAGGACTTGGTATTATTGTAATAACTAGATTGAACTTGATGATTTCCTTGCTTCCTTCCTTTCATGTTTGCTTAGGTTCTCTGCGTCGGCAGGGCCCAACCCCGTGCATACCTCGATCGCCATTGAGCCCTCCGGGTGACCGGGGTTATCGTAATAACTAGACTCAAGGAATGAGGGGCTACATGGCTAGTGAGGCCCCTGGGTCGCGATGCCAAGGGGTCCCCCTCGACGTTCAAGCGATCTCGTTTGCATTCTGCATCGGCAGGGCCCAGCCCCGCGCATACCTTGACCGTCATTGAGCACCGGGCTCAAGGAGTGAGGGGCTACGTGACTAGTGAGGCCCCTGGGTCGCGATGCCTAGGGGTCCCCCTTGATGTACGAACGGCTCTCATGAGGGGCAACGAGCACCATACCTTGCTCACGAGCCTTCGCCTAGGATGGGGGCACAAGAAAGCCAGGTGTCTGGGCACCTGGTAGGGTGGCGTCTGCCAGGCGTGAACTGAGCATAGCCCCCGTGCCTAGCCCCCTTCACGACAACTATCCAAGGAGAAGTTGTGAGCATCGTGAGATGAAAAGCTCCTTGAGGTTGGCGCGATCGCTGGGGGCCGCCCTCAGTTGTTTATAACTAGCGCGGAGCATAGAGCTACCACACTTGCGCGGAGTGTGTGCATGACCGCGCCTCGGTCGTAGCGGCCAGCGCGGAGCTTGGTGCTTCCACTGGTTCGTGGGAGGGAGCCTCCCACCGAGAGAGACTCCGGGGCGAGTACAACCCTGTCTTGACACGTGGCTTGCACAGCAGGACAGCCAAGGTGTATATGGGCCCTCCTCAGGACGAGTTGAACGACTCTGAGGAATTTCTCGTGAGCTTACACATCACCCACGAGACCCTACCCTGAGGCGGGTTGCGCCTAAGTCTTCTTCTGCAAAATGTGAAAAGAGAGGTGTTGTGTCGACCTGCGCCGAGTGCATCTCTAGAGGGCATCGCATGAGAAGGCCGCAGCACCAACGACCCCAGGAGGTGACGTTAGCGGGACAGACCCGTAAGACAGAGCTCAGCCGCTGGATTTATCGACGCTGCAGGGATGGACCCGAGCACGGACGCCCTGCCCAGTCTTCTCATGCAACAGTCCAAAAGAAAAACAACCAACGTGCGGTTCCCGCGTGAGTGAGGCACCTGCCATGGGCCCTACTTACCCATCCACGATTAGCCCATGCGAGAACAAGGCACCAAGGACCACGGGAGGTGACGTCACGGGAATGGCTCGCGAGACTGAGCTCGGCCCTTGGGTTTAGCGACGCTGCAGGGACGGACCCGAGCACAAATGTCGTGCCAGTCCTTAACCATGGGGCGGTCGCGAGTGGGCTCGCAAGGGCTCATGACCTTAGTGGTGGTGAGAACGCCAAGCATATAATGCAAATAGGAAGAACCAACTAGCCTTGATTCATGCGCAAGAAAAGAGACGGCTGCAAGGGGATAGCCCCCAGCAGCTCGAGGGTGATGCAGCCCGGGGGGTGCCCTCGATTGAATACCTAAAACGTCACCTGACACTTGTCGAAGAAGAGTTGGGGAAGCTGAAGACGCAAGCCGTGCGGGTTGCCCCTGAGGATCGTCAGGCTCCTGAGGTCTAGGGGCTCCGGAGGCCCTCAGTGGTCGCGGGGGTCCGGTTCTCTCTCTGTCTGGACCACCTATCACTGAGCCTCCCGAGCCCCCAATGCCTGCCACACAAGGCGCTGGAACGTGGCAGCTGCGTTGCGGAAGCCGAAGAGCGTGCGGATGTAGCTGCAGGGGAGGGCCCTCCTCCAGCCGACCGCCGTTCGCCAGAAGGGCTCCAAATAAGCGGCTCGGTTGAGACCCGCGACATCGATGCAAACGCGGAAGTGGTCGCTCGGGTTGCGGGTAGGAGTGCTTGGCATCGTGCGGTTACGCCCACCCCGTATGAGCCTTGCGTATGGAAGTTCCTTGGTAACCTGGTTGATGAAGTCCTGAGCCCCCGGCACCGTACGGCTCACGCTGTGCTCACAAAAACGCGCATCGAGACACGCCTGCAGGTGGTGCCCGAACACCTCCCTCGAGACGCTGGTCGGGTCGGAGACACTCCACAGGAGAGCCCCCGAGCCCGTCCTGAGAGGGGTGTCGGGCGCGCCTCCCTATGTGAGGGTGGAGGGCGCCCCGTCAGCAGGCGCGAGTCCTCAGGCGGAACCGTCAGGAGCCCCTGCGTCCTGAGGTCTGTTGGCGGGCAGGTTCTTCTTCTTCTTGGGGGCGGTTTGCAGGGCGAACATGGCTCCATCCTCGTCAAAGCTCTCGACCGCTGCGGTCTGGTAGGCACGTTCCAGGGAACGCACTGCTTCCTTCTCGTCGGAGGCGATCGTGATGACTCAGCCACTCCCGGGCATCTTGAGGACGTTGTAGCCGTGATGGGTCGCTGCCATGAACTTGGCGAGGGCAGGATACACAAGGATGGTGTTGTACGGGAGGTGGATGTTGGCGATGTCGGAGTCGATGAGCTCGATGTGATAGTTGTCGCGGTCACCAAAGGTGACGGGGAGGCGGACCTGTCCCATCGGGAGTGTGGAGCCATCCATGACTCCGTAGAATGGCTTGGTCGGGTGGAGTTGATTGTAGGGGACCTGGAGTATCTCTAATGTCTAGACAGAGAGGATGTTGAGCCCTGCTCCGCCGTCCCTGAGGGTCTTGATCATGAGGACGTTGCTGATGGTCGGGGTGCAGAGCATCGGGAGAGTGCTTGGGGTTGCGGTGCACTTAAGCTGGTCCTTGGGGTCGAAGGCGATGACCTGCTTGGTCCACCTGAGGTCGCGCCCGGCGTCCGGCCTAGGAAGCGCAGCGTTCACCTCACGAGCGAACTTCTTGAAGATGCGATGGGAAGCCGGAGCATGGGCTCCTCCCAAGATGCATGCAACCGCACGCGGCTCCTGAAAGCCCCCTGCTCCATCTCCCTGGCGGTCTTCATCGTTCCTTCTTGGCGGTGGTGGCAGCGGAGGAAGACCTCCGTTGCCCTGAGGGCGACCCTCACGAGGCTGGTCACGCCAGGGGCCGTCACGAGGCTGCTCCTGCCAGTGGTCTTCACGAGGCTGCTCACGCCACCCTTGGCGCGAGTTCCTGCAATCCCAGCATCCTCCACCACGGCCTCCTCCGCGGCCGTAGCCAAGGTTGTCGCGCTCAGGGCGCTGTCCGACACGCCCGCCGCGCATCGCACTGAGCTCCTGACAGTCGTTGGTGTTGTGGTTGTGGACATCATGGAAGACGCAGTACGGACGGTTGTCTCTGGGGGTTCATTGTAGCCGCAGCCACGCTTCACTTCTGGATCCACTGCCAGCACGGTGGGTCCCTTGCGCTTTGCTTGCTTGGCCTTGGCCTTCTTGTCGTCTGCCTCCGATACAGGCAGCTCCTGGAGGGAGAGGCGTCCTTCCTCCGCCCTGGCGCACTTTGCCGCGAGCTTGAAGATCTCAAGGGTTGTGCATAGGTCCTCGTGGATGGCGAGCTCCTCCCTCATCCAGACGTCACGGACACCATCGGAGAACACCGAGATGATGGCCTCATCTGAGACCCTGGGGATCCGGAGGCGCATGGTGTTGAAACATTGGATGTACTTTTGCAGGGACTCCCCCGGCTGCTGCTTCACGCGGCGTAGATCCGCGGCCGCCGGGGCTCGGTCACGGGTGCCCTGGAAGTTGGCGACAAAACGCTCACGAAGATCCCCCAGGAGGAGATGGATCCCACGGGGAGGTTCAGGAGCCAGGAGTGTGCGCCACCCTTGAGAGCCATGGGGAACCAGTTCGCCATGACCTGCTCGGTGCCGTTGGACGCCTCCATGCTCAGCTTGTAGAGTTGGAGGAACTCTGTGGGGTCGGTGGTGCCATCGTAGCGCGGAGGCAGATCCGGCTAGAACTTGCCGGGCCAGACGAGGCGCCGTAGCTCGGGAGCTAAGGCGCGACATCCAGCCACGCTCATGATTGCAGGCGCTCCCTGCGCCTATGGTGCTGGTTCTTGGGGCGCTGGCGCCAGAACCTCCTGTGGTGCACGGTCTTGGTGCTGCGGGACAAGGGGCCCGGGAGCTCCTGCCTGGGGATGCGGGATCACCTGGCAGCTCTCCTCGTCGCGCGCATGGGCCATGCGGGGCGGCTCATGCCGCGGAGCCTCGCACCTGACTTCCTGGCCGGCGCCGTAGAGTGGAGGTGGAGCCGGGACACCATGGCCCTCGTTCGCCACCATGGGCAACGGGGGACGGGAGGAGTGAGTTGATGCAGGTACCTCCTCGGCGGCGTTGACGATCTCGGTGATGCGATGGAGCCACTCGTCGTAGAGGTCGTCCGCCGGGCGGTAGCGCAGGAGCTCCCGCGCCATCAATAGCCCAGGCTGCTGGTAGACCGGCCCGCGGCGGACTAGCGAGGACGACGCCGCGGCCGGTGAGGGTGACGGCATCGCCTTGCGGCCATCGCGCCGCACGGACAGCGGTAGTGACGAGTCCTGCTGCTCGTGGACGGCCGGGTCGGTGGTGCCATTGGTGACCGGCGAGTTGGGGCGGAGCGGCGCACCGTTGCCCGCGGGCGCCGTCTGAGCGACGTTCGCGGCGCGGCGGGCGGCACATGCTAGGCGTGTGTCCACCATGGCAGTGGAGCGAAGTCGACGATGAGAGCGGGTCGAGGTGGTCGGAGAGGCGAGATCTCGACACGCCCCCTACCTGGCGCGCCAAATGTCGGATTATGGGCTCCGCAAACCCAAGAAGTTCGAACACAGGGGCGTGAACGACAATCTCTCCCACTCACATCCACCTAGTGTCTCGCCCTCGTTGATGAAGATATTCAAGTGAACAACAAGTAAAGCACACAAGAATTTACCCAGGTTCAGGCCACCTTGCGGTGTAAAACCCTACTTCCTGCTTTGGTGGATTGGCCTCGGGTGGGCTTGAATATGGATGAGTACATTGGTTCCTGAGCTCAGGAGGACGGCTCAGGAGGGTCAGGAGGCAACAATTCTTGCTCCCTTATGCGAGGGCAGAGTTTCTAGATCTGATCGACTTTCGTCCCCTAATAGTGGGGATCCTAGCTACTTATATAGGCGGCCAAGGTCCTCTTCCCCCTAAATGTTTAGGCGGGAAGGGATCCCACAACGGCCATTTTGAGCGGGAACACAAGGACGTTTTTGTCCTGACAAAAGTGGTCTTCGCCTGCAAAAGGATCAGGCGGTGACGCGGTGGTGGGCTCGGTGGTGACATCCTCCATGTCGTCCTTGCGGTCTTCGGTCTTGTTGCACCGAAGGGGAAACCTTTGTTCCATTCCTCGGGAACCTGCGCCTGCGCTGTCTCCTTTGCACCAAAATGGCAACTGCGCCGCTGGCGCGCGCTGGCACCCGCTGGCGCGGTGCGTCACTGCTTGCGTCACTGCATCCTCCTGAGGCAGGCTTGCCTTGGATTCTCCGCCCCTCCGGAGCTACCTAGCTGAGGCCGCTCCTGAGGGAGTCTCGATGTCGTTCTCCTCGCGAGGCCTAGCCCCCTCGCGAGGGTCTTGGGAAGCTGGTCTATCAGTTGGGCCATACCAGGCCGTGGTAGGAGCGTGTCGTGGCCCGCAGACAGGCAAGTCTGGGTACCCTGGTTCCCAGGACGTCGACAGAGTAGGCCTCTGCCTTTTCGCACTGACCACCTGAAGTCTACAACACAACCTTCTTCTTGTAGACTCGTGTTGGGCCACCAAGAGTAGAGTTTTGTAGGATAGTAGCAATTTTCCCTCAAGTGGATGACCTAAGGTTTATCAATCAGTGGGAGGCGTAGGATGAAGATTGTCTCTCTCAAGTAACCCTGCAACCAAATAACAAAGAGTCTCTTGTGTCCCCGACACACCCAATACAATGGTAAATTGTATAGGTGCACTAGTTCAACGAAGAGATGGTGATACAAGTGCAATATGTATGGTAGATATAGGTTTTTGTAATCTGAAAATATAAAAACAGCAAGGTAACTAATGATAAAAGTGAGCACAAACGGTATTGCAATGCTTCGAAACAAGGCCTAGGGTTCATACTTTCAGTAGTGCAAGTTCTCTCAAGAACGATAACATAATTAGATCATATAACAGTCGCTCAACATGCAACAAAGAGTCACTCGAAAATCACTAATAGCGGAGAACAAACTAAGAGATTATTGTAGGGTACGAAACCACCTCAAAGTTATTCTTTCTGATTGATCTATTGGGCTATTCCTATAAGTGTCACAAATAGCCCTAGAGTTCGTACTGAAATAACACCTTGAGACACACATCAACCAAAACCCTAATGTCACCTAGATACTCCAATGTCACCACAAGTATCTGCGGGTTTGATTATAAGACAAGCATCACAAAATCTCAGATTCATCTATTCAAACCAACACAAAGAACTTCAAAGAGTGCCCCAAAGTTTCTACCGGAAAGTCAAGACGAAAATGTGTGCCAACCCCTATGCATAAGTTCACAAGGTCACTGAACCCGCAAGTTGATCACCAAAACATACATCAAGTACATCACGTGAATACCCCCATTGTCACCACAGATAAGCACATGCAAGACATACATCAAGTGTTCTCAAATCGTTAAAGACTCAATCCGATAAGACAACTTCAAAGGGAAAACTTAATTCATTACAAGAAGGTAGAGGGAGAGAAACATCATAAGATCCACCTATAATAGCAAAGCTCACGGTACATCAAGATCGTGCCATATCAAGAACACAAGAGAGAGAGAGAGAGAGAGAGAGAGAGAGAGAGAGAGAGAGAGAGAGATCAAACACATAGCTACTGGTACATACCCTCAGCCCTGAGGGTGAACTACTCCCTCCTCATCATGGAGACAGCCAGGATGATGAAAATGGCCACCGGTGATGGTTTCCCCCTCCGGCAGGGTGCCGAAACAGGGTCCCGATTTGTTTGTCATGGCTATAGAGGCTTTCGGCGGCGGAACTCCCGAACGAGGTTTGTTTTCAGAGGTTTCACTATTTACAGGATTTTTTGGGATTGGGGGCAAGTCCATGGGACCCACTAGGCGGCCACACGGTAGGGGGCGCCCCCCACCCATGTGGTGTCCTCGTGGCTCCTCTAGTCCACCTCCGGCGCTCCGTGGGCTTCTTTTGGTCCATAAAATATCACCAAAAAGTTTCATTCCGTTTGGACTCTGTTTGATATTCCTTTTCTGCGAAACTCAAAAACAAGGAAAAAACAGAAACTGGAACTGGGCTCTGGGTTAATAGGATAGTCCCAAAAATCATATAAAATAGCATATAAATGCATATAAAATATCCAAGATAGCGAAAATGCCAAACGGAGACCGAGCTCCATGGAGGCCTTTATTTGAAAACTTTAAAATTCAAACTTTTTAGTTTCAAAAAATTCTGAAAATAAATACACATATACCTAGATACATAATGTATATGTGTCCAAATTTTCAGGTCGAAATGCATTAAAATGTGTGCTACACAAAAAAGACAAATCTAGGGCCTTTTAGCATATATACGGTTCATCTATAAAATCCATGATTTTGGTTTTTTTGTGCAGCTTGCAATTCAAGGTATTTCATCGTGAAATTTTTCACACATACACTTTACATCCTTGCATACATGTGTACTTTTTTTCAGAATTTTTTGAAACTAAAATTTATGAATTTTGAACTATTCAAAATAAAGGGCTCCGTGGAGCTCGGTCTCCAAAATGCCCTACTCCCAAGATAGATAATATAATAGCATGGAACAATCAAAAATATAGATACGTTAGAGACGTATCAAGCATCCCCAAACTTAATTCTTGCTCGTCCTCGAGTAGGTAAATGATAAAAATAGATTTTTTTTATGTGGAATGCTACCCAACATATTTATCAAGGTAATATTCTTTATTGTGGCATGAATGTTCAGATCTATAAGACTCAAAATAAAAGTTTCTCAGTATCAAAACAATAATACTTTAATCATACCAAAAGCAATCTATAAAGCTTCAAAAAATTACATGTCTAAAGAACGCTATCCCTACAAATCATATAATCCTTATGCACCCTTTTCTTAACACAAAGCACCACTCATGCCCATCCCGGAGTCAGCCAAGCAATTGCTTTCTGCTCTACTCTTTCAAACTTTTTTCAACTCTTCATGCAAAATATGAGCGCGAGCCATGGACATAGCATTATGGGTGGAATGGAGGTGGTAATAGACAAAAGGTGGGAGAAAGTATCACATTAACTAGGCAAATTAATGGACTATGGAGATGTCCATCAATCGATATCAATGTGAGTGAGTAGGGATTTCCATGTAACGGATGCACTAGAGCTATAAGTGTATGAAAGCTCAAAAAGACAACTAGTGGGTGTGCATCAACTTGCTTGCTCATGAATACCTAGGGCGTTTGAGGAAGCCCATCGTTGGAATATACAAGCCAAGTTCTATAATTAAAAATTCCCACTAGTGATATATGAAAGAGTCAACATAGGAGACTCTCTATCATCGAGAACATGGTGCTACTTTGAAGCACAAGTGTGGAAAAGGATAGTAACATTGTCCCTTCTCTCTTTTTTCTCTCATTTTTTTAAGACTCCTCTTTTTTTTGGAGTCTCTTTTTCTCTTTTTTAGAGACTCTTTGGCCTCTCTCTTTTTATAACCCCACATGGGACAATGCTCTAATAATGATGATCATCACACTTTTATTTACTTACAACTCGATATTACAACTCAATGCTAGAACAAAGATATGACTCTATATGAATGCCTCTGGCGGTGTACTGGGATGTGCAATGACCAAGAGTTACATGTATGAAATATGAACGGTGGCTTTGCCATGAATACTATGTCGACCACATGATCATGCAAAGTAATATGACAATGATGAAGCGTGTCATAATAGACGGAATGGTGGAGCTACATGGCAATATATCTCGGAATGGCTATGGAAATGCCATAATAGGTAGGTAAGGTGGCTATTTTGAGGAAGGTATAAGGAGGGTTTTATGCACCAGCGAAAGTTGCGCGGCACTAGAGTGGCTAGCAAGCTGGAAGGGTGAGAGTGTGTATAATCCATGGACTCAACATTAGTCATAAAGAACTACATACTTATTGCGAAAAATCTACTTATCCCTCAAAGCAAAGCACTACGACGCATGCCCCTAGGGGGGGTTGGTAGGAGTTAACCATCATGCTCCCCCGACCTTCCTGCAAAGATGAAACAATCAAGATACAGTGCGCGCCAATTTGGTTACATAGGCCATACGTGCATGCTTCGGGAATCAAACCTTAACATAATTATTTCTTTAACCTCACAAACTACCACTAGCATTACCCTAATATTACCATCTTAACATCTCAAAACAATAAAAAGGGGTCAAAGTTTTCCTAGATTCAATGCTCTATATGAAAGTTTTTATTATATCTCCCTTGGATGTCCATCATATTAGGACTAAATTCATAACTCAAGCAAATTACCATGTTGTTTAGATACTCTCAAAATAATATAAGTGAAGCATGAGAGTTCATCAATTTCTACAAAATAAAACCATCGTCGTGCTCTAAAAAGATATAAGTGAAGCAATAGAGCAACTGACAAACTACTCTGAAAGGATATAAGTGAAGATCAATGAGTAGTCAAATAAGTAACTAGCTATGATAATACCCTCTCTCATTTAAGAATTTCAGATCTTAAGTACTTTATTCAAACAGCAAGCAAAACAAAATAAAATGACATTGCAAGGATAGCACATACCATGTGAAGAAGCAAAAACTTAGGCTAAACCGATACTAACCGATAATTATTGATGAAGAAAGGTGGGATGCCTACCGGGGCATCCCCAAGCTTAGATGCTTGAGACTTCTTGAAATATTATCTTGGGATGCCTTGGGAATCCCAAAGCTTGAGCTTTTGTGTCTCCTTAATTCCCCTCATGTCGCGGTTTCCCTAAATCTTAAAAAACTTCATCCACACAAAACTCAACAGGAACTCGTGAGATAGGTTAGTATAAATCAACTCAAAACCTTATCATTCCATACTGTAGAAAATCACTAAAATTATAATTTGACATTGCAAACTAATTGCCTCGGCATATTTAATACTCTTATCCTCAAATAGAATCATTAAACATGCAAACAATGCAAACATAACACCAATCTGTCTAAACAGGACAGTCTGTAAAGAGTGGAAGTGTCCTCATACTTCCCTAACTCTAAAAATTATGAAAAATTACCACGTTACAGAAAACTTATTCATTCTAACTTTGTAAACATTTCAAGAATTTATCACGTTCTAACTATCCAGAAGAATTAAGACAATGATATAAAACTTTCTGTTTTCAAACATCAACATATATACTTGGAAAATAAGCATGGTAAAGGCTATACTTGTCTTTTTTAGTGAACCAAAAGATACAAAAACTTATTCTGAATAACAGCAAGCAAATCTAAACAAAATAAAATGAGGTTCCAAGCAAAACACATATCATGTGGTGAATAAAAATATAGCCTCAAGTAAAGTTACCGATAAACGAAGACGAATGAGGGGATGCCTTCCCGGGGCATCCCCAAGCTTAGGCTCTTGGCCATCCTTTAATTGTACCTTGGGGTGCCTTCGGCATCCCCAAGCTTATGCTCTTTCCACTCCTTATTCCATAGTCCATCAAATCCTTACCCAAAACTTGAAAACTTCACAACACAAAACTCAACAAAAAATCTTCTGAGCTCCGTTAGTATAAGAAAGCAAATCACCACTTAGGTACTGTTCTGAAATCATTATAAATTCATATTAGCATTATATATACTGTATTCCAACTTTCCCATGGTTCATACCTCCCGATACTAGCCATAGATTCATCAAAATAAGCAAACAACACATAGAAAACAGAATCTGTCAAAAACAGAACAGTCTGTAGTAATCTGAAAACTTCACATACTTCTGTAACTCTAAAAATTCTGAAACAATTGGACGGTATGGAGAATTTTTATATCAATTTTTTGTAAAAATTTTAGAAGGTTTAGACGTTCAAGTGAATTATTGAATTTTTTGCACTGGGCGCAAAAGTTTCTGTTTTTCTGCAAAATCAAGTCAACTATCAACGACACTACCCCAAGGGCTTTACATGGCCCTTTATTGGAAAAAAAACTATAAAACATGATTAATACAGTAGCTTAATGATGTGAACACACAAAAACAGTAGGTAAAAGTATTGGTCTGTCTCACAACAAGCGCTTTTCTTTAACGCCTTTTAGCTAGGCATGATGATTTCAATGATGCTCACATAGAAGTAAAGAATTGAAACGCAAAAAGAGCATCATGAACCGCATGACAAGCACATTTAATTCTAACCCACTTCCTATGCATAGGGATTTTGTGAGCAAACAATTTATGGGAACAAGAATCAACTAGCATAGGAAGGCAAAACAAGCAATTCTTCAAAACTTTCAACACATAGAGAGGAAACTTGATATTATTGCAATAGGTAGAAGCATATGTTCCTGTCTCATAATAATTTTCAGGGGCATCATGAATGAATTCAACAATATATCTATCACATACAGTATTCTTTTCATGATCCACAAGCATAGAAATTTTACTACTCCCAACATAAGAAAAATTATTCTCATGAATAGTAGTGGGAGCATCATATGAAACTTGAATACTATAGACTGTTTCCACATTAAAATAGTAATGTTCAGTAAAAGGATATTCAAAATAGTGATAATAATTATCACTACTTCTTATAACATAAGTATCATCACAATAATCATCATATGTAGGAGGCATGCTTGCATCCTAATAAGTTTGCTCATCAAAACTTGGGGGACTAAAAATATCATCTTCATCAAACATAGCATCCCCATGCTTGTGGCTTTGCATATCATAAGCATAATGTCGGTGTATTTGGATCGACACCTATGGGATCGCAAGAATCCCTACTATGGTTGTGGGGCGTAGGGTTGAGAGAAGAGCGGGTGTAACAGTCAGGACATGGTTCCTTTACCCATGTTCGGGCAGCAAAGATGCGTAAAACCCTCCTCCTACTTTGGTGGATTATACGTTTGTGTTCTTCAGCTAGTGAGGAACTCCAAAAGAGTCGTGAGGAGTTCAAAAGAGCCGAATCCTTCTCCTGGTCGCCTTGGGCCTCCTTTTATAGGAAAAGGGGTTGCCACAGTGGCACACAGGAGGTGGAAAGGGTACAGTGATGCGAGGTTATGCCTCGCATTACAGGACAAGGCGCATTTAATGCGCCTTGCTTAGGTGTCCTTGCTTTATCGGGGACGAGGGGGGACGTCCATCTTGTCCGTCGCCGTTCCTCCTCGTGTTGACACGCGCCTTGTCCAGCGGTGCCTGAGGTGCCATGTAGGCAGGCAGGCAGCTGAGGTGGCACAACGGCGGGTCTCCACAAAGATCTGCGAGTTGCCACGCAGGAGCCTGTCCAGCTGGTTGGGTCGGCAGCTGCATGGGGCGGTGGAAACTCAGTTGGTGCGGGCCTGATGGTGGCCCTGCAGGTGTCCTCGGCAAGATCCTTGTCGGGGCCCCAGTAAGGGCCTTGCCGGGGCGCCTGCTGTCATCCCCGGCAAGGTGCTTGCCGGAGGCCTTGTGGTCCTCCTTGGCTGGGATCCCGCCAAGGGTCGTCGTCTTCTTAGCTTGTATCTGATCTTGGATGTCTTCACGAAGATCTGCATGCCACCACGGGGATATCTCCCGAATCCTCGCCCCATGGGGGCGGCGGACTCAAGGGTGATCCGCTCCGTAGGCGCGGGGCGAGCTGCCGCGGCAAGGGTCTTGCCGGGGCTGCCAGAGCCGGCCCCGGCAAGGGTCTTGCCAGGGCTGCTGAAACCGGCTCCCGGCAAGGACCTTGCCGGGGGAAGCCGCTTTGTCCCTTTGCTCTTTGTGTTCTTGTTCTTGGCGTGGCTCCAATTCCATCGAGCTTCGGTCTTACCTTGGCTCATCTCCCTGGCCATGCTTGGTGTGGTGGTGCCCGTGGCTCAGACTGCCCGTGCACAGTCATAGGGGTACAAAAAGTGTGCCCCTCTTTTTGTACACCGACAGGAGCCCCCGGGCCTGGCCACACATGAGCGCGACGCGTTGTTGGGCCAGGCCCAGAACGGTGCGCGGGCAGGCGGGGCGGTTTTCACCATGGTAAAATTTTCCGCGCGTTGTGCCTCCCACGACCCGCGCGCACGGCGCGGGGCGGAGGGGCGTGCGTGACGTGGGCGGCATGCGTGGGGCGGTTTCCGCAGGCATGCGTCACGTCGCAGTAAATGCGAAAGGAGGCAGCTCGCGTCTTCCCCGTAAACGGGGGGAGGCGTGGAGGCGCGGCCCACTTACTGAATGGGGCCGAGGCGCGGTCGTCTAGGCGTCCACTCCCCACGATCACGGGGTGGGGAGAGGTCGCCTCACCCGCCCCCTCGGTTCTGCACGTTCGCCACGTGCCTTCCATGCGCTCGAGGTGGCGAGCGGTGGAGGCGGGAAACCGAGCCGTCGCTGGTTGCGGAGGCGGGTCGGTCCCGGCTCCCTCGCCTTCTGCGTTTTGATTGGCCGAGCGGGGCGGCCAAGCCCCAGCCCCGCCCCTTTATAAAGAGCGGAGGGAAGGGACGGCTCCCCGCACTCCTCCATCTTCTTTCTCCTCCAGCTTCCGCTCCTCTCTTTTGTCCGCCATGAAGAGAGAAAATCCCGGCTCTTCAACGGTGGCGGCGAGAGTCGCTGCTCGACAACGCGTCCCTCCTTCTCCTACACCTGCAGTGGCTGAACCAGCCACGAGGGGAAGGGGGAGGGGGAGAGGCCGTGGGCGAGGCCGGGGCGCTCGGGGAAGAGGAGGACGGGGCGGCCCGCCGGCCTCGCCCCCGCCAGCAGCTCCTCCTCCAATGGAAGGTCATATTGGGGATGACCCTTGTGAGTTCTTCGTTAGGATGCGGGGGGAGCCGCGCCATCATCTTCGTCTCCCGACTCCATTTGCGCGGGACATGGAGGTGGATCCGCAGGAGTCGCTGCGGCTGCATATGAGGGGCTGCGGGATCAGTGGCACGCGGGTCCGCGTCAACTTCCCTGCCCCTCATGTGATGTTTCTTCGCCAAGGATGGAAGACGTTCGCTCGCATCCACTGCCTGATGGATGGGCTCACCCTCCACTTCAAGTTGATGGAGGATGGACATCTCTCCGTCAAGGTCTTCGGGCACCTCGGGACTCGTGCGAGGTGCTGCGTGGAGAGCTGACGAAGACTCCTCCTCGAACGAGGGTGACGAGGAGGACAGTGGCAGCGACGACGAGGGCGGTGGACGGCAGGATGACGGGTCCGACTAGGTGTCGGGCGCCGCTCCTGGTGGAACCGGCGACCCCATCATCCGCGTCGCCGGCTCCTTGAACTTCTCGGGGCCGTCTCCTTGGCGGCTGGCGTAGGGAGGCTGCGGAAGAGGAAGAGGAAGAAGGCGGGCGGCTAGGTCGTCATGTCGGAGTACGCGGGCACCGACGCCTTCGACGCGTACTGACGTCCTGCCGCCTCGTCTTCGAGCTCTGCCTCCGGCGCCGTCATCACCATCCAGCCTTTAGGCGGCCACCGAGATGTCCTCTTGGTGTCTTCTGCCACCCGTAGCTCGCTTAGGCGCCCCTTTTGCCCTTCTCGCCTCCTAGACCTACCTCCTGAGGAGAGGGACAAGGAAGGCATTACGGGCATCTTATCTCTTTTTAGTGTGTAAGCCTTCGGGCGTCTGTTAAGTTTAAAACTTGTAATCTCCTTGTTCATGTTTTTCATTCCCTATGGACTGTACCTGAATGGAATGTTTTTAATGAAAAATGAATGTTTGCCGGGTTATTTGTTCGCAGGTAGAACCCACATCAGGGAATAAACCCCTGATATCTCTAAGATAAACATTTTCTTGCCCGGCAACAAGCCTTGCCGTCTTCCTACTTCGCTCGACCTTTCTCACGCCCTTGGCGGAGGTAGAGATGAAGTGGTCTTAGGCTCCTCGTCTAACCTTTTTGCCGCCGCGACTACGACCAAACTTAGTCCCAGGGACGAGCCCTAGGGCGTAGAGTTATGGGAGCACGGTAGCTTAAGGAAAAGAATGAGGTTCCACATACCTCAGTCCATAACGAAATGCATGATAAGGGACGAAGAACTTATCTGAAGCCGGAGCCCCCGGCAACCCTGGTTCGCCGCGGGCGAATCTTTGCTCTTGTAGCCCTCGGCAACCCTGGTTTGCCGTGGGCGAATCTTTGCTCTTGTAGTTCCTGGCAACACTAGCTTGCCAGGGCTTGATGCTGATCTGTTCCTCTTTCTTCTCCCCAAGTGGCCTTGGCAAGGATGTCCGTGCTTCCTGTGAACCAAAGGAGATAGAGGAAAGACAAAGAGACGCAAACTCGACCTCTAAGCTAGGGGTTAGTCGCCGCTAAGCACTATCAACCCTAACCGAGGACGAGACTCGACGCAGCATGCATGCTATAACTTAGGGCGCCAGCGCTTCATTTATTTATGCTCAGGGTCTGCGCCTGGCTTTGCACAAAGGGTTACATGCCTTGCCGGCAAGGCTTGTACAAAAGGGTGGCTTGCCAGGGGGCCCGGCAAGCCGCGCCTTATGGGTAAAACTTGCGAAGATGCTCAATGTTCTAGGAATTGCTCACCGGAACGACATCCTCGGTCTCCAGGCGGACTGCGCCAGGCCTGGTGACTCGTATTACCCGATAAGGGCCTTCCCACTTTGGCGTCAACTTGTTCGTATTCCTGGCCAATTGAACGCGCCGGAGAACAAGGTCGCCTTCCTCAAAGCTTCGGGCACGGACCTTGCGGCTATGGTAGCGGCACAAGGCTTGCTGGTAGCGTGCTGCTCTCACAGCCGCCCGAAGACGATCTTCCTCAAGGAGCATTGCATCGTCTTGCCGCAGTTGCTCTTGCTCAAGCTCATCATAAGCGAGCACTCGAGGCGACCCATATATGAGTTCAGTGGGGAGAACTGCTTCTGCCCCGTATATCAGGGCAAAGGGCATCTGGCCGGTGGCTCGATTTGGCTTCGTTCTGATCGACCAAAGAACCGCCAGCAATTCGTCAATCCAGCGCCTCCCGCTCTTGTGCAGCCTGTCAAAGGTCTTTGTCCTTAATCCTCGCAGCACTTCAGCATTTGCCCTCTCGGCTTGACCATTGCTTCGGGGGTGAGCAACGGAAGCGAAACAGACTTTGCTGCCGAGGTCTTGGGTATATTGCATGAAGGTGCGGCTTGTAAACTGTGTGCCGTTGTCGGTGATGATCCCGTTGGGTACACCAAAACGGCACACTAGTCCCTTGAAGAACTTGACGGCTGACTGAGCTGTGACCTTCCTTACTGCCTCCACCTCTGGCCACTTTGTGAACTTGTCGATTGCAACGTACAAGTACTCAAAGCCCCCGACGGCGCGGGGAAAGGGCCCAGTATGTCGAGCCCCCAGACTGAGAAGGGCCAGGAGAGAGGAATGGTTTGAAGGGCTTGAGCTGGTTGATGAAGTTTCTTTGAATGGAGCTGGCACGCTTCACACCTGGTGACCAGTGTTGTCGCATCCTGGAGGGCAGTGGGCCAGAAGAAACCTTGTCGGAATGCCTCGCCGGCAAGGGCTCTCGACCCTATGTGGGATCCACATATGCCTCCATGTATCTCTGCCAACAGCTCCAGTCCTTCCTGTCGAGGGATGCACTTCAATTTCACACTGTTCGGTCTCCTTCTGTACAGGACGTCATCAACAAACTGGTACATAGCAGACCGACGGGCTACTTTCTCCGCTTCTTCCTATTCCTCGGGAAGTTCCCTAGTCTAGAGGAATCGGACGGTATGCTGCGCCCACGCTGGAGCCTGGGGCTCAACGGCGAGGACCAAAGGCATTTCCTCCGCCAAGGGAGTGGCCGTCTCGACGGCAAAAGCTTGACGCTCAGCCGGAGTTAGCTTTCCTGTGGCGGGCTCAGTGTCCCCGGCAACATCCTTGCCGGCGGCTCCGGGGAGCTCGGCGGGAAAGTACTTGCCGGGCGCTGATTTCCTCCTCTTGTTCTGCTATGTTGATGGATCAACGGATGGCTGAGAAAGCTGAAGCACAAAGGTACCTGGTTCCACAGGTAGCTAGAGGGCAGCGCGCTTTGACAGGTAATTGGCGATGTCGTTATCCGCTCGGGGAACATGCTCTGCCTGTATACCATCAAAGCGCTCTTCCAACTTTCTCACTTCATCGACGTAGGCCTTCATCAACGGGCTCTGATAATCCTTCTTGACTTGTTTGATGACAAGCTGCGAGTCGCCCCTGACAATGAGCTTCTTGATTCCGAGGTCTGCCGTGATCCTAAGACCAGCAAGCAACCCCTCGTACTCAGCAGTGTTGTTCATCGATACCTCCCTGGGGAAGCATCTGGACCACGTACTTGAGGTGCTCTCCAGTGGGCGCGACCAGCAGTACGCCAGCCCCGGTGCCTTGCAAGGAGAAAGCTCCATCAAAGTACATGATCCAGTTGCAACTCGCCTCTTTGCCGGGGAGAGCAGTTTCCTGGACTTGTTCATCAGGCGTTGCGGTCCATTCTGCGACGAACTCTTCCGGGACTCGGCTCTGAATCGTCGAGGTACTCTCAAACTTGAGGCCAAAGCTGGACAGCTCTGGTGCCCACTCTACAATCCTTCCCCATGCATCTGGATTGTGCAATATCCGTTGTAGAGGGAGGCGAGTGACGACAGTGATCTCGTGCGCCTGGAAGTAGTGACGCTGCTTCCTCGAGGCCATGAGAAGGCCGAAGAGCAATTTCTACACACCGGAGTACCTTGATCTAGCCCCTTGCAAGAGGGAGCTAACAAAGTAGACCGGGTGCTGCATCATTTTCTTCTTTGGCTGCGCTCCAACCGACCGTGTCGTCTCTGCACCAGTGACATCAGGCTCTGTTGCTGCTATCACCTCATCATCAATTTCTCTCTGCGCCACTAGTGCGGCGCTGACCACCTGGTTTGTTGCCGCTAAGTATAGCAGCAACGGTTCTTGTGGTCTCGGCGCAACTAGTATTGGCGTGGAGGAAAGATACCTTTTCAGATCTTGCAATGCTGCTTCAGCTTCCGGCGTGCACTCCATTGGGCCCGCCTTTTTCAAAATCTTGAAAAAGGGAAGGGCGCGCTCGGCAGACTTGGAAAAGAATCTGCTCATGGTGGCAACGCAGCCAGCAAGCCGACGCACGTCCTTGACCCATTTGGGTGCTTCAATCTGCTCAATAGCTTTGATCTTGTCCGGATTGACTTCTATCCCACGCTGTGACACAAAGAACCCGAGGAGCTTGCCGGACGGGACGCCGAAGACGCACTTCTCAGGGTTTAGCTTGAGGTTGATCTTGCGTAGGTTGACAAATGTTTCTTGTAAATCCGGTATAAGGGTTGCCCTGTTCTTGGTTTTGACCACTATATCATCAATATAAGCTTCCATATTTCTATGGAGCTGGGGTTCAAAACCAATCTGGACTGCCCTTGCAAACGTCGAGCCAGCACTCTTCAACCCGAAAGGCATCCGTACGAAACAGTACGTACCACATGGGGTGATGAATGATGTCTTCTCTTCGTCTTCTCTCTCCATGAAGATCTAGTGGTAGCCGGAGTAGGCATCGAGGAATGACAGCAGGTCACACCCAGCCGTGGAGTCAACAATCTGGTCGATGCGCGGCAACGGGAAGGGGTCCTTGGGACAAGCTTTATTGATATCTGCGTAATCAATACACAGCCTCCACTTCCCATTTGCCTTGCGCACTACCACTGGATTGGCCAACCACGTTGGATGGAGCACTCCTCTTACCAAACCCGCAGCTTCCAATTTCCGGATCTCCTCTGTGATGAACTCTTGCCGTTCCAAAGCTTGCTTCCTGACCTTCTGCTTGACGGGCCGTGCATGAGGACGGATAGCAAGGTGGTGCTCAATCACCTCCCTGGGAACGCCGGGGATGTCGGATGCTTGCCATGCAAACACGTCGACATTCGCCCGCAGGAAGGTGACGAGTGCGTCTTCCTATTTGTCGTCAAGGGAGGAGCTTATGGTGAAAGCCCCTCCTGTGCCGTCCTCCTTGACGGAAATCCTCTTGGTTGCCGGCGGCGTGGCCCGAGACTTCTTGTTCTTGCCGGTGGAGTTCTCTAGCACGTCCTCGACGGGAGCGCGACACTCCAAAGAGGTGCGCTTGCCGGAGTGGGTGCCTGAGGTCTCACCGGTTTTCTTATTTCCGGTGGAGCTCTCTGGCACGTCCTCGATGGGAGCACATCAATCCGAGGAGGTGCGCTTGCCGGAGTGGGCGCTCGAGGTCTCGCTGGTCTTCTTCTTCTTCCCTCCCGGGGCTCCAGTGGCAGGAGCAAGTGCCCTCGTAGCGGCAGCCGCTGCGACCGCTTGCTGGTACAATTGGTCAGCGCAAATCAGCGCATCCTTCTTATCGGAGGGGATGGTGATGACCATCACAGGCCCTGGCATCTTCAGGGTGTTGTAGGCGTAGCGTGACGCTGCCATGAACTTGGCCAGCGCTAGGCGGCCAAGGATCCCGTTGTAGGGCAAGGGGATCTTGGCAACATCGAACACAATCCTCTCCGTCCTATAGTTCAGATCACTTCCAAAAGTCACGGGTAACGTGACCTTCCCCTTTGGTTGGCTTCTCCCTGGGTTGACCCCCTTAAACGTGCCCGTCTCTTCAAGGTCTCCATCAGGAACTTGCAGCTTCTCGATCACGGTGGGCGAGAGTAGGTTCAGACCGGCCCCGCCATCAACCAGCATCTTTGTTACCTTGAGGTTGCATATTGTTGGTGAAACCAACAATGGCAAGAACCCGACTGCAGTAGTGCGATCGGGGTGGTCCTCAGCGTCAAAGATGATAAGTGTGCTGGACCACTTCAGCGGCTTTTGAGCGCCGGACGACGGCTCCGCCGTTGTAATCTCACGCGCCCACTGTTTAAGTTGGCGGTGAGAAGTGTGCAACGAGGCGCCGCCGTCGACGCACATGGCCTCCATAGCTTTCTGAAATTCTTGGTCGCCGGACTCGTCGTCCTCCTCGCGATCGTCGTCTTCGGGCCTTCTCTCACGGCCCCGGGCGGGCCTTTCCTGCTGTTTCTCCTTGCCGCGACGGCCTGCTTGGCCCTCACGCTTCTTGCCGGACCCCTCAGCGCCGTCTTGGCCCTTCTCCTTGTCCCACCTCTCATATTCAGCCCTCTGCTTCTCAGCAAGGAGCTCAACCTGTCGGCAGTCCTGGAGATCATGGCCCTTGGTGCGATGGATCTTGCAGTACCGTTTGCCAGAGTTTCCTAGCTTCTCGGCAGCCGCCAAGGCCCGGCAGGCGACACACCCGGCAACTTCCTTGCCAGGGTCACCCGCCTTGGTTTTCTTGGCGGAGCCGGTTGATGGGCCTCGAACCCCTCGTTGGTTACCCCAAGTGGAAGGTGTAAGATGCAGTATGTAGAAGTGTTTTCCCTTAGCAAAGATGCCAAGGATCGAATCCCCAGAGACTCCTAGGTTAAACAGGTAGGTGTCAACTGCTACGGCGCCAGATTAGTAGCAATCAACGTGGACCTGCACACAGATACAAATAACTTTGCTCCCAACGAGTACAGAGAGGTTGTCAATCCCTCCGGCCTTGTAGTTCACAAAGGGTTAAAAGCAATGATAGTAGTGATAGATAGTGTTTTGCAATAGTAAATAATAACGAAAAGTAAATAGCGGGTGTAATCAATGATGTTAATATGGACCGGAGTCTCATGATGTTCACTAGTGATGTCTCTCTCCCAAAAGACGATAAAACAGCTATGTGAGGTAAACAAATTACAGCTGGGCAATTGACGGGACCCACGAGCGCAAACTAATGCTGATTACATTGCAAGAAAGGTTGAGGTTCAAAGCATGGGAGGTACGCCAAAGTAAGTAGACCGAAATCCATCAATATCTACTACTAATCATCCACCTTGAGATATCTATCCAGAACATCTCGCTGGTATTAAGTTGCGAGTCCCACCCATAGTGTAAACTCAATGCAACAGACAACTGCATTAAAAGAACTTTGCGTAAAGTAAACAATCCTTGCACCCGCGGGCACAAGCACCGTTGTTTTCCCCCTTGTGGCAACAGCACATCCCCTAGACTCATGTTTCTGTCACTCAAGCTAGTCATCGAGGGGCATGAACCCACAATCGAGCATAACATTCCCTCTTGGAGTCACTACCTATTACTCGGCCAAAGCAATAAATAACAACGGAGAACATGCAAGAATTACTTATGAACAAAAATATAAAAGAGGTGGATCAAATATATTACTCAAGATCAATCTGAACATAATCTCATAATCCATCGGATCCCAGCAAACTCAACATAGCAAAAGCATAAGGATTACATAGGTGCCTCAATCATGTAGGGCAGCTCACGAGGACTAATTAGTGAAGCACAAGAACGGGAGGAGAACATCACATAGCTACTGGTCATGGACTCATGGTCCAAGGGAGACTACTCACGAGTCATCCGGGAGGCGTCCATGGTGGTGGAGAAGCTCCCGGTGGTGATCCTCCCCTCCGGCAGGGTGCCGGGAAGAGTTCTCCTGGTGCTCCCGATCTTGGAAGCGGCGGCGGCGGCGGAACAGAGATGGGATCGCGAAAAGAGTTCCTGTTCTGAGGGTTTCGGAGGACCCTTTAAATATATGCCAAAGGAGGGCATCGGGGGAGCTTCGGGGGG
>LR738710.1:245568983-245688155 GCA_902687465.1 Secale cereale
CCTTCGGACGCAGTGTTGTTTCCGGAACGCTGATTTTTTATATAATTTTTCTGGATTTTTCTGGGCAGTTCTCGAAACGTGAAAACCTGAAATACAAAAACAGCTGAAAACAGAAACTGGCACTGGGGTGCACTGGATTAGTAAGTTAGTCCAAATATGATCAAAAGTGTATGGAAGTGTATGAATATCATAGCAATATCACCCAAAAGTGGCATGGAGCAAGTAGAAATTATAGATACGTTTTGGACGTATCAACATCCCCAAGCTTAATTCCTGCTCGTCCTCGAGTAGGTAAATGATAACAAAAATAATTTCTGTGGTGACATGCTATTAACCATATAGGACTTTTTATAGTCATATGACAAAAGCTTACTGAGACAATGATTCTATAGTAATTAAGTTGCCTCATGAGAAAATCACAAATGACTGAAAGTTTTACAATATGAAACTGAAACATCAAATAGATTTGCAATGAATCATGATGTGCAAATATGATAAAGTGATTTCTAGCTTGCCCCCTTTAGTGATGCAAAACATAAATGCAGGGGCACCTTCAAGGTTTAAGTGATGACTAGATACAATGATTTCAAAATAAACGATATCACAATCATGCAAAAGACAATGCTACTTTGGGACAATGCACATTACACTCAGAATGACAATCATGCTCTCAGTAGTTGGTGCTTGAAGTGCTAGAGCTTTTTATTTTGAAAACATGGAAGCAATTTTGTCAACGGTAGTAGTACTTCATATGTGTCATGCATAAGACATCCTATAAGTTGCAAGCCTCATGCATCGAATACTAATAGTGCTCGCACCTTGTCCTAATTAGCTCGGATTTCCATGGGTTATTATTGCATTGCATATGTTTCAACCAAGTGTCACAAAGGGGTACCTCTATGCCACCTGTACAAAGGTCCAAGGAGATAAATCGCATTTGATTTCTCGTTTTTGATAGATCTCAACTTGAGGACATCCATACCGGGACAACATAGAAAATAGATGATGGACTCCTCTTTAATGCATAAGCATATTCTCATAAGAGATTGAGGATTAAGGTCCAAGCTAAAACTTCCACCATGATACATGGCTTTGGTTGGCGGCCCAATGTTCTTCTCTAACAATATGCATAGTCATTCAACCCACGGTAAATCACCCTTACTCCAGACAAGACGAACATGCATAGCAACTCACATGATATTCAACAAAAGTGTGACAGTTGATGGCGTCTCCAGAAACATGGTTACCGCTCAGCAAGAAACTTATAAGAAATAAGATACATAGGCAACATATTCTTTACCACAATAGTTTTTAAGCTACTTTCCCATGAGCTATGTATTACAAATTAGTGCGCTTAGTACAGGTGTAGGTTAGCAAAAGACTGGGAGCGATCAACTAAGAGAGAAATGACGGTCATAATCATGCAGAGCGACAAAGCAATATTGAATCAGGCATGGTAGTTATATCGCTACTCAGAAACAAAAGATCATCAAGGGTTGACAGACATTCTTTACAGTCTTAAATATGCGTGAGCATATGCCAAGCCAATCAAAATAAATTCTCGAAGGAAGATATTACTAAACCATACCACATCATAGGCAAACTAATCAAGTTGGTACTCCAATAACACATTGGAAACCCCCCAGCTATTTGAGACTAACCATAAGAAAACCTGAACTACTAAGCACCATCATGCAAGTAGCATCTTTATCATAGACATATTAACCAATGAAACGGAAGCAAACTCTCTTAATAAGGTGAGCATGATAATTAAAGAGAGTTCAAGCAACCAACTAACAAAAAGCTCTTTGAAAAGATAAGCATGAATACTAAGAGCAGAGCATGATAGTAGCTATTAAAAGACAAAGAACACACACAGCAAAGATGGACATGAAAATTCTATGTTATGTTCTAGGTAGAAGTGGAGCGTGTTTCTCTCCCACATAAAGGAATGCTGAGTTCCGACTCGTTATGAAAAACTAAAAAGAAAACTAAAAGCAAGACGCTCCAAGCATAGCACATAACACATGAAGTGATAAAAATATAGTGGAACGAAAGACGAACTGATAATGTTGATGGAGAAGGGGATGCACGGGGGCATCCCCAAGCTTAGACGCTTGAGTCTCCTTGAATATTTCTTGGGGGTGCATGGGGGCATCCCCAAGCTTGAGCGCTTGACACTCCTGAATCTTTTTTATCATCTTTCCTCGCACACTTGAAAACTCCCTTCATACATAACTCATCATAATCTGATTAGCGAGGTTAGTACCCTTAATAAAATAATTATACCTTTCAGGAAATAAGGATATTCTTGAAGTTCTACTGTTTCTCAAGATTGCCAAAAGGTTTTTGCAAAGAAAAAGCAAGCTCTTGATTTGCAAAGTGAAGGAAAGGCAAAACAGGACAGAATCTGTGAAAAACAGAACAGCAGGTAGTAATTGATCTGTTCGGGATACTTCTGCAACTCAAATCAAAAAACTTAGAACAGACGCACGAAAGACAATTATATAGAGAACGCTGTCGAAAAAATTAAGACCAAAAAGATGATCTGGTGATTTTATACGGATTTTTCTATCCAAGGACAGAATCTGTTTCCTGGACAGCACCTCACAACTTTTGAACTTTCTAGCAATCAGAGGCTATACTTGGCACAAATATGAAAAGCAAAGATACAATGATGATGCTACAGCAGTAAACAACATCAAGACACGACAAAAGCAAAAATTTATTCATGTGGGCTGCCTCCCAAAAGCGCTTTCTTTTATGCCTTTAAGCTAGGCATAATGCATAGATCAAGTTGTATCAATTGAACCATCATCAAGATCATCAAAAAGCTCTTCAATAATACAACTAGTCTTAAGAGGACTCTCAAATAAAGGCCTCATAGAGATACTTCTAGGTAGAAGACCAAAAGGATAAAAGTCAAGGGAAGATTCATTTACAAATTTATCAAAGACAGGTGTTTCTTCCAAAGTATTTACAGTTTCAACCCCTTTGGCAATAGGTGGATTATTTTTAGAACGGGGAGCCTTTGGAACGTGAACGAACTTAGGCTCCCTCTTTGCCGGAGTTTCTACCTTTTTGGTTTTGATCGAGGAGAAAGTAGTTCCTAGAGTATCAAATATTTCCTCAATCTTATCTACCCTAGAAGAGTCCAAGTCATGGAATTTGATGGTCTCCAAAATTTTAAAAAAATTATGCATGGAGCTATCAAGTCTATTCAAATTCCCTTGGATCTTACGATCCAACTCATTCATCTTATTAATGCTTGGCACTCTAGCTCTATCTTTTCAAGTTTTTTCATAATGTGAGCTAGAGTGATGTCCTCTCGAATGCTAACAACAGGGAGATTCCCAACAAGATTTTCAATAATACTAAGAGACTCCCGAACTGGGGCCTCTAGGAAATTCTCATTGATAGCAATATCTAGAATAAACCTATTCCAAGAAGTAATTCCAACATAAAAATTTCTAAGCAAGATAGTAGTAGGTTGCTTCTTGGTGGCTCTTTTTTGTGAATCATTAATTCTATACCAAGCATCTTTCAAACTTTCCCCACCTCTTTGTTTAAAGGTGAGAACTTCTGCCTCGTCAAAGACAAAAGGACCTGACATAATGACAACTAAAGAACAAGATAACAATTTTTGTGATTTTCGATAAAAAGGTACTAAAGCAAGAACTGAAAGGTAAACTAACAAGACTAAAAAGCAAAGGTAAAATATAGCATGCAACTCCCCTATCCTGAAGAGTGGAGTCCCCGGCAACGGCGCCAGAAAATACTCCTTGATGGGCCTCGAACCCCTCGTTGGTTACCCCAAGTGGAAGGTGTAAGATGCAGTATGTAGAAGTGTTTTCCCTTAGCAAAGATGCCAAGGATCGAATCCCCAGAGACTCCTAGGTTCAACAGGTAGGTGTCAACTGCTACGGCACCAGATTAGTAGCAATCAACGTGGACCTGCACACAGATACAAATAACTTTGCTCCCAACGAGTACAGAGAGGTTGTCAATCCCTCCGGCCTTGTAGTTCACAAAGGGTTAAAAGCAATGATAGTAGTGATAGATAGTGTTTTGCAATAGTAAATAATAACAAAAAGTAAATAGCGGGTGTAATCAATGATGGTAATATGGATCGGAGTCTCATGATGTTCACTAGTGATGTCTCTCTCCCAAAATACGATAAAACAGCTATGTGAGGTAAACAAATTACAGCTGGGCAATTGACAGGACCCACGAGCGCAAACTAATGCTGATTACATTGCAAGAAAGGTTGAGGTTCAAAGCATGGGCGGTACTCCAAAGTAAGTAGACCGAAATCCATCAATATCTACTACTAATCATCCACCTTGAGATATCTATCCAGAACATCTCGCTGGTATTAAGTTGCGAGTCCCACCCATAGTGTAAACTCAATGCAACAGACAACTGCATTAAAAGAACTTTGCGTAAAGTAAACAATCCTTGCACCCGCGGGCACAAGCACCGTTGTTTTCCCCCTTGTGGCAACAGCACATCCCCTAGACTCATGTTTCTGTCACTCAAGCTAGTCATCGAGGGGCATGAACCCACAATCGAGCATAACGTTCCCTCTTGGAGTCACTACCTATTACTCGGCCAAAGCAATAAATAACAACGGAGAACATGCAAGAATTACTTATGAACAAAAATATAAAAGAGGTAGATCAAATATATTACTCAAGATCAATCTGAACATAATCTCATAATCCATCGGATCCCATCAAACTCAACATAGCAAAAGCATAAGGATTACATAGGTGCCTCGATCATGTAGGGCAGCTCACGAGGACTAATTAGTGAAGCACAAGAACGGGAGGAGAACATCACATAGCTACTGGTCATGGACTCATGGTCCAAGGGAGACTACTCACGAGTCATCCGGGAGGCGTCCATGGTGGTGGAGAAGCTCCCGGTGGTGATCCTCCCCTCCGGCAGGGTGCCGGGAAGAGTTCTCCTGGTGCTCCCGATCTTGGAAATGGCGGCGGCGGCGGAACAGAGATGGGATCGCGAAAAGAGTTCTTGTTCTGAGGGTTTCGGAGGACCCTTTAAATATATGCCAAAGGAGGGCATCGGGGGAGCTTCGGGGGGCCCAGGCGCCCCCCACCCCGACGCGGCCCAGTGGGGGGGGCGCCGTCAGGGCACCTGGAGCCCTGGTGGCCCCCCCAGGCTGCCCTTCGGACGCAGGGTTGTTTCCGGAACGCTGATTTTTTATATAATTTTTCTGGATTTTTCTGGACAGTTCTCGAAACGTGAAAACCTGAAATACAAAAACAGCCGAAAACAGAAACTGGCACTGGGGTGCACTGGATTAGTAAGTTAGTCCAAATATGATCAAAAGTGTATGGAAGTGTATGAATATCATAGCAATATCACCCAAAAGTGGCATGGAGCAAGCAGAAATTATAGATACGTTTTGGACGTATCACCGGTGTCATCAGATCCCTCGACGGCAAGCACAACTTTACCCTTGCGCTTCCTATTACGGTTCCGGCCCTTCTTCGCCGGGGTGGTAGTATCGTCGTCTGAAGAGTAGGCTTCCGCGTCGGCATCTTCGCCGGGGTACTTCCTTCCCTCTTTAGCCCGAGCACATCTGTCGGCAAGAACATAGAGCTCTGCCACATCTTTCACCTTGGTTATCGCCAGCTCTTCACGCATCTTGCGGTTGCGCACGTTCTGATGGAACGCGCTGATGATGGCGGCAGGGTGAACATCGGGGATATTGTACTGTACCCGGCTGAATCTGTGTATGTACTTGCGCAGACTCTCGCCTTCCTTCTAGGGTATGACATGCAGGTCACTTGCTTGGCCATGGGCTTGGTGGCCTCCAGTAAAGGCGCCAACAAACTCATGGCACAAGTCGGACCAGGAGGAAATAGAGTCTACTGGCATGTGCATCAACCACGACATGGCGTTAGGTTTAAGAGCCAACGGAAAGTAATTCGCAAGCACCTTATCGTCGCGGGCCCCGGCAGCTCGCATCGCGATGGTGTAGATGCTGAGGAACTCCGACGGGTGGGTCTTGCCGTTGTACTTTTTGCCAACGTCAGGTTTGAAGGTGCGGTGAGAGGGCCACTGGAACTGCCGCAGCTCACGGGTAAAAGCCGGACAGCCTACCTCGTAAGGTAGACCCCCAGGGCTCTTCGGTGCTGGGCGGTCAGCAGCGGGCCCTGCTCGCCTATCTGACTGGTGGCGTGCTCCGCGCCGGCGCTCGATGGTGGTTCGAGCATCTTCATGAGCTCGCTCCTAAAGAACTCGACGCTGGTCGCCATGGGTATGCGGGTCGGACGACGCGATGGAGATGGCGTCGCCCGCGACGTCTCGACGAGTCGACACACGCGGTACCGGGCGAGGAGGAGGCGAATGCACCGTAGCCACGGCGCTGCCGGTCCTCCCGCCACCGGTGCGTGGGACTCCATCGGAGCGTCGACCCGGGAGCTCCGCTGGATTTGGTTCATCCTTGTTGGCGACTGCGACAAGGCTTTGGATGGTGGCTCTCCATTCGTCAAGTTTCCCGTAACGGGAGGAAAGTCGAGGAGCAACTGCGCGCGTGCCAGGGCTTCGGCTGGGGTCAACGGTAGCAAAACCTGCACGGATCGCGACGCGCTTCGACCCTTGAGCGTGTCAGGAGGAGCCCCATAATGATCCCGCGGTCGCATACCATCTCCGCCAGCGCTTCGGCGGGCGGGCAGGTCTTCTACGTCCCGGGAGTAGCGCTCGGGGCTCTTCCCATGGCGATGCCCAGGATCTTCGGGGTGACGACACCGTTCGTCGCGCGCCGCTTGAGAAAAGCGCTGTTGGCGCTGGCGTGGGAGTTCTGGAGGTCCTTACGTCACCTTCGGGTGATGCGGTAGCGACCTTGGAAGGCCCCGCGCCACCAGCGGAGGGCCAGGCTCCGTCTTTGGAACTAGCGGTGTGTGGCCCGTTACCAGGCGCACAAACATCACCACCCCCAAACTCTGGCTGCTGGGACGGCGTTGGTGTTCGCGAGCGGCGCCCCGGGTCCTTTTCGCGACCGGTCCGCTGCTCGCCCGCGTCGGGACGGGCTGTCCTGCTTCCGACTGGCCAACTGCCACAATCGTCTTCTTCTTGGGCGCCATGACGATGAAGAAGCGTCGAACTGACTGCTAAAGCTGATTCTCACAACTGCGCGCACCCCCTACCTGGCGCGCCAAAGATGTCGGTGTATTTTGGATCGACACCTATGGGATTGCAAGAATCCCTACTACGGTTGCGAGGCGCGGGGTTGAGAGAAGAGCGGGTCTAACAGTCAGGAGACGGTTCCTTTACCCGGGTTCGGGCCGCAAAGATGCATAAAACCCTACTCCTGCTTTGGTGGATTATACGTTTGTGTTCTTCAGCTAGTGAGGAACTCCAAAAGAGTCGTGAGGAGTTCAAAAGAGTCGAATCCTTCTCCTGGTCGCCTCGGGCCTCCTTTTATAGGAAAAGGGGTTGCCACAGTGGCACACAGGAGGTGGAAAGGGTACAGTGATGCGAGGTTATCCCTCGCATTACAGGACAAGGCGCATTTAATGCACCTTGCTTAGGTGTCCTTGCTTTATCGGGGACGAGGGGGGACGTTCGTCTTGTCCGTCGCCGCTCCTCCTCGTGTTGACATGCGCCTTGGCCAGCGGTGCCTGAGGTGCCATGTAGGCAGGCGGGCAGCTGAGGTGGCGCAACGGCGGGTCTCCACGAAGATCTGCGAGTTGCCATGCAGGAGCCTGTCCAGCTGGTTGGGTTGGCAGCTGCGTGGGGCGGTGGAAACTCAGTTGGTGTGGGCCTGATGGTGGCCCTGTGGGTGTCCTCGGCAAGGGCCTTGCCGGGGCGCCTGCTGTCATCCCCGGCAAGGTGCTTGTCGGAGGCCTTGTGGTCCTCCTTGGCTGGGATCCCGCCAAGGGTCATCGTCTTCTTAGCTTGTATCTGATCTTGCATGTCTTCACAAAGATCTGCATGCCACCACGGGGATATCTCCCAAATCCTCGCCCCATGGGGGCGGTGGACTCAAGGGTGATCCGCTCCATAGGTGCGGGGCGAGCTGTCGCGGCAAGGGTCTTGTCGGGGCTGCCAGAGCCGGCCCCGGCAAGGGTCTTGCCAGGACTGCTGAAACCGGCTCCTGACAAGGACCTTGCCGGGGGAAGCCGCTTTGTCCCCTTGCTCTTTGTGGTCTTGTTCTTGGCATTGCTCCAATTCCATCGAGCCTCGGTCTTACCTTGGCTCATCTCCCTGGCCATCCTTGGCGTGGTGGTGCCCATGGCTCAGACTGCGCGTGCACATTCATAGGGGTACAAAAAGTGTGCCCCTCTTTTTGTACACCGACACATAATCACTCTCATCATTAATAGTATGAATAAAACCAATAGTATATCAATTATTATCATCACGATGAGTAATAGGCATAAAAAAATCATCCTCAATAGTTTCTTCGGACATTGTACCATAAGACAAAGAATCACTATCATCATCAAGTATATCATCCTTCACATTTATTTTTCATTCACTCTCATGAGGCAAAACAATAATAGAAGAAACATCATTTGGGAGGGATACATTTCTACCTTTGCTTCTCCGTCTTTTCTTTTTCTTCTTCACATCATGTGTGGGTTTAATCGCCTTTTTGGAGCTCCTTATTGATGAGATCGATTGAATAAAAAGCTCCTCCTCGTTACCTAATTAATCATGAGAAAAAATAGGAGGATAATGGGAAACATCTTCCCCTTTGTTAGTATTATCTTCATCTTCTATTTGTTTTCTTGTCTTTAAGTGATTGGCCATATTAGGATTCTGAACGCAATTTACCGAACAATACATATAGATTTCATTTAGATCAAAATCAAGAAATCTCTCAAGGTTATATGCCGGAATATCCTTAGTTATGCATTTCATTTCTTCATATCCCATAAGCAAACTAAGTTCATCATGGTGCGCAAGGGAAATCAAGTCATCACCATTTTTGGACACGAATTGATCAAGAAACAATTTGCATTGGAGATTAAAATGACCACGTTCATTGCAAAGTTCACAAGGATGGCGAGAAAAAATAAATCTTTCAGCACAAACATCTAGCCTCTCTTGCAACCATTTAGTTTCTAAATACTTATGCCTCTTGCAAAATCTATCTCCCCTTTTTGGTATGTATTTGCAAACTCTATGCACTCCACAAAAATTGACATTTTATAAGAAACATTTTTATCATGACTAGTGCAATTATCATTAGTACTATGGATATTCAAAGAATTCATACTAATAACATTGCAATCATGCTCATCATTCAAATATTTAGTGACAAACATTTTATTGCATTCTTCTTCTAACACTTTGGCACAATTTTCCTTTCCATCATTTTCACGAAAGACATTATAAAGATGAAGCATACGAGGTAACCTCAATTCTATTTTATTAGGTTTCTTTTTATAAAACAAACTTGCGATAAAACAAGAAACTAAAAGATTCAATTGGAAGATCTAAAGATATACCTTCAAGCACTCACCTCCCTGGCAACGGCGCCAGAAAAGAGCTTCGTTGACAGGATGTGAGTGTCGCTTACCTAGCCTCCCGGCAACGGCGCCAGAAAAGACCTTGATGTCTACTACACAACCTTCTTCTTGTAGACTCGTGTTGGGCCTCCAAGCGCAAAATTTTGTAGGACAGTAGCAATTTTCCCTCAAGTGGATGACCTAAGGTTTATCAATCCGTGGGAGGTGTAGGATGAAGATGGTATCTCTCAAGCAACCCTACAACCAAATAACAAAGAGTCTCTTGTGTCCCCAACACACCCAATACAATGGGTTGTATAGGTGCACTAGTTCGACGAAGAGATGGTGATACAAGTGCAATGTGGATGGTAGATATAGGTTTTTCTAATCTGAAAATATAAAAACGACAAGTTAACTAATGATAAAAGTGAGCACAAACGGTATTGCAATGCTTCGAAACAGGGCCTAGGGTTCATACTTTCACTAGTGCAAGTTCTCTCAACAATGATAACATAATTAGATCATATAACAATACCTCAACATGCAAAAAAATCACTCCATAGTCACTAATAGCGGATAACAAACGAAGAGATTATTGTAGGGTACGAAACCACCTCAAAGTTATTCTTTCTGATCGATCTATTGGGCTATTCCTATAAGTGTCACAAATAGCCCTAGAGTCCGCACTAAAATAACATCTTAAGACACACATCAACCAAAACCCTAATGTCACCTAGATACTCTAATGTCACCACAAGTATCGGCGGGTTTGATTATATGAGATGCATCACAAAATCTTAGATTCATCTATTTAATCCAACACAAAGAACCCCAAAGTTTCTACCGGAAAGTCAAGACAAAAATGTGTGCCAACCCCTATGCATATGTTCACAAGGTCACTAAACCCACAAGTTGATCACCAAAACAGACATCAAGTACATCACGTGAATACCCCATTGTCACCACAAATAAGCACGTGCAAGACATACATCAAGTGTTCTCAAATCGTTAAAGACTCAATCCGATAAGATAGCTTCAAAGGGAAAACTTAATTCATTACAAGAAGGTAGAGGGAGAGAAACATCATATGATCCAACTATAATAACAAAGCTCACGGTACATCAAGATCGTGCCAATGTCAAGAACACGAGAGAGAGAGAGAGAGAGAGAGAGAGAGAGATCAAACACATAGCTACTGGTACATACCCTCAGCCCTGAGGGTGAATGTGACGCCCGAAGACCGACGTCCCAGAAGATTCTAGAAGATTCCAGATGTTCCGGGTTCTTCCGTGTGTTTCATTTGTGCTTGTGTTATTTATTTTTGCATTGCATCATGTCATCATGCCATCAGGTCATAAATCTTTTGCATCTCAACTTAAATAAATTGTGTGGACCTTCGGTCCATTTAAATCGAGGGAAGGATGACATCTCTTTATAACATATCCTCCAAATATTATGGAGCTATTATAAATAATTATTCCATTTGTTTGGAATTAACCCAAACACACTTGCATATATTCCCCATGCCTCTTTAATTCAAGTTTCACCGTCAAAACCCTCCCTATATTTCTTTTCCCGTTTATCGAGGTTCCTCCAAAAACCTCAACACTTTTGGACACTTTTAAGTCATGCCCTAATTCAAATCATTTGAATTTAATTCAAATGAGTTCGATTTTATCTCTTGCATTCTTGCCTCTTCTATTTTTTCGTGGACCGTGGACATTTTTACGAGTCTAGTAAAATTAACCTCTTGTCCAAATTCTGTTTCAAACCCTTCCTTTCTTGTCTTTTTCTTCATGGCTATTTTCTGTATTTGGGAGATGGCAGAAGAAAGATAACAGCAGTAGGGAGAGAGATAGACCAGCTGGGCCGGCCTCCCAGCAACCAGCCGCAGCTAGCCCAGGCCACCATCCCTCCCTAGGCCGTTCAGGCCCATCTACAGCCATCCTCCCCTAAGCCCACCTAACCTTCCCCGCTCGTCCCAGTCGCTCCCTCTCATCCCTCCCTGCGTCGCCAGTTATCTCCCTCGCTCGCCTCCATCTACCTTCCCTCTCGACCGCCCTCTCCCTCAGTTCCCTCGTCCGCCGCCACCCCTTGTTCCTCGCTCCTGAGCGCCCCATTCCCCGATCCCTCCGAGCCTCTCCCACCGATCTCCCTGTCCCTTCGCCACCAGTACCTCGAGCGCCTCCACCAGGCTCCCCATCGCCCCGCTCGACGAGCCTCTGGTGGCCTCGACACCGGCCACCGGAGCTCCCCCGAGTTGCCGGCCAGGTCCCCGCTCTGGAAGCCGCCGCCGACGAGCGCCCTGCCGGATCCCCTCCGCTGCCGCGTCGCCTCCCCTCGCCATCTTCCTCTTCCCCCCGCAGTGCAGAGCTGTAGCCACCGCGGAGTTCACCGCCGGCCATCCTGGACAGCCGCCGCCGCCATGTTTTCTGCCGGAGATCCCTCGTCACCGCGCCCCGTCCTCCCCGTCCAAGGCCGCCAGCGCCAAGGCCAGCGCCAAGGCCAGCGCCACTCTATTTTGGTTGTGCACTTTGCCTTCTATCATGTGCCAAGACCTGCTGCTGCTGTGCTTCTTCCTTCGGCCTCGGCGTTTTGTTTTGGTCCAGCAAGTATCCTCGGATCGCCAAGCTCCCTCTCCGATGTTTTTTCTCCAAGTGCCGAGATGACCCCGTACCTCTACTGCCATCTACGAGTTTGACAAGAACCAAGACCGGCAAGTTCATCTCCGGGTCGAGACTGACGCGTCAAATACCCCTTCGAGTCGCCGACGACCTTCGTGTACGACTACAGGACGAGACAGCAAGTACCCCCGGACGCCAAGTACCACGACGTCGATGCCCCCGAGTTCAACTACGACTCGAGACCGAGACCGCGAGTACCACTACGTCCGATGCCGTGACGAGTACCTCTACGAAACGAAGTTCGACTACTTCCACTACCGTCGCCAACGTGAACGACTACCGTTGCCCCGGAAACGAGGGATTCACCAAGTACCTCTCCGAAACGGAACGACTACTTCCCTCTACGAACGAGTACAACTACGGAACGTGTACAACTACCGCCGTCGTGATCTCGTCAAGAAAACGTGTATCACTACCGTCGCCAAGTCCCGAGACCGACAAGTTCCACGACGACCCCGTGTACAACTACTTCCACTACGTCCCTCGACGACTCGAACCACTTCGAGAACGAACGCTTCAAAGGTATAACCCCGAGACGATGACCCGATGAATGTGTGTTGTATGAGATGTATCGAATGTTTGCTTCGTGCCCGTTTCGTCTTTTGTTATGCTCCTCGGTTGCCTCGTCGCCGACTCGTGGGAACCCGGTGACGGGATCACCCCACCTTCCATCTTGTTTGGCTTGCTCACGCCACCCTTTCCTTTTGCACCGGTGTCTCAACGGGTTACCTGAACCGAGATGTTGCGTTGCATCATTTTCGGATCGTTGCCGTGGCACCCCTTTCTGTCCACCACGGTGACAAATACTCCTTATCATCTTCTTATCTCTTCATGTTAACCTTTAATTAATAAATTGCTTAAAACTTGATCATGTCATCCGCATCAAGTTAACAACATTATATGTGTGAATTGTTGTTGCTAAAATTACTAAACATGCTCATGGGGATTTTCCGGAATTGTTGTTGTTATTTCTGGCCTCATTTAAAATGCCTAAATAGTGTAGTTTTATTATGCTTCACCTCATGCTATGTTAACAAACATTTAATCTTGTCTTGTAAATAAATGAGAGACAATTAAATAATTAAAATGTGGTGTTTCGTCAAAATGCAACTCGTTGCATATTGAGCTCTACTTAACTTGTAGTGTTGTTTGTGCACTCTGCCATGCCATGCATATTTAAACCGGACATGCATCATACTTGGATGTGCATCGTATGCCATGTTTATACTTGTGTGTTTACCGTGTTGTTTGCTTCTTTCCGGTTGCTTCTCTTGTTAGCTTCGGTTTCGTTCCGGAGTTGTGAGGATTCGCTCGACTATGTTGCTCCGTCTACTTCATGGAACCGTTCTTCTCCCTTGCGGAATCCCAGGCAAGATGATCATACCCTTGGATACCTTTACTACCATTGCCATGCTTAGTTGTCTCGATGCTATCATTACATGTCGCGCTACCCATCTTTTATTGTTAGCCCTCTCCTTGTTGCCATGAAACCTCTAACCTTTTGACACCTTCCTAGCAAAACCACTGTTTGGCTATGTTACCCGCTTGCTCAGCCCCTCTTATAGCGTTGTTAGTTGCAGGTGAAGATGAAGTTCGTTCCAGGAGGGAACTTGTTGTTGGAATATCACGATATCTATTAATATATATTAACACACCTATATACTGGGCATGGGTGGAAGGCTTGGCCTTTTGCTCGATGTTTTGTTCCACTCATGCCACCTTAGGCGCCGATAAACCGGCATTATGTTCCTTGATTTTGCGTTCCTTACACGATGGGTGGATGGGGATCCCTTGACAGTTCGACTTTGAATAAAACTCCTCCAGCAAGGCCCAACATTGGTTTTAATTTGCTCATAATAACAACTTAATTAATTAATTAAATTGCATAGGGAGTTAGCGCTACCCGAGGATTCTTTCTACATAGCAGGGGGGGCCAGTGCTGATGGTGTTGGTCCCAAACGGGGAGTATGCGGGGCCACCACAGGGAAACTCGAGGATTGGTTTTACTCGTATAATCGCCCATCCGGTTATGGCTTGAGACGAGATACGCGCGGCTACTATCAGGGTGTCGACACACCAGGAGGTCTTGTTGGACTTGTTTTACCATTGTCGAAATGTCTTGTGCACCGGCAAGCCGAGCCTGATCGGATTTCCCTAAGATAAGGGGTGATGATATTATATTTATCACTTCAGCTAATCGTGAGAGCTTGTGATGGGCTAAGTTGGGACACCCCTGCAGGATTATGATATTTCGAAAGCCATGCCTGCGGTTATGTGGCAGATTGGAATTTGTTAATGTCCGGTTGTAGAAAACTTGACAGAGGATTCGAAGTAAAACACACAACTGTGTGAGTAACCGTGACTGTCTCTTTTCACTTTGAGAAGAGAACACGGTAGGTTTATGTTTGATTTGTATGTAGATCAGGATCTTTAGCGATCACTACTAGTTGCGACCGTTTGCGTATATGCTCATCTTATTCTTGTACTCGTAAGCTAGCCACCATATTATGCTTAGCCGCTGCTGCAACCTCACCACTTTACCTCTTCCTACCCATAAAGCTTTGCTAGTCTTGATACCCATGGTTATGGGATTGCTGAGTCCTCGTGGCTCACAGATACTACAACACCAGATGCAGGTTCAGCCGAGAATGAAGCAGGAGCTGGTTCAGTACTTCACCAGGAGCTCGATGAAGAGAGTGGCCGTATGTTTGTGACGTGTTCGACGATCAGTAGTGGTTTCTACTAGGGGCGATTCTGACCTGTGGCTTTATGTTGTTTTTGGTATCTTTCTTTTGGATCTTCACCCGTAGTCGGGTTGTGATGTTTTGAATGATGTCTTGCTTATGTAATGTATTGTGTGAAGTGGCGACTGTAAGCCAACTATCTCCTTTTGCAACTTAATCCCTCTTTTACATGAGTCGTGCAAAGATACCAAACTTGAGATCATTCCAGAATGGGCTTATACCTTTAAGTCGTGCCTCGACACGTAGGAGGTATAGTCCCATCCTGGGCATTACAAGTTGGTATCAGAGCCTTCTCCGACCTAGAAGCCCCCACTGATAGATCGAATCGTTGACGGTTGAGTCTAGGCACACACTTGAAAATGTTTTGAGTCCTATATATATTGGAGAGTAGGATTTCTTTTGCTCCTCATCTCTTTTCACTCTGGTGAGGACTCCTGATGACTACTCTTGCCCTTCTACTTTCAAAAATTGCACCAATTTTTTTTTAGGAATCTCGCGAGTATTGTCTGGATTGTTTCGATGTCTTTGTGACGAGAACATTGTTCTCGATGCCTCCTGTCATTTAGGGGTTGTGGCAGTGTCCCAGGGAGTTGAGCTCCGAGGTGTTGTCGTCACAAATAAATCGCATCAGTTCTAGAATACTTAAGATGGCCGACATCGAAAACTCTCCTATGCGGTTAGTGGCAAGATAACCCCGACATCACCCAGTACTGGGGAGGTAGTTCGGGAGTATTGTCATAGCTTGTATAGTAGATGCGTTTCGAAGGTCCGAGGTAAACGGTTTCCGGAGATAACTGGTTATGTGTTGAAGGATGGATACAGCTGGATGTAGGATTAGAGTTGAGTGCGCGATGCTTCCCCTGTATCCCCAACACCTGATTGCATAACTGGAAACTTTCGGAAATTAATAGGTGGGTTCATCTAGTAGTTCTAGGCATTCTTCCAACGAATGCATGATATGAAGTTCGGGGTTCTACATTGAGTGAAGTGGTTTTATGGGCTTGTTCCGATCGGGAGTTGCATCTTAAAGGGTCCTTGGCTATGCTGATCCGGGGATTGCAAAACCCTTTTGTAACACGTTCCATGAGCTTTCAGCACGAATATGTGGGACAAAACTTCTATTTTGTATTTGTTCTATCTGCTCCTTGTTGCTTTCATTTACCTTCTGTTCTTCAAGTGGCTTCTCGACAAGTTGATGTACCTGCGGAATTCATTCGTTCAATTCTCTGTTCGGATGATATTGTGAAGATTATGTTGCAACATATCTATCCCGTGTTCTTGTTTTGATTATGGTATTCAAGTTGCTTCGATGTCGAGTGTTGATTCCATACCATTCCTAATCGGTGTTCTCATATTTCTATGGGAGTGCTAATTCTTCTTGACCATCGAGATCTTCAGGTTATCCTTTTTCAACCGGTGTGCCTTCCCCTTAAGTTATTCCAAACGGACGCCGTTGAGAAATTTGACGAATTGTCTGTTTCATTCATCTCAAGTTGTCTTTGTTTTCCCCGCCCTCCCACCCTTCTTCTTCTTGGAGCCAGAAATTCAAAAATGAAATATCCATTTTATTCATGTGATAGTTCTTCATTCATTTCCTTCAATGTTCTTATCCGGTGGTTTATCGTGAAGATGCTCAGGAAACTCCAAGTTCATCATTCTTTTGTTCTCAAATTCTGCCGGTGGATTTAATTCAAGATTTCGGTGTTGATCTTATCCTTTTCCTCATTTCACAATGCTTTCTTATTCCGGTGCACCAATTAATCATTCTCCTCTTGCTATTCATATCCGGAGTGTTCAAGACAACTCAGAAGATTCATAATTCCATTCTTTATCCGTTCAAATTATTTTTGAGGATTGTTATCTTATTCAAGCCATTTAATTCAACCGGTGCAATATCTCTTGAGATATCTTTTCCAACGGTGATTTCTTGAGTGGACCCTAACCCACAGGTCTTTTTCCAGGATCTTACCTGACTCTTCTATTTTCCGGAGTTATTTTGAAATTCTTTTCAAAGTGTGACATAACAATGATTTCCATCAGTCACATGCCTTCTCCAAGATCGCTTTCAAATTCTTTTCATCATTGTTTCAACCTTTTTAATTCTTCATTCGGGAGTGGTCAACAATTCTTATGGCATTTCTCGTCTTCATTCTCAACATTTGGAGACCGGAGAAGTGTTTCTCTTAAATTTTGAACCGTTCTCTTGAAGATTTGTGGTACTAGCTTCATGCCATCCTCATTATTGTTCCGATTGTAAGGAATTCTTTTTATACCCATCCGAAGCATTTCATGGATTCTTTTCTTTGTTATCCTCCGAAGGCCATCATTTCAGAATATTTCTTCGTTCTCAGTTTTCAACTTCGTCCTCCAAATATTCTAAATTGATGTCTCTTCGTTCGTCTCCATATTCTTACGGTGGTTCATTCAATATTACCTTCCGTTGTTATCATTTTAATTCATTTGTTCTTTTCACAATCCTACCGGTGCTTCGTTGAAGATTTATCCAAGGTTGTACTAGATCTATCTTTAATTCTTTGCAACGAGAATAAGTAGTATGCCAAATCCGTTTGCTTGTCATCAATTTAATTTGATGAAGGATAAGCATACAGTAAATCTTATTCTTATTTTTCCTCGAAGTGTTTAATCTCTGTTTTCCGGAGCTTGTTCATCATATCATATTCTCGGTCCTAAGTTGTTCATCTTGTTTTCCGGAGCTCCAAGTTATTTCTATTATATCATTTCAAAGCTCCATCTAATTCATCACAGGCCTTGAATCTTATTCTTTTCAACTTCCACTTCTCATGCTTTCATTACCGGAGTTCTTCATGGTGGTTCATCATGTTTTAATTCATCCTCGAAGTCTTCATCAAGATTCTTGTTGGAGCTCAAGCATTCTTCGTCATGCTTTCCAATTGCAATTCTTTCTACCTTATCTTTTCAGATGGTGTTATGTCATTCTTGACAATTCCTTCATGTTTTATGATTCACAAGTTATCAAGAATGAGATATTTAAAACCATCATTTCTTTTCTTTAGGAGATCCTTTCAACCCCTCATTTTTATCTCTTGGAGTTATCTTGGGTTGTATTTCACCTAGAAGCTTTCCCTATGGGTTGTTGCTAATTATGGTGCTTATAAATGACCCAAGTTCTTTAGTTATCATTCCGGTGAGATAAGTTTATCGTCTCCTTGTTGATCTCAATCCAATTATTGTTTTCGTCAGTGGCTGGTTGTCACCTCTTAATTTTGAGATGTTTTCCATAAGCCCACATCAAGCTTATTCTTTTCGTTGTTGAATTCCAACAACTCTGTTCAACCCATCTTGGTAAAGATGCTCTTTCAATTCATTCGTGGGAGAAGTTGTCATTTTCGTCTATGTTCTTTTCTTTCCAACGATCTCCATTCTAATTCTCTCATCTCCTCAAGTTCATGTTAATTCCTTCCATTTTTCAGACGGAGTGCTGTCCAAATTATGTCATTCTTATTCCTTGGTTATACCGTTGCAGTTTCATATTCTTTTGGTTCGTAAGCTCTTGTTTCATGTCTTTCAACCTACAAGGTTCTCATAATGTTCTTTGTTCCTCTTTTCTAATGGAGTTTTCATATTCGTTCATCTCCGTTGCATTCTTCTTTCATTTTGGTAAACCTCTCAGGTTCGTGGTTTCACTCGTCTGTCAAAGAAGCAACTTTGTTTTACCTCTTCCTCTTTCGTTTTTTTTATCCGATGCCATCTCTAGGATCTCGGGTCGAGATCCTCTGTTAGTGTGGGAGAGTTGTGACGCCCGAGGACCGACGTCCCAGAAGATTCCAAAAGATTCCAGATGTTCCGGGTTCTTCCGTGTGTTTCATTTGTGCTTGTGTTATTTATTTTTGCATTGTATCATGTCATCATGCCATCAGGTCATAAATATTTTGCATCTCAACTTAAATAAATTGTGTGGACCTTCGGTCCATTTAAATCGAGGGAAGGATGACTTCTCTTTATAACATATCCTCCAAATATTATGGAGCTATTATAAATAATTATTCTATTTGTTTGGAATTAACCCAAACACACTTGCATATATTCCCCATGCCTCTTTAATTCAAGTTTCACCGTCAAAACCCTCCCAATATTTCTTTTCCCGTTTATCGAGGTTCCTCCAAAAACCTCAACACTTTTGGACACTTTTAAGTAATGCCCTAATTCAAATCATTTGAATTTAATTCAAATGAGTTCGATTTTATCTCTTGCATTCTTGCCTCTTCTATTTTTTCGTGGACCATGGACATTTTTACGAGTCTAGTAAAATTAACCTCTTGTCCAATTTTGTTTCAAACCCTTCCTTTCTTCTCTTTTTCTTCATGGCTATTTTCTGTATTTGGGAGATGGCAGAAGAAAGATAACAGCAGTAGGGAGAGAGATAGACCAGCTGGGCCAGCCTCCCAGCAAACAGCCGCAGCTGGCCAAGGCCGCCATCCCTCCCTAGGCCGTTCAGGCCCATCTGCAGCCATCCTCCCCTAAGCCCACCTAACCTTCCCCGCTCGTCCCAGTCGCTCCCTCTCATCCCTCCCTGCGCCGCCAGTTCTCTCCCTCGCTTGCCTCCATCTCCCTTCCCTCTCGACCACCCTCTCCCTCAGTTCCCTCGTCCGCTGCCACCCCTTGTTCCTCGCTCCCGAGCGCCCCATTCCCCGATCCCTCCGAGCCTCTCCCACCGATCTCCCTGTCCCTTCGCCACCAGTACCTCGAGCGCCTCCGCCAGGCTCCCCATCGCCCCGCTCGACGAGCCTCTGGTGGCCTCGACGCCGGCCACCGGAGCTCCCCCGAGTTGCCGGCCAGGTCCCCGCTTTGGAAGCCGCCGCCGACGAGCGCCCTGCTGGATCCCCTCCGCTGCCGCGTCGCCTCCCCTCGCCATCTTCGTCTTCCCCCCACAGTGCAGAGCTGTAGCCACCGCGGAGTTCACTGCCGGCCATCCTGGACAGCCGCCGCCGCCATTATTTCTGCCGGAGATCCCTCGTCACCGCGCCCCGTCCTCCCCGTCCAAGGCCGCCAGCGCCAAGGCCAGCGCCAAGGCCAGCGCCGCTCCATTTTGGTTGTGCACTTTACCTTCTGTCATGTGCCAAGACCTGCTGCTGTTGTGCTTCTTCCTTCGGCCTCGGTGTTTTGTTTTGGTCCAGCAAGAATCCCCGGATCGCCAAGCTCCATCTCCGATGTTTTTTCTCCAAGTGCCGAGATGACCCCGTGCCTCTACTGCCATCTACGAGTTTGACAAGAACCAAGACCGGCAAGCTCATCTCCGTGTCGAGACCAACGCGTCAAGTACCCCTTCGAGTCGCCGACGACCTTCGTGTATGACTACACGACGAGACAGCAAGTACCCCCGGACGCCAAGTACCACGACGTCGATGCCCGCGAGTTCAACTACGACTCGAGACCGAGACCGCGAGTACCACTACGTCCGACGCCGCGACGAGTACCTCTACGAAACGAAGTTCGACTACTTCCACTACCGTCGCCAACGTGAACGACTACCGTCGGCCCGGAAACGAGGGATTCGCCAAGTACCTCTCCCAAACGGAACGACTACTTCCCTCTACGAACGAGTACAACTACGGAACGTGTACAACTACCGCCGTCGTGATCTCGTCAAGAAAACGTGTATCACTACCGTCGCCAAGTCCCGAGACCGACAAGTTCCACGACGACCCCGTGTACAACTACTTCCACTACGTCCCTCGATGACTCGAACCGCTTCGAGAACGAACGCTTCGAAGGTATAACCCTGAGACGATGACCCGATGAATGTGTTTTGTATGAGATGTATCGACTGTTTGCTTCGTGCCCGTTTCGTCTTCTGTCATGCTCCTCGGTTGCCTCGTCGCCGACTCGTGGGAACCCGGTGACGGGATCACCCCACCTTCCATCTTGTTCGGCTTGCTCACGCCACCCTTCCTTTTGCACCGGTCTCTCAACGGGTTACCGGAACCGAGATGTTGTGTTGCATCATTTTCGGATCGTTGCCGTGGCACCCCTTTCTGTCCACCACGGTGACAAATACTCCTTATCATCCTATTATCTCTTCATGTTAACCTTTAATTAATAATTGCTTAAAACTTGATCATGTCATCCGCATCATGTTAACAACATTATATGTGTGAATTGTTGTTGCTAAAATTACTAAACATGCTCATGGGGATTTTCCGGAATTGTTGTTGTTATTTCCGGCCTCATTTAAAATGCCTAAATAGTGTAGTTTTATTATGCTTCACCTCATGCTATGTTAACAAACATTTAATCTTGTCTTGTAAATAAACGAGAGACAATTAAATAATTAAAATGTGGTGTTTCGTCAAAATGCAACTCGTTGCATATTGAGATCTACTTAACTTGTAGTGTTGTTTGTGCACTCTGCCATGCCATGCATATTTAAACCGGACATGCATCATACTTGGATGTGCATCGTATGCCATGTTTATACTTGTGTGTTTACCGTGTTGTTTGCTTCTTTCCGGTTGCTTCTCTTGTTAGCTTCGGTTTCGTTCCGGAGTTGTGAGGATTCGCTCGACTATGTTGCTCCGTCTACTTCATGGAACCGTTCTTCTCCCTTGCGGAATCCCAGGCAAGATGATCATACCCTTGGATACCTTTACTACCATTGCCATGCTTAGTTGTCTCGATGCTATCGCTACATGTCGCGCTACCCATCTTTTATTGTTAGCCCTCTCCTTGTTGCCATGAAACCTCTAACCTTTTGACACCTTCCTAGCAAAACCACTGTTTGGCTATGTTACCCGCTTGCTCAGCCCCTCTTATAGCGTTGTTAGTTGTAGGTGAAGATGAAGTTCGTTCCAGGAGGGAACTTGTTGTTGGAATATCACAATATCTATTAATATATATTAACACACCTATATACTGGTCATGGGTGGAAGGCTTGGCCTATTGCTTGGTATTTTGTTCCACTCATGCCACCTTAGGCGCCAATAAACCGGCATTATGTTCCTTGATTTTGCGTTCCTTACACGATGGGTGGATGGGGACCCCTTGACAGTTCGACTTTGAATAAAACTCCTCCAGCAAGGCCCAATATTGGTTTTAATTTTCTCATAATAACAACTTAATTAATTAATTAAATTGCATAGGGAGTTAGCGCTACCCGAGGATTCTTTCTACATAGCAGGGGGGCCAGTGCTGATGGTGTTGGTCCCAAACGGGGAGTATGCGGGGCCACCACGGGGAAACTCGAGGATTGGTTTTACTCGTATAATCGCCCATCCGGTTGTGGCCTGAGACGAGATACGCGCGGCTACTATCAGGGTGTCGACACACCGGGAGGTCTTGCTGGACTTGTTTTACCATTGTCGAAATGTCTTGTGCACCGGGAAGCCGAGCCTGATCGGATTTCCCTTAGATAAGGGGTGATGATATTATATTTATCACTTCAGCTAATCGTGAGAGCTTGTGATGGGCTAAGTTGGGACACCCCTGCAGGTTATGATCTTTCGAAAGCCGTGCCCGCGGTTATGTGGCAGATTGGAATTTGTTAATGTCCGGTTGTAGAAAACTTGACAGAGGATTCGAAGTAAAACACACAACTGTGTGAGTAACCGTGACTGTCTCTTTTCACTTTGAGAAGAGAACACGGTGGGGATATGTTTGATTTGTATGTAGATCAGGATCTTTAGCGATCACTACTAGTTGCGACCGTTTGCGTAGATGCTCATCTTATTCTTGTACTCGTAAGCTAGCCACCATATTAGGCTTAGCCGCTGCTGCAACCTCACCACTTTACCTCTTCCTACCCATAAAGCTTTGCTAGTCTTGATACCCATGGTTATGGGATTGCTGAGTCCTCGTGGCTCACAGATACTACAACACCAGATGCAGGTTCAGCCGAGAATGAAGCAGGAGCTGGTTCAGTACTTCACCAGGAGCTCGATGAAGAGAGTGGCCGTATGTTTGTGACGTGTTCGACGATCAGTAGTGGTTTCTACTAGGGGCGATTCTGAACTGTGGCTTTATGTTGTTTTTGGTATCTTTCTTTTGGATCTTCACCCGTAGTCGGGTTGTGATGTTTTGAATGATGTCTTGCTTATGTAATGTATTGTGTGAAGTGGCGAGTGTAAGCCAACTATCTCCTTTTGCAATTTAATCCCTCTTTTACAGGAGTCGTGCAAAGATACCAAACTTGAGATCATTCCAGAATGGGCTTATACCTTTAAGTCGTGCCTCGACACGTAGGAGGTATAGTCCCATCCTGGGCATTACAGTGAACTACTCCCTCCTCGTCATGGAGACCGCCAGGTTGATGAAGATGGCCACTGGTAATGGTTTCCCCCTCCGGCAAGGTGCTGGAGCAGGGTCCCAACTGGTTTTTCGTGGCTACAGAGGCTTTCGGCGGCGGAATTCTCGATCTGGGTTTGTTTTCGGAGGTTTCACTATTTATAGGATTTTTTGGCGTCGAGGGCAAGTCAGGGGGACCCACGAGGCGGCCACAAGGTAGGGGGCACCCCCCATCCTTGTGGTGGCCTCGTGGATCTTCTGGTCCACCTCCGGCGCTCCGTGGGCTTCTTTTGTTCCATAAAAAATCACCAAAAAGTTTCGTTCCATTTGGACTCCGTTTGATATTTCTTTTCTGGAAACTCAAAAACAAGGAAAAAACAGAAACTGGTACTGGGCACCGGGTTAATAGGTTAGTCCCAAAAATCATATAAAATAGCATATAAATGCATATAAAACATCCAAGATAGATAATATAATAGCATGGAACAATCAAAAATTAAAGATACGTTGGAGACGTATCACCACCACGCGGGAATAAGTATGGGCACTCTGTGTTGTATGCATCATCCGAAGCTCCTCGGAGCTGAGCTGACGCATGTACTCGGGATGGTGATAGACTTGCTTTGTCCAGACCCATGCTGCGAGACATGGTCGAGCAAGATGGGATTTGCCCCTCCAATCAGGAGAGATATACTATGGGTCCCTCGTGTGATCCGACCAGGATAAGCATGGCCATGCAACAAGGATTATGAGACAATCCGGTTTGGGTCAGTATCACTGGAACGAGAAAGAGGTCGGGCTAGTACCAGGATGACAGACTAGCTCTCGGTGTCAAAACCGGGAGATCTCGTGTAATGCCCAGGATGGGACTATACCTCCTACGTGTCGAGGCACGACTTAAAGGTATAAGCCCATTCTGGAATGATCTCAAGTTTGGTATCTTTGCACGACTCATGTAAAAATAGGGATGAAATTGCAAAAGGATAATTGGCTTACACTCGCCACGTCACACAATACATTACATAAGCAAAACATCATACAAAACATCACAACCCGACTACGGGCGAAGATCCAAAAGAAAGATACCAAAAACATAAAGCCACAGGTCCGAATCGCCCCTAGTAGAAACCACTATTGATCGTCGAAAACGTCACAAGCATACGGCCACGCTCTTCATGGAACTCCCGGAAGTTCTGACCCATCTCCTGCGTCAAACTCGGCTGAACCTGCATCTGGTGTTGTAGTATCTGTGAGCCACGAGGACTCAGCAATCCCATAACAATGGGTATCAAAACTAGCAAAGCTTTATGGGTAGGAAGAGGTAAAGTGGTGAGGTTGCAGCAGCGGCTAAGCATAATATGGTGGCTAGCTTACGAGTACAAGAATAAGATGAGCATCTACGCAAATGGTCGCAAACTAGTAGTGATCGCTAAAGATCCTGAACTACCTACGAGTCAAACATAACCCCACCGTGTTCTCTTCTCAAAGTGAAAAGAGACAGTCATGGTTACTCACGCGGTGGTGTGTTTTACTTCGGATCATCTGTCAAGTTTTCTACAACCGGACATTAACAAAGTCCAATCTGTCACATAACTGCGGGCACGGCTTTCTAAAGATCATAACCCTGCAGGGGTGTCCCAACTTAGCCCATCACAAGCTCTCACGATCAGCTGAAGTGATAAATATAATATCATCACCCCTTATCTTAGGGAAATCCGATCAGGCTCGGCATCCCGGTGCACAAGACATTTCGACAATGGTAAAACAAGTCCAACAAGACCTCCAGGCGTGCCGACATCCTAATAGTAGCCGCGCGTATCTCATCTCAGGCCACGACCGGATGAGCACAGCATATAGCAGCCAAACCCCAAGTTTCCAAGGGGGGGGCGCAAACGACTCTATTTGGGACCAACACCATCAGCACTGGCCCCCCCTGCTATGTAGAAAAGAATCTCCAAGGAGCGTCCCCCTTATGCAATTTAATAAATTAATTAAGTTATTATTATGAGAAAAATAAAACCAATGTTGGGCCTTGCTAGAGGAGTTTTATTCAAAGACGAAGTGTCAAGGGGTCCCCATATACCCAACCGTGTAAGGAACGCAAAATCAAGGAACATCATGTCGGTTTATCGGCGCCTAAGGTGGCATGAGTGGAACAAAACACCGAGCAAAAGGCCAAGCCTTCCACCCATGCCCAGTATATAGGTGTGTTAATAATAATAATAGATATTGTGATATTCCAACAACAAGTTCCCTCCTGGAACGATCTTCATCTTCACCTGCAACTAACAACGCTATAAGAGGGGCTGAGCAAGCGGGTAACATAGCCAAACAATGGTTTTGCTAGGAAGTTTTCAAAGGTTAGAGGTTTCATGGCAACAAGGAGAGGGGCTGACAATAAAGATGGGTAGCGCGACATATTACGATAGCATCGAGACAACAAAGCATGGCAATGGTAGTAAAGGTATCCAAGGGTATGATCATCTTGCCTGAGATCCCGCAAGGAAGAAGAACGGGTCCATGAAGAAGACGAAGAAGAAGCCTAGAAGAAGAACCACGGGTGGACGAACGAATCCTCACGAACGCAACGGAACAAGCACTAACGAGAAGAAGCAAGCAACACGGTAAACACACCACACGAGACATGACAATATGCTCAACCAAGTATGATGCAAGACAGTTCTATATAGGATGCAATACAAGTCTATACAGGAAGCAAAACATGGCAAGGTAGGAAGCACAGAAAAATAACACAAGCCTATATGATACAATACATGGCAAGGTATGATGCATGACAAGTCTATACAGGAAGCAATACATGGCAAGGTAGGAAGCACTCAAAAACTACACAAGTCAACAAGTTTAAATGAGGCCGGAAACTACAACAACAATTCCGGAAAATCCCCATATGCATATTTAGCAATTCTAAGCAAACAACAATTCACACATTTTAATGTTGTTAACATGATGCGGAGGACATGATCAAGTTTTATGCAAATTTTATTAAAAGTTGACATGAAGATGATAAGGAGTATTTGTCGCCACGACGGAAAGAAAAGAGGGTCGTGGCGGCGAAAACGGATACGATGCCACGGCAACGTTCTGATGATCCGACACTCGTCGAGATGCCGGTGCAAAAGCAAGGTAGCGTGAGCGAGTCAAACAAGATGAAAGATGGGGTGATCGCGTTACCGGGTTCCCACGGGTCGCCACCAAGGCAAACGAGGGCACAACGGACACGATGCAAATATTAGATACATCTCATACAACACAACAAGCATTCGTTCACCACATCGGCATTCGACTCGGGGTATACCTTCGAAGCGTTCGTTTCGGGGCGGTTCGAGGTCGTAGAGGAAGTAGTGGTACTCGCGGGTCGTGGTACACGTTTTGTAGCCGTTCACGTTATCGGTAGAGGAACTTGACGCATCGTCGTGGTACTTGCGGCGTTCCGGACCGAAGGGGTACTTGGCGCTTCAAAACGTTCATCGTGGTACTTGAGGTCTCCGATCTTGTCGTTCTTGTTAAAACGAAGGGGTACTTGGCGGTCTCGGTCCGTAGTGGAACTTGACGCATCAGATCATGTAGTCGTACACGGGGTCGACGGTAGAGGTACTTAGCGAGATCACAATGACCTTGGCGATTCCAGAGGCACTCAGATTGGACAAGCCATAGGACTACTGTTCGATGGAACAGGAGATGCACCATGGGAGGTCAAAGCAACTGCGGTAGCAGAACCAATGCAGCAGCGGACGACGGTGAACGGTGGAGAAGGCGCGGGGCGACGCCAAGGTCGTGCGGGCGATGTGGGCCAGCGAGGAGGACGGGAGGAGCGGGCTTGGGGCGGCCGTCCATGGCACTCCTGGTCGGCAGCTCGGGCGCGAGGAACATAGGGGCCGCGGGAGCAGCTCGCTGGGGAGCTCCTCGGGCGTGGGAAGGAGGCGCAGGGGACGGCGGCGGAGCACAGGGAGAGATGGGGTTCGAGGTGAGAGGTCGGGCGGAGGGGCGGACTCGGGCGCCCTGGGAGAGAGAGCGAGGGATGAGGGGAACGGGATGCTCGAGGAGGCGGATCGAGCGGGGGAGCGAGAGGTGGCGGCGGGCTGCGGGGTCGAGCGAGGGAGAGGACGGTCGAGGGGAAGAGGGAATCGGGACAGCTAGGGTTAGGGGGGCGCTGGAGTTGCCTAGCAGCTTGGGCCAGAAGGCCAGCTGGGCTGGGCCGCGGGGAAGGGACAGGTTAAAGGAGAAGAAGAAGGGAAAAAAACAGGATTCTTCTTCTCTATTTACGGAAAAAGAAAAGAAAACAAAGGTTGACTAGCAGGGCCAAAAAATACCAATTGGGATGAAACTGAAGCATTGCTACTCTGACATAATGTCAAAGCCCCACAACTTGAATTGAAGCAAAAAAGGATAAGATTAAGGATTTGAATATCTTGGAATCGAACGGGATTTAAAATGCAAGTTTGTTGTGGTGAATTCCAAACAAATGGAATAATTCAATATAGCTCCCTAAAATATTAGGAGGATATATATGTGTTATAAAGAGAAGTCATCCTTCCCTCGATTTAAATGGACCGAAGGTCCACACGACTTATTTGGTTGAGTTGCAGAATTAAAGTCATGATGGCATGATGGCATGATGCAATGCAAAATAAATAACACAAGCACAAATGAAACACACGGGAGAACCCGGAACATCTGGAATCTTTTGGGACGTCGGTCTTCGGGCGTCACAACTCTCCCACACTAACAGAGGATCTCGACCCGAGATCCTAGAGATGGCACCGGATAAAAACGGAAGAGGAAGAGGTAAAACAAAGTTGCTTCTTTGAAAAATGAGTGAAACCGAAGAACCTTGAGAGGTTAAACAAGTTGAATAAAGAATACAATGGAGATGAACGAAGATGAACACACTCCGTTAGAAAAGAGGAACAAGGAACATTACGAGAACCTTGTAGGTTGAAAGACATGAAACAAGAGCCTACGAACCAAAAGAATATGAAACTGCAACGGTATAGCCAAGGAATAAGAATGACAGAATTCGGACAGCACTCCGACTGAAAATGGAAGGAATTAACATGAACTTGAGGAGATGGATTGATACTTGATGAAATCAATAACACATTGCCTCCGAAACAATTAAAAGAATGTCACAAGGGGTAAGAGAGATTCCGACAGCACTCCGGTTGAAAATAGAGGAAAAAACTTGATAAGATGAGAGAGCTAGAATGGAGGTCACCACATTCCAGTTAAATGGATTAGCAAATGAAATGATATGCTCTTGATGAAAATGAGAAGATGGTCAAAGAGAGCAATATCACAATGCCTCCGGAATGAAAGAATAGAATATAGATCCATGAAAGAAATGAATGGAGAAAATATGACAACTTCTCCCACGAATGAATTGCAAATCGTCCTTACGAAGAAGGGTTGAACGGAGTTGTTGGAAAATCAATAACGAAAAGAATAAGCTCGTTGTGGGCTCATGTAAAACATCTCAAAATTATACGGTGACAACCGGCCACTGATGAAAACATTTAATTGGATTGAGATCCACAAGGAGACGGAAAACTTATTTCACCGGAATGATAAATGAAGAACTTGGGTCATTTATAAGCACCATAATTGGCAACAATCCTTAGGGAAAGCTTTAGGTGAAATACAACCCAAGATAACTCCAACGAAGAAAATGACGGGATTAAATATCTCATTCCTGACAACTTGTGAATCATGAAACCTGAAGGGAAATTGTCAAAAATGGCATACCACCATCTCAAACAATAAGGTAGAAAGAATTGCACTTGGAAAGCATGATGAAGAATGCTTGAGCTCCAACAAGAATCTTGATGAAGACTTCGAGGATGAATTAAATCTTGATGAACCACCATGAAAACTCCGGTAATGAAAGCATGAGAAGTGAAAGATGAAAAGAATAAGATTCAAGGCCTACGATGAATTAGATGGAGGTTTGAAATGATATAATTGAAATAACTTGGAGCTCCGGAAAACAAGATGAACAACTTAGAACCGAGAATATGATATGATGAACAAGCTCCGGAAAAAAGAGATTATTCACTTCTGGGAAATAAGAATAAGATTTATTGTATGCTTATCCTTCACCAAATTAAATTGATGACAAGCAACGGATTTGGCATACTACTTATTCTCGTTGCAAAGAATTAAAGAGAGATCTAGCACAACCTTGGATAAATATTCAACAAAGCACCGGTAGGATTATGAAAAGAACAAATGAATTAATACGATAACAAGGAAGAGAAATCTTGAATGAACCGCCGTAAGAATATGGAGACGAACGAAGAGACATCAATGAAGAATATTTGGAGGACAAAGTTGAAAACTGAGAACGAAGAAATATTTTGAAATGATGGCCTTCGGAGGATCACAAAGAAAAGAGTTCATGAAATGCTTCGAATGGGTATCAAAATAATTCCTCGCAATCGAAACAATAATGAGGATGGCATGAAGCTAGAACCACGAATCTTGGAAGAACGGATAAGGATTCAAGAGGAACTCGTCTTCGGGTCTTCAAAATCTGAGAAGACGATGAGATACACCACCATGAATTGTATAGGCACTCCGTAATGAAGAATTAAAAGGTTGAACCAATGATGAAAAAGAATTTGAAAGCGGTCCTGGAGAAGGACTGTGACTGATGGGATTCATACTTATGTCACACTTTGAAAAGAATTTGAGAACAACTCCGGAAAATAGAAGAGTCATGTAAGATCCTGGAAAAAGACTTGTGGGTTAGGGCCCGCTAAAGAAATCACCGTTGAAATAGATTGCTTAAGAGATTGTCAGTGTACTAAGGTAGGGGTACCTCAGTACCCCAACTTGTGCACGGGCAGTAGCAGCTTCCCGCGGCAGGGCCTACAACGTGCTTGCCGGAGACCTTCCTGCTCCGTATAAAACCATTCAAAAACAAAGTATACAAGACAGAAGATCAAGACCCCGGCAAGTGAAGCTTGCCGGGAAGGCCGTCCCAGGCTCAAGACTACCTCACTAGCACGAGACCCTAGCGGGAGGAGCTCGCCAGCAAGACCAGAAGACATGCCTCGGCGCGACGTGCGCCCCGGCAGGGCCCGGGGAGCGACAAGCTTCAGAGCCCGACAAGCTCCCGGGCCCGGCAAGGTCAAGACCCCAGCAAGACGCTTGCCGGGGAGAGTTACGCTGTGTGCCCACGCTCCAGCTCATCGAACCACGCGTCGCCCTGGGGCCACTCCAGGGACGCGTGGCGGATGGCTGTGCAGCCTGGGGGACACGGTGGCACTCCACGGTGGTAAAGCCATCACCGTGGCGAACGGAGACGCAAGGGCGGGCGCTTTTGGGGTCGACGGCGACGGGCATTAAATGCTCTTGTCCCCCACTGTCAAAGTAGGTGATGACCACTGTTCATGCACTGTTGCTCCACTATTCCCGCACTGTTACAACTACCACCACTATTACATTTTTACCCTTTCTCCTACGTTGACACCTGTCGGTGACCCCTTGAGCTATAAAAGGAGGCCCATGCACAACGTAGAAAGGGTTCGGAACCTAGATCGCTCATTCGCTCGGTGTAGCTAGTTCTTCAAGCTCCCGAGCTCTCCAACTCAATACAAACAAAGCAGGAGTAGGGTTTTACGCGTCCATCGCGGCCCGAACCTGGGTAAACTGCCCGCGTGCTCACCACGATCTGCTCTTTGTGCTCCCTCCGCTCCCTCACCGCAATGACAAGGGGCTCCGGTCCCATAGGTGCTCGTGGTGGACAGTTTCCCCCGACATCTTTGGCGCGCCAGGTAGGGGGCGTCGAGGTTGTGCGAACCTGATCCGGCGTTCACGCGGCGCACTCTTCATCAACCTCTCCAAGTTCTTCAACTTCATCAGCAACAGCGACATGGCCCCAAAGAAGAAGGCTTCGGAGGTCGCAGGCCCGTCTGCGTCTCATCCGCCGCCACCAGAGCCAACGGTGGGCGGAGGAGACGCCGTCGGAAGGGTGGTCGTCAGCGAGGAAACTCGCGGCGCCACCAAATCCAAGGATAAGACGGACGACCGAGCCTCGGTCTCCGTGGACGCGCCATGTCCATCTCAGCAAACGACAACCCAGCAGCGCCATGCCACAGGAGGTGGCATCCGCCTGCTGGGCCAAGGGCAAACCGGAGGCTCGCGGGACGCTCCGGGCCATCGTCCTGGCACGAGCAAGGCACGGTCGCCGGGGCGGGACCCTGCTCCTTCTAACCCTGTTAGGAGTCCGAGCATATCCCGCTCCTCGCACCGCTCGCCCCCGCTCCCCTCCTCTCCAACAGAAGCGCTCGCAAGGGCGCAACTGCTCCTCGACTTCCCTCCAGCGGCAGACAAGGCCGAAGACTGGAGGGCAACTATTCAGAGCCTGATCGCCTTCGCCAACAACGACTCTCCACAGCAGCCGGCGACCTCGCGGCCGCGGCAAGTCGAGAAGACGAAGGCCGACGGCGACAAAACCGCCGGGGGTGCGACCACCGTGCACTCCCCGCCGCGGAAGCAGAAGACAACGTCCCGCCGGAACAACGCCGACGACGGCTCCACGGCGTCGTCGGATCCGCGGGCTCGTCGGGACCAGCGCCAAGTCCTTGACGACCGGCGACAAGAAGATGCTCGAACGACGATCGAGCGCCGCCGAGAAGCTCGGCGACAATCAGATCAGCGAGCTGGAGCCGCTGTCGACACGCGCGCGCCCGGTGAACCAGACGACTTGCCGTACGCGGCAGGTTGCCCTGCGTTTACCCGTGAGCTGCGGCGCGTCCAGTGGCCCAGCATGAAGAACTTCAAGCCCGACGTACCGGAGAAGTACGACGGCAAGACGCACCCCTCGGAATTCCTCAGCATTTACACCATCGCGGTGCAGGCTGCCGGGGGCGCGACGAGAAGATATTGGCGAACTACTTCCCGCTCGTGCTTAAGCCGAACGTTCGTTCTTGGCTTATGCACTTGCCGGAAGGCTCCATTTCTTCTTGGGCAGATCTTTGCCACCAGTTTGTTGGCGCCTTCACGGGCGGCCACAAACCCCACGGCCAGGAGAGCGATCTCCACATTCTGGCCCAGAAGGAAGGAGAACCTTTGCGCAAGTACATCCAACGCTTCAGTCGTGTGCAGCACAACATCCCCGACGTCCACCCTGCCGCGGTTATCAGCGCGTTCCACCAGAACGTGCGTAACCGCCGCATGCGTGAAGAAATGGCTATGACCAAGATACGGGATGTCAGCGCGCTCTATGCTCTAGCTGATAAGTGCGCGCGCGCCGAAGAGGGGAGGAGACTCCCTGGAGAGGATACTGGCGCAGGGGGAAGCGACAGCGACGACGCCGCCCCGGCAAAGAAGAGCCGGCGGCGGAACAATAGAAGAATGAACAAGAAGGAAGTGCTTGCCGTCGAGAAGTCCGGCAAGGAGGCTCCCGCCAAGCAAGCACAGGCTGGCAGCTCCGGCAAGGAGCCTGCCCCTGTAGCGGCAGCCGACAAGCAGGACGGCTCCGACAAGCAATACTGCAAGATCCACCGCACCAAGGGCCACGACCTCTCCAACTGCAAACGCGTCGAGTACCTCGTCGAGCAGCAGAAATCTGAGTACGAGAGGCGAGACAAGGAGAAGGCCCAAGGTGGCGGAGGAGAACCAAGCAAGAAGCGGCCATTCAATGGCCGGGAAGGACGCCGCGGCAAGGCCAAGCAGCGGCAAGGTGATCGACCTCCCCGGGGCCGCGACAACGATGAAGAAGACGACGACGATGACATGGAGGATGAAGATAACAGCGAGTAGGAGTTCCAGAAGGCCACGGAGGTCCTGTGCGTCGACGGTGGCGCCTCCCTGCATACTTCCCACCACCAACTCAAGCAGGTGCGGGAAGTGAATGCAGCGGAGCCGCCCGTGGAGTCGCGCAGGCTCCTCAAATGGTCCAGCACGCCCATCATTTTTGATCTTGAGGATCACCCTGACCGCACCACCGCGGTCGGGTGCTTGCCGATGCTGGTCTCACCCACTATCCGCAACCTCAAGGTCACCAAGATGTTGGTTGACGGCGGGGCCGGGCTGAACTTGATCTCCTCTGCTGTGATCAAGAAACTCCAGATCTCAGATGGCGAGCTCGAAGAGACCGGTTCTTTCCAAGGAATCAACCCGGGGAGGAGCAAGCCCAAGGGGAAGATCACTTTGCCGGTGACCTTTGGCGGGGAGCTCAGCTTCAGAACTGAGCGCGTCACATTCGATGTCGCCGATATCCCATTACCGTATAATGGGATACTCGGCCGTCCCGCCCTCGCCAAGTTCATGGCAGCTTCCCACTACGCCTACAACGTACTCAAGATGCCGGGGCCGATAAGCGTCATCACTGTCCATGGCGACAAGAAAGACGCGCTTATCTGCGCCGGCAAGATCTACCGGGATGCAGCAGCCGCAGCAGAGAAGGATACACTTGCCGCTGAAGCTCCCGGGGGGAAGAAGACGAAGACCAAGTCCGGCAAGTGCTCTGGGGCCCACTCCGGCAACCGCACCTCTTCGGAGTGCTACGCTGCCGTCGAGGACGTTCCATCGAGCTCCACCGGCAAGTGCAAGAAGGGGATGGCTGCTCCTCCGGCAACCAAGAAGGTGTCCGCCAACGAGGACGGCACTGGTGGTACCTTCACCATCAGTGCCACACTTGACAGCAAATAGGAAAGCGCGCTCGTTGCCTTCCTGCGGGCGAATGTCGATGTGTTTGCCTGGCAACCATCTGACATCCCCGGTGTTCCCAGGAAGGTGATTGAGCACAAGCTTGCTGTTTGTCCTCATGCGCGGCCCGTCAAGCAGAAGGTCAGAAAGCAAGCCGTGGAGCGCCAAGAATTCATTGCCGAAGAAATCAAGAAGCTAGAAGCAGCAGGCCTAGTTAGAGGCGTGATCCATCCGACGTGGTTGGCAAACCCAGTCGTCGTGCGCAAGGCCAATGGGAAGTGGAGACTGTGTATAGACTTCACCGATGTGAATAAAGCATGTCCCAAGGATCCATTCCCCTTGCCGCGCATTGACCAGATCGTTGACTCCACTGCCGGATGTGAGCTACTCTCTTTCCTTGATGCATATTCAGGCTACCACCAGATCTTTATGGCCAAAGAAGATGAAGAGAAGACTGCATTTATCACTCCATGTGGCACTTATTGCTTCATACGCATGCCATTTGGACTGAAGAATGCAGGATCAACATTTGCAAGGGTAGTGCACACTGCTTTCGAGCCACAGATCCACAGAAATGTAGAGGCTTACATGGATGACATCGTGGTGAACAGCAAGAGCAAGGATACCCTGGTCCAAGATTTGGAAGAGACATTTCAGAACCTGCGTAAGATCCAGCTTAAGTTGAACCCTGAGAAGTGTGTTTTTGGAGTCCCCTCCGGCAAGCTTCTCGGGTTCTTTGTATCACAGAGGGGGATCGAAGCCAACCCCGACAAGATTAAAGCCATCGAGCAGATCGAAGCCCCGAAGCGAGTCAAGGATGTCAGGAGGCTTGCAGGTTGTGTGGCTGCCCTCAGTAGGTTCATTTCGAAGTCTGCGGAACGCGCCCTACCTTTCTTCAAAATCTTGAAGAAGGCAGGTCCTATGAAATGGACTCCGGAAGCGGAGGCAGCGCTGCAAGACTTGAAACGGTACCTATCCTCTACTCCGATACTTGTCGCACCTAGACCACAGGAGAAGTTGCTGCTGTACCTAGCGGCAACCAACCAGGTGGTTAGTGCTGCGTTAGTAGCGGAGAGAGAGGCCGACGAGGAATCAGCACCACCGGCAAGCGAATCCAGCGACAAGCAGGGGGCTGCTCCGACAAGCTCTGGCCCCGACAAGGACAACTCTGCGCAGGAACAAGAAGAAGTGCGGAAGAAGATGGTGCAGCGCCCGGTGTATTTTGTGAGTTCCCTCTTGCAGGGGGCTAGATCAAGATACTCCGGGGTGCAAAAGTTTCTTTTCGGCCTCCTCATGGCCTCGAGAAAGCTGCGCCATTACTTCCAGGCACATGAGATAACAGTGGTCACTCGCTTTCCGCTGAAGAAGATATTGCACAATCCGGAAGCGACAGGCAGGATCGTTGAGTGGGCACTGGAATTATCAAGCTTTGGACTCAAGTTTGAAAGTACCTCAACCATACAGAGCCGAGCTTTAGCAGAATTCATAGCTGAATGGACCCCGACGCCCGATGAGGAAGTTCCAGAGACAAGTGTACCCGTACAAGAAGCGACAAGTGAATGGGTAATGTACTTTGATGGTGCCTTCTCGCTGCAAGGCGCTGGAGCCGGTGTGGTACTCATAGCACCCACCGGAGAGCACCTCAAGTATGTTATCCAGATGCACTTTCCCAGGGAGCAAGTGACAAACAATACTGCTGAATATGAAGGCTTGCTTGCCGGCCTCAGGATTGCAGCCGAACTTGGGATCAGGAAGCTGATTGTGCGGGGAGATTCTCAGTTGGTGGTCCGACAAGTTAACAAGAGTTACCAGAGCCCTTTGATGGAAGCTTATGTAGATGAAGTGAGGAAGCTCGAAGAGCACTTTGAAGGTCTGCAAATGGAGCACGTCCCGAGAGCTCAGAATGACATTGCAGACGGCATTTCAAAGTGTGCTGCGATGAAGTTACCTGTGGAACCAGGGACCTTCTTGCTCAAGCTGACTCAGCCATCCGTTACACCATCAATTGGGCAGTCCAAGAAGAGAAAGTTGGTCTCCGGCGACTACTTGCCGGCGGAACTCCCCGAGGCCGCCGCCAAGGTCCCCAAGATCAACGATCAGAACGCTGAGGAACAGTTTGCTCCTGCAGATCCTCGGATATGTACAGTTGAAGCAATCGTTCCCGACAAGCCTCGCCCCGGCGAGCTTGCCGGGGGACCATCAGCTCCGGCAGAACCAGAGGTTCTTGCCGTAGAAGTTGAGGTCCCCGCAGCGGCCCTCATGCCTTTAGTCCTTGCCGTTGAGCCTCGGGCTCCAGCATGGCCGCAGCAGATCGTCCGTTTTCTGCAAACTGGAGAACTTCCCGACGACCCAGAAGAAATAGAGAAGATAACCCGGCAGTCAAGTATGTACCAGTTCGTGGATAACAAGTTGTACAGAAGAAGACTCAACGGTGTCAGGTTGAAGTGCATCTCCAGGGAAGATGGACAGAAGCTGTTGGCAGAAATACACGGAGGCACATGCGGCCACCATATTGGCGCAAGGGCACTTGCCGGGAAAGCTTTCCGGCAAGGGTTCTTCTGGCAAGAAGCCCTCCAAGATGCAACTGCACTAGTAGCCAAGTGTGAAGCGTGCCAGTTCCATGCAAAGCAAATTCATCAGCCATCTCAAGCTCTCCAGACGATCCCTTTGTCCTGGCCCTTCTCGGTCTGGGGGCTCGATATCCTCGGCCCCTTCCCTCGCGCCGTCGGGGGCTTTGAGTACTTGTACGTCGCAATCGACAAGTTCACAAAGTGGCCAGAAGTGGAACCAGTGAGAAAGGTGACGGCACAGTCAGCAGTCAGGTTCTTCAGGTCGATTGTTTGCCGTTTCGGAATCCCTAACAGGATCATCACCGACAACGGTACACAATTCACTAGTCGCACCTTCATGCAGTACGTCCAAGACCTTGGCGCCAAGGTCTGTTTCGCTTCTGTTGCTCACCCGAGGAGCAACGGTCAAGCGGAGAGGGCAAATGCTGAAGTGCTGCGCGGACTCAAGACAAGGACCTTTGACAGGCTGCGTAAATGCGGAAGAAACTGGATAGAGGAGCTACCGGCGGCTCTTTGGTCAATCAGGACGACACCAAATCGAGCCACCGGACAGACACCCTTTGCTCTAGTCTATGGAGCAGAGGCAGTTCTCCCCACGGAACTCGTATACGGATCTCCTCGAGTGCTCGCTTATGATGAGCTCGAGCAAGAGCAACTGCGACAAGATGACGCATTGCTCCTCGAGGAGGAACGTCTCCAGGCTGCTGTACGAGCTGCTCGATACCAGCAAGCCTTGCGTCGCTACCATAGCCGCAAGGTTAGGGCCAGGAGTCTCGAGGAAGGCGACCTTGTTCTTCGGCGTGTTCAGTCCGCCAAGAATTCCAACAAGTTGACGCCGAAGTGGGAAGGCCCTTATCGGGTGAGACAAGTCACAAGGCCCGGCGCTGTCCGCCTTGAGACCGAAGAAGGCTTACCGGTGAGCAACTCCTGGAACATAGAGCATCTTCGCAAGTTTCACCCATAAGGCGCGATTGCCGTGATCCGCTCCGGCAACCACCTTTTGTACAAGCCTTGCCGCTGTTGCATGTAACCCTTTGTACAAAGCCGGGCGCAGACCCCGTGCATCAGTAAAGCTTTTGTGTTTTTGCACTATTTGCCTTTTCCATGCTTTTCTTCGCTATTTGCATGAGTTATTTGGCATCTTGTGCAACATACCTATCCGGTAAGCATTAGCACGCCGAAAGGCCATATACTTGTTTCCCTCTTCTTTTTCTTTCCCTCTTAAGCAGAAGGAATGTTCCTCGCGCACAAGTTTGCCGGGGGGGAAGGAGATGGAAGATGAACCAAGTGCTGTTCAAGAAAGAGAAGAGAAAGAGAAGCCTTACCGGGAAGCAAGCAATATATAAAAGCTAAGTTATTAGAATTTGAGCAGTTCAAATTTTTAATTTTTTAGTTGTCTTCCTTGAACAATCACACTTTGTATGGAAAACCTGTACGCGGAGGAACCTACCCGTGGTTAGCCGCACCCTTATCTTGTTTTCGAGTACGCTCAATGACTTAAGTGAGCTGCGACAAGTGTCGCGCCCTTGTTTCGTTTTCGAGTTCACTCAACAAGCTAAGTGTGTCGCGACTAGCTGCGGCGAGGTTGCTTGCCGGTAAGACCTTAGCCAGCAGGCTGCTCGGAGTTCAGCACTCAACGCTCGCGGCAAAGGACCCTTGCCGGCAAGCTCCCTGGAAGCGTAGGGTGAAAAGCATACAAAGTAAAGGACCAAGACAAGGAAGATAACATTGCACTGATTGATCAAAATAAAGATAAATATCTTACAAGGGATAACTTGTCGCAATGACTAATAAGTTCATGGCACACTATGCAACAACAAAAGAAATAATGGAAAAGGAGGCCTAGTCTACGCGGTCGCCTTCAATCTTGGAGATCTTGTTCACTTTGGCGATAATGTGGGCGACCTGCGCCTTCAACGCCTCCATATTCGCGTCGGACGGCAAGCTACGGAGAACGTTGGCGAGGTTTATACCAGGATTCCGGTATACAATCTTGGTCAGAACGCGCTCCAAGGTTCCCGCGCAGAGCTGGCGCGACTCCTCGGCCAGTTGCGCGGGGAGCTTCTTCTGAAGATCTGCAAGAGCCGGCGCGATCCCTCTGAAGAAGAGGCTAAGCTTGGCGCTGTGGGGGAGGTTTGGATCCGGAGAGTATATAAGATGCTCAACCTTCAGCGCCAACAGCTCCTGGTCGATGTTGGATGCAGAGGACACCAAGTCATCGGTCCATAACTCGACGGTCCGCCGGAAGTTCTCAGCCGCAGTGGTGGCGCTCTCCACCAAGCCTCGCTCCCTGCGGAGCTCTTCCTTCAGCTTGGTTTCCCGGTCTCGGACGGCATCAAGCGAGTCCTTCAACGTGGAAACCTTCAGCTCCAGATCCTCAATTGAATCCTTGGCGGCCTTCAGCTCGTCGCCCTGCTTGGAAAGACGCACCTGGAGTTCAGAGTTAGTGTGGGCGTCCTTCTCGCGCTCTGTGTTGAGCGCGGTGACCCTCTCCACGCTCGCTTTCAGGGACTCCTCCAGCTGCGCAACCTTGGCCTCGAGCTCCTCCTTGGCGGTCTCCGCGGCGGCTTTCGCCTCCTTCAGCTCTCCGCCAAGGGCCTGCTCCCGGGCGGCAAGGTCTTCCTCGTGAGAATCGAGGTTGACCTTCCGTTGGGTGAGCTCTCCTTCTCGCCGGGACAGCTCTTCTCCGGCGAGTCGCTGCTGCTCCTCGGCCTCGGCCTTCTCCAGGAGCCACTCCTGGTACTCCCCGGCGAGCCTCTCGCGCTCCTCCGCCACCTCGCGGAGGGCCGCCTGGTTGGCGGCGCGGAGCTCCGCCGCGCGCTTCTCCATGTCAGCGGCGGCCTTGGCGGTGAGGGCCTCCCGAGACGCGAGCTTCGCCTGCCTGGCCCGGTAAAGGGCCAGGAGCTGGTGGAGCAGCTTCTCCTCCTCGGGCTCTTCACTCCCGCCGGGCGCCTCGACAACCTTCAGACCCGCGGAGGCGAGGACCTCCCCATCAAAGGCCTCTCCCTCCGCGGGGGCTCGCGACGAAGATCCCCACGGCACCTGGATGTAGACGCCGTTGGGGGCCTCAAGATAGTAGGCAGACGGCTCCTTCTCGGTGGAGGGGTCGGCGGCCGGCGCAGCGCTCGACGCTCCTGCCGCCGTCCCCCTCCCCGGCCGCCACGTCTGCGGCCGGAGCAGTCTCCTCCGCAGCCGGCTCGGCGGCTCCCGCCGTGTCCTCAACGACAGGGGCATTGCCGCCGTCGCCCTGCGCGCCCTCCTCCACGACGATGGTTTCCGTCTCCATCTGTCCTGGGGGAGGAGGATCTAGAAGAAGAAGAAGAAGAAAAAGTTCAAGCAAATATCCAAAAAAGACGAATTCAAGAAGACGGAGTTGCAAAACTTACCTTGGCGGACTTCGTCGACGGCGGGCTCCCTCGCCGGGGAGCTCTGCCTTGGCGGGGTGGCCGCCCTCGCCGGGCTGCTCGCCCTTGGCGGGGTACTCGCCCTTGGCGGAGTACCCGCCCTCGGCGGAGCACTCTCCCTTGCCGGAGAGTTCGTCCTTGGCGGGGACAGCGGGGCCTGCGGCTCCTCGGGAGCGGTCTCCGGATGCTCCTGTGGCTGCGGCTCCACTTCTGCACAAGACGATCAAGACAAAGACAAGAACAACAAGGTGTTAGTATAGACAAGATCCTCAAGCGCGCCCGACAAGTGGGAATATTGAACCCAGACTTGCGCTGGGGGCTGCGCTGGGGGCTGCTCCTCGGAGCAGCGCTCGGGTCCGGCAGGCTTGTCTCCGGCGCGTCCCCAGTCGCCCCGACGGGCGAGTCGTCCGCGACCTCGACGACGGGAACCTTGGCCTTCTTCGCCGCTCGCTGGGCTAGGGTCCTGAAATCAAAGCAAGAAGCAAGATCAGAATCAACAAGATTTAAAACAAAGTTAAAGAAGATACAAAACCTCAAGTTCTTACTCCTGTTCCTCGTCGTCGTCGTCGTCGCTCAAGGCGGAGAAGTCGAACGCCACCTGAGGCGCGTCCGCGCGAGGAGCAGGAGGCGAAGACTCCCTCGGGCGCTTGGCGGTCCCCGGGGCTGGGGGCTGCGAGGACCCGGCCCCTGTGGACGCCGAGGCCCGGGGAGCAGGCGGAGCAGCTGCTCCGCTCTGTGAAGACCCTCCTCCACTTGGCGCTGACGTGCGGGGCGCCTCCACCGTGGCCTGTGTGCGGGTCGCCCCCGCCATGGCATGTGTGCGGGTCGCCCCCGCCGTGGTTGGTGTGCCGGGCGCCCCCGTCGCAGCTTGGCTCTCCCGGGTAGCTCGCGCCGCCCGGCGAGTTGGTTGTTGTCGGGGCGCCTGCGCCCTCGTCCCCGTCGTCGCCTTGCGGAGACGCTTCAGCGGAGATCGCCTGGGACTGGCCCGAGGCGGAGAGGTCTCCGATGACGAAGAGACGTCGTCGGCATAGAGCCCCAGAGACCCGTCGGAGTCCTCGTCGGCCCCGACGTCCTCCTCCTCCTCCTCCTCCTCCTCGGCTGGCTTGCTGGGCCCAGCGCCCTGCCCTGCGGCCGTTCTCCCTCCGGCGCCTCCACCCCCTCCGGCGCCTCCGCTCCCTGCGGCGCCTCTGTTTCCTCCGGCAACGACGCCTCTCGTTGCGGCCTTGGTCACGATTCCGGGGATCCCGGAGTGCCTCAACGAAGGGACCCCGGCGAGCTCGTCGGGAGGAAGCTGCAGCAGCCTGCGGATCTCCGCCTCCTCTGCTTGGCAGGACGCATCCGCAGCCTCTGCCTCCTCGACTGTGAAGCCAAACTCTCCTGCCGCTGCGGCTGCAGCGGCCTCTTCTACCCGAGAAGCTATATAAGCGATCTCCTGGTCGGTGGTGTCCCGGGTGAGCCCCTTGATCTCATCCTTGTTCTTCGCCACCTCCACCAGGTTGTCGAAGAAGCTCATGATGACGTCTGACTTGGGCGGAATCCATGTGCGGTCGACGCCATGCGAGTCACATGCTGGCATCATGGCGCGAAGGGAATCCCGGGCCGTGCTGTTGCATAAGGGCACCACTCCTCGGGGAGCTCTAAACCACTCTGGGTGGGCCGGGTCGTGCTTAAAGAGTTCCCGGACCATCCCCTTCAGCTCCAGCGCCGTGAAGTTGAAGTTTAGCCCCGGGCGCAGTCTCATAATGTCCGCCGCGTTGTCGTACTCCCATGCTGGCCTCTTCCTATCCTGGAGAGGGGCAATGCGGCGGCGGAGGAAATCTGCTCCTACTTCTCCGACGGACAACCTAGCTACCCGGAGACGAAGAATTTTGAAGAGGGCGGCGTTGAGCTTGATGTCGTCCGAATCCAACTCACTCCAGTCCCTGCCGCGCACGATGGCTGTTGTGCGCGGTGCGGTGAAGGGCTGCGGATCGTCCTCTACTATCCAGCACCAGTCCGCGCGCCACTCCTCCCACTTGCCGCGAAGTTCCCCCGGCAAGTAGGATTCCTTCTTGTTCAGACGGAAGACCCAAGAAATTCCTCCGGAGAGGGGAGCGCCGGCCTCTACTCTAGGGGTGAAGAAGTGCCTAAACAGCGCTACATTCGGATAGATCCCAATATAGTTTTCGCACAGATGTGCGAAAACCGCCATCATGAGGATGGCGTTGGGGGTGAAGTCTAGAAGATGGAGGCCGTAGGTGTGCATGATGTCACAGAAAAATTCAGAAAAAGGGGGACAGAGGCCGCAGTGGAAGAAAGCAGCGAAGAAGAAATACCCGCCGGGGTAATTGTCCTTGGCGGCGGCCGGATAGACTCGAGTGCGGGGATGCGCCTTGGTCTTCTTGGCCCAGAACAAGTAGTACTTGTTCCAGAGCTCCCGCGCGCTAAGCCTCGGCGAGAAGACGACGTTCCGCTTCCGCAGCAGAGTGAGCCTCGCAGCCTGCTCGGATTTCTCCTTCTTGGCCTTCTCCGCCTTCGCCTTCTCGGTCTTCGGGGCCATGGCGGAGGCGGCGAGGGAAGGGGGGAACGAAGAGTCCGGCAGCGCCGCGGATGCGGAAAACGGCGGAGGAGATGTGGAGGCGGAGCGCAAGGGGGAATCTCTGGAGATGGAAGAAGAAGCAATGAAGGCGTAGGAGGGGAACCGCTCCTGCTTCCTCTGCTTTTATGGGGAAGTGGGGGACGTTTCGCTCTTTCCATTAAAAGAACGTGGCCACGTCCCATCCCACGATGCCGCAATCGACACGTGCCGTTACGGAGGGACGCGGCGGATGCGGAAGTGGATTCGGCGCACCGTGCACCGCGCGTGCCCGTGCACTGTTTTGGGCCTGGCCCAACAGCGCTCGGCACCGTGTGTGGCCCAGGCCCGGGGGCTCCTGTCGGTGTACTAAGGTAGGGGTACCTCAGTACCCCAACTTGTGCACGGGCAGTAGCAGCTTCCCGCGGCAGGGCCTACAACGTGCTTGCCGGAGACCTTCCTGCTCCGTATAAAACCATTCAAAAACAAAGTATACAAGACAGAAGATCAAGACCCCGGCAAGTGAAGCTTGCCGGGACGGCCGTCCCAGGCTCAAGACTACCTCACTAGCACGAGACCCTGGCGGGAGGAGCTCGCCAGGAAGACCAGAAGACATGCCTCGGCGCGACGTGCGCCCCGGCAGGGCCCGGGGAGCGACAAGCTTCAGAGCCCGACAAGCTCCCGGGCCCGGCAAGGTCAAGACCCCGGCAAGACGCTTGCCGGGGAGAGTTACGCTGTGTGCCCACGCTCCAGCTCATCGAACCACGCGTCGCCCTGGGGCCACTCCAGGGACGCGTGGCGGATGGCTGTGCAGCCTGGGGGACACGGTGGCACTCCACGGTGGTAAAGCCATCACCGTGGCGAACGGAGACGCAAGGGCGGGCGCTTTTGGGGTCGACGGCGACGGGCATTAAATGCTCTTGTCCCCCACTGTCAAAGTAGGTGATGACCACTGTTCATGCACTGTTGCTCCACTATTCCCGCACTGTTACAACTACCACCACTATTACATTTTTACCCTTTCTCCTACGTTGACACCTGTCGGTGACCCCTTGAGCTATAAAAGGAGGCCCATGCACAACGTAGAAAGGGTTCGGAACCTAGATCGCTCATTCGCTCGGTGTAGCTAGTTCTTCAAGCTCCCGAGCTCTCCAACTCAATACAAACAAAGCAGGAGTAGGGTTTTACGCGTCCATCGCGGCCCGAACCTGGGTAAACTGCCCGCGTGCTCACCACGATCTGCTCTTTGTGCTCCCTCCGCTCCCTCACCGCAACGACAAGGGGCTCCGGTCCCATAGGTGCTCGTGGTGGACAGTTTCCCCCGACAGAGATATTGCACCGGTTGAATTAAATTGCTTGAATAAGATGACAATCCTCAAAATAGCTTGAACGGATTAACAATGGAAACACGAATCTTCTGAGATACCTTGAACACACCGAATATGGATAGGAGAGTTGAATGAATAAGAGAGCCTTCGGATAATAAATTTCAACATGGGAAAACATGTGAAACAAAAAGGAAGAGATATGATCATGACCGAAGCTTTAATTTATTCCACCGAAGAAGAAACGAGAACGGAGAATGATGAACTTGAAGCTCTTGAGCATCTTCATGATAAATCACCGGATAAAAACATTGAAGGAAATGAATGAAGAAACATCTTATGAATAATTGGGTATTTCATTTGAGAATTTCTGGCTCCATAAAGAAAAAGGGTGGGAGGGCGGGTAAAATCAAAGACAACTAGAGACGAACAAAATGGACACCGGTTGAAAAAGAATTTAACATGACCATCTTGTGGATTTAGAAGGACTAGCACTCCCATAGAAATATGAGAATACCGATTAGGAAAGGAATGGAATCGACACTTGACATCGAAGCAACTCGAATACCAGAATCAAAACAAGAACAAAGGATAGATATGTTGCAACATAATCTTCACAATATCATTCGAACATAGAATTGAACGAATGAATTCCGCAGGTACATCAACTTGTCGAGAAACCACTAGGGAGAACAAAAGATAAATAAAAAGTAAAAACAACAAGGAGCGGATAGAAGAAATACAAGATAGAAGCTTCATTCCACATATTCGTGCTGAAAGCTCATGGAACGTGTTACAAAAGGGTTTTGCAATCCCTGGATCATCATAGCCAAGGACCCTTTAAGATGCAACTCCCGATCGGAACAACGCCCATAAAACCACTTCACTCAATGTACAACCCCGAACTTCATATCATGCACTCGTTGGAAGAATGCCTACGAACTACTAGATGAATCCACCTATTAATTTCCGAAAGTTTCCAGTTATGCAATCAGGTGTTGGGGATACAGGGGAAGCATCGCGCACTCAACTCTAATCCTACATCCACCTGTATCCATCCTTTAACACATAACCAGTTATTTCCGGAAACCGTTTACCTCGGACCTTCGAAATGCATCTGCTATACAAGCTATGGCAATACTCCCGAACTACCTCCCCAGTACTGGGTGATGTCGGGGTTATCTTGCCACTAACCGCATAGGAGAGTTTTCGATGTCGGCCATCTTAAGTATTCCAGAACTGCTGCGATATATTTGTGACGACAACACCTTGGAGCTCAACTCCCCGGGACACTGCCACAACCCCTAAATGACAGGAGGCATCGAGAACAATGTTCTCATCACAAAGACATTGGAACAATCCAAACAATACTCGCGTGATCCTAAAAAAACTTGGTGATTTTTTTAGAGTAGAGAGACAAGAGTAATCGTCAGGAGTCCTCACCAGAGTGAAAAGAGAAGAGAAGCAAAAAGAAATCCTACTCTCCGATATATATATATATAGGACTCAAAACATTTTAAGTGTGTGCCTAGACTCAACCGTCAACGATTTGATCAATCAGTGGGGCTTCTAGGTCGGAGAAGGCTCTGAATACCAACTTGTAATGCCCAGGATGGGACTATACCTCCTACGTGTCGAGGCACGACTTAAAGGTATAAGCCCATTCTGGAATGATCTCAAGTTTGGTATCTTTGCACGACTCATGTAAAAATAGGGATGAAATTGCAAAAGGATAGTTGGCTTACACTCACCACGTCACACAATATATTACATAAGCAAAACATCATTCAAAACATCACAACCTGACTACGGGCGGAGATCCAAAAGAAAGATACCAAAAACATAAAGCCACAGGTCCGAATCGCCCCTAGTAGAAACCACTACTGATCGTCGAAAATGTCACAAGCATACGGCCACGCTCTTCATGGAACTCCCGGAAGTTCTGACCCATCTCCTGCGTCAAACTCGGCTGAACCTGCATCTGGTGTTGTAGTATCTGAGAGCCACGAGGACTCAGCAATCCCATAACCATGGGTATCAAAACTAGCAAAGCTTTATGGGTAGGAAGAGGTAAAGTGGTGAGGTTGCAGCAGCGTCTAAGCATAATATGGTGGCTAGCTTGCGAGTACAAGAATAAGATGAGCATCTATGCAAACGGTCGCAAACTAGTAGTGATCGCTAAAGATCCTGAACTACCTACGAGTCAAACATAACCCCACTGTGTTCTCTTCTCAAAGTGAAAAGAGACAGTCACAGTTACTCACGCGGTGGTGTGTTTTACTTCGGATCATCTGTCAAGTTTTCTACAACTGGACATTACCAAATTCCAATCTGCCACATAACCGCGGGCACGGCTTTCGAAAGATCATAACCCTGCAGGGGTGTCCCAACTTAGCCCATCACAAGCTCTCACGATCAGCTGAAGTGATAAATATAATATCATCACCCCTTATCTTAGGGAAATCCGATCAGGCTCGGCATCCGGGTGCACAAGACATTTCGACAATGGTAAAACAAGTCCAGCAAGACCTCCCGGCGTGCTGACACCCTGATAGTAGCCGCGCGTATCTCGTCTCAGGCCACGACCGGATGAGCACAACGTACAGCAGCCAAACCCCAAGTTTCCAAGGGGGGGTGCCACAAACGACTCTATTTGGGACCAACACCATCAGCACTGGCCCCCCTGCTATGTAGAAAAGAATCTCCAAGGAGCGTCCCCCTTATGCAATTTAATTAATTAATTAAGTTATTATTATGAGCAAAATAAAACCAATGTTGGGCCTTGCTGAAGGAGTTTTATTCAAAGACGAAGTGTCAAGGGGTCCCCATATACCCAACCGTGTAAGGAACGCAAAATCAAGGAACATAATGTCGGTTTATCGGCGCCTAAGGTGGCATGAGTGGAACAAAACACCGAGCAAAAGGCCAAGCCTTCCACCCATGCCCAGTATATAGGTGTGTTAATAATAATAATAGATATTGTGATATTCCAACAACAAGTTCCCTCCTGGAACGATCTTCATCTTCACATGCAACTAACAACGCTATAAGAGGGGCTGAGCAAGCGGGTAACATAGCCAAACAATGGTTTTGCTAGGAAGGATTCAAAGGTTAGAGGTTTCATGGCAACAAGGAGAGGGGCTGACAATAAAGATGGGTAGCGCGACATATAACGATAGCATCGAGACAACTAAGCATGGCAATGGTAGTAAAGGTATCCAAGGGTATGATCATCTTGCCTGAGATCCCCAAGGAAAAAGAACGGGTCCATGAAGAAGACGAAGAAGAAGCATTGAAGAAGAACCACGGGTGGACAAACGAATCCTCACGAACGCAACGGAACAAGCACTAACGAGAAGAAGCAAGCAACACGGTAAACACACCACATGAGACATGACAATATGCTCAAACAAGTACGATGCAAGACAGTTCTATATAGGATGCAATACAAGTCTATACAGGAAGCAAAACGTGGCAAGGTAGGAAGCACAGAAAAATAACACAAGCCTATATGATGCAATACATGGCAAGGTATGATGCATGACATGTCTATACAGGAAGCAATACATGGCAAGGTAGGAAGCACTCAAAAACTACACAAGTCAACAAGTTTAAATGAGGCCGCAAAGTACAACAACAATTCCGGAAAATCCCCATATGCATATTTAGCAATTCTAAGCAAACAACAATTCACACATTTTAATGTTGTTAACATGATGCGGAGGACATGATCAAGTTTTATGCAAATTTTATTAAAAGTTGACATGAAGATGATAAGGAGTATTTGTCGCCACGACGGAAAGAAAAGAGGGTCGTGGCTGCGAAAACGGATACGATGCCATGGCAATGTTCCGATGATCCGACACTCGTCGAGATGCCGGTGCAAAAGCAAGGTAGCGTGAGCGAGTCGAACAAGATGAAAGATGGGGTGATCCCGTTACCGGGTTCCCACGGGTCGCCACCAAGGCAAACAAGGGCACAATGGACACGATGCAAATATTAGATACATCTCATACAACACAACAAGCATTTGTTCACCACATCGGCATTCGACTTGGGGTATACCTTCGAAGCGTTCGTTTCGGGGCGGTTCGAGGTCGTAGAGGAAGTAGTGGTACTCACGGGTCGTGGTACACGTTTTGTAGCCGTTCACGTTATCGGTAGAGGAACTTGATGCATCATCGTGGTACTTGCGGTGTTCCGGACCGAAGGGGTACTTGGCGCTTCAAAACGTTCGTCATGGTACTTGAGGTCTCCAATCTTGTCGTTCTTGTTAAAACGAAGGGGTACTTGGCGGTCTCGGTCCGTAGTGGAACTTGACGCATCACATCATGTAGTCGTACACGGGGTCGACGGTAGAGGTACTTGGTGAGCTCACAATGACCTTGGCGATTCCGGAGGCACTCAGATTGGACAAGCCATCGGACTACTGTTCGATGGAACAGGAGATGCACCATGGGAGGTCAAAGCAACGGCGGTAGCAGAACCAAGGCAGCAACGGATGACGGTGAACGGTGGAGAAGGCGCGGGGCGATGCCAAGGTTGTGCGGGCGAGGTGGGCCAGCGAGGAGGACGGGAGGAGCAGGCTTGGGGCGGCCGTCCATGGCGCTCCTGGTCGGCAGCTCGGGCGCGAGGAACATAGGGGCCGCGGGAGCAGCTCGATCGGGGAGCTCCTCAGGCGTGGGAAGGAGGCGCAGGGGATGGCGGCAAAGCACAGGGAGAGATGGGGTTCGAGGTGAGAGGTCGGGCGGAGGGGCGGATTCGGGCTCCCTGGGAGAGAAAGCGAGGGATGAGGGGAACGGGATGCTCGAGGGGGCGGATCGAGCGGGGGAGCGAGAGGTGGCGGCGGGCTGCGGGGTTGAGCGAGGGAGAGGACGGTCGAGGGGAAGAGGGAATCGGGCCAGCTAGGGTTAGGGGGCACTGGAGTTGCCTAGCAGCTTGGGCCAGAAGGCCAACTGGGCTGGGCCGCGGGGAAGGGACGGGTTAAAGGAGAAGAAGAAGGGAAAAAAACAGGATTCTTCTTCTCTATTTATAGAAAAAGAAAAGAAACAAAGGTTGACTAGCAGGGCCAAAAAATACCAATTGGGATGAAACTGAAGCATGGCTACTCTGACATAATGTCAAAGCCCCACAACTTGAATTGAAGCAAAAAAGGATAAGATTAAGGATTTGAATATCTTGGAATCGAACGGGATTTAAAATGCAAGTTTGTTGTGGTGAATTCCAAACAAATGGAATAATTTAATATAGCTCCCTAAAATATTAGGAGGATATATATATGTTATAAAGAGAAGTCATCCTTCCCTCGATTTAAATGGACCGAAGGTCCACACGACTTATTTGGTTGAGTTGCAGAATTAAAGTCATGATGGCATGATGGCATGATGCAATGCAAAATAAATAACACAAGCACAAATGAAACACATGGGAGAACCCGGAACATCTGGAATCTTCTGGGACGTCGGTCTTCGGGCGTCACATCTCGGGTAGGGGGTCCCGAACTGTGCATCTAAGGATCGAATGTAACAGGATGCAGGGGACACTTTGTTTACCCAGGTTCGGGCCCTCTTAATGGAGGTAATACCCTACTTCCTGCTAGATTGACTTTGATGAATACAGGGGTTACAAGAGTTGATCTACCTCGAGATCGAGATGACTAAACCCTAGTTGTCTAGTCTATATGATTATGAATGCCTCTATGGACTGAACCCTCCTATTTATATAGACATCGGAGGGGCTAGGGTTGTACATAGTCGGTTTACAGAGAAAGGAATCTTCATATCATCACGCCAATCTTGCCTTCCACACCAAGGAGAGTCCCATCCGGACACGGAGGAAAGTCTTCCATCTTATATCTTCACGGCCCATTAGTCCGGCCCATGTTACGTAGCCCAGACGCCCGAGGACCCCGTAATCCAGGACTCCCTCAGTAGCCCCTGAACCAGGCTTCAATGATGATGTGTCCGACGTGCAGATTATCTTCGGCATTGCAAGGCGGGTTCCTCCTCCGAATACTTCAGGATGGCTGATCAACATTTAGCTATGTTCGGCTCTGTTTAAACAATTACAACCCATTACCACAAGGGTATTACACTTAGTTAAAAAACATAATATGTCTTTACTGACAGCTTTTGCTGGCGAGACGCCAAGTCTGGCCCTTCCATCGTTTCGAAACATTTTTCAACTTTTCGTTTCGTGTTTCGAGACGCAACCTCCAGTGACACGTCTTGTCAAAACAAAGATCGTGTCCCCTTATCATGGGATTTTCATCAATACGGGCTTGGGTAATCCAACCATGCTGTCCGCACGACCCCTTGAGAACAGGCGAGTTTTAAGGCTCATGGGAGGGATGCTCTATATTCTCGGCCCGTATAAGGGGATAATAATCCACCTTTTCATCCCACGCCTTTCTTCTTCCTCAGCCCATCCGCCCTTGAGCTCCAGCACCCCAGCTTCGTGAAGGAAATATGTCCTAGAGGCAATAATAAAGATGTTATTTGTATTTCCTTATATCATGATAAATGTCTTTTATTCATGCTAGAATTGTATTAACCGGAAACTTAGTACATGTGTGGATACATAGACAAAACAGTATGTCCCTAGTATGCCTCTACTAGACTAGCTCATTGATCAAAGATGGTTATGTTTCCTAGTCATAGACATGAGTTGTCATTTGATCAACAGGATCACATCATTAGGAGTATGATGTGATGGACAAGACCCATCCGTTAGCATAGCACTATGATCGTTTAGTTTTACTGCTATTGCTTTCTTCATGACTTATACATGTTCCTATGACTATGAGATTATGCAACTCCCGAATACCGTAGGAACACCTTGTGTGCTATCAAACGTCACAACATAACTGGGTGATCATAAAGATACTCTACAGGTGTCTCCGAAAGTATTCGTGGTGTTGGCATAGATCAAGATTAGGATTTGTCACTCCGAGTGTCGGAGAGGTATCTCTGGGCCCTCTCGGTAACACACATCACAATAAGCCTTGCAAGCAAAAGACTAATGAGTTAGTCACGAGATGATGTGTTACGGAACGAGTAAAGAGACTTGCCGGTAACGAGATTGAACTAGGTATAGAGATACCGACGATCGAATCTCGGGCAAGTAACATACCGATGACAAAAGGAACAACGTATGTTGTTATGCGGTTTTGACCGATAAAAGATCTTCGTAGAATATGTAGGAGCCAATATGAACATCCAGGTTCCGCTTTTGGTTATTGACCGGAGATGAGTCTCGGTCATGTCTACATAGTTCTCGAACCCGTAGGGTCCGCACGCTTAACGTTTGATGACGATCGGTATTATGAGTTTATGAGTTTTGATGTACCGAAGGTAGTTCGGAGTCCCGGATGAGATCACGGACATGACGAGGAGTCTCGGAATGTCCGAGACATAAAGATTGATATATTGGACGACTATATTCGGACACCGGAAGTGTTCCGGAAAAGTTTCGGATTTAACGGGATTGCCGGAGGGGGTTACCGGAACCCCCTATGAGGGGGGATGGTCCATAGTGGGCCTTAAGGGAAAGAGAGAGGCAGCCCATAGGGCTGGCCGGCGCCCCACCTAGGGTTCCTAGTTGGACTAGGATTGGGGGGGGGCGCCACCTCTCCTTTTTCCTTTCCCTCTCTTCCTTCTATTGGTTATTCCTACTAGGAATAGGATTGCAATCCTATTCCTAGTAGGATTGCAACCCTAGCCGCACCAAACAAGGGCCGGCCGGCCTCCCCCCTTGCTCCTTTATATACGGGGGCAGGGGGGCACCCAAAGACACACAAGTTGAATTGTTTTAGCCGTGTGCGGTGCCCCCCTCCACAGAAACACACCTCGGTTATACCGTTGCAGTGCTTAGGCGAAGCCCTGCACCGGTGAATACATCATATCCGTCACCACGCCGTCGTGCTGACGAAACTCTCCCGTGAAGCTCAACTGGATCAAGAGCTCGTGGGACGTCATCAAGCTGAACGTGTGCTGAACGCGGAGGTGCCGTACGTTCGGTGCTTGATCGATTGGATCGCGAAGAAGTTCGACAACATCAACCGCGTCACTTGACGCTTCCGCTCCCGGTCTACGAAGGTACGTAGACACACTCTCACCTCTCGTTGCTATGCATCTAGTAGATAGATCTTGCGTGATCGTAGGAAAATTTTAAAATACTACGTTCCCCAACAGTGGCATCATGAGCCAGGTCTATGCGTAGATGATATGCACGAGTAGAACACAATGAGTTGTGGGCGATACTAGTCATACTGCTTACCAGCATGTCATACTTTGCTTCGGCGGTATTGTGAGATGAAGCGGCCCGGACCGACATTACGCGTACGCTTACGCGAGACTGGTTTCACCGTTATGAGCACTCATTGCTTAAAGGTGACTGGCGGGTGTTTGTCTCTCTCACTTTAGCTGAATCAAGTGTGGCTACGCCCGGTCCTTGTGAAGGTTAAACCAGCACATACTTGACGAAACATCGTTGTGGTTTTATATGCGTAGGTAAGAACGGTTCTTGCTAAGCCCGTAGCAGCCACGTAAAACTTGCAACAACAAAGTAGAGGACGTCTAACTTGTTTTTGCAGGGCATGTTGTGATGTGATATGGTCAAGACATGATGAGTTATACGGTTTTGTATGAGATGATCATGTTTTGTAAAGTTATCGGCAACTGGCAGGAGCCATATGGTTGTCGCTTTATTGTATGAAATGCAATCGCCATGTAATTGCTTTACTTTATCACTAAACGGTAGCGATAGTCGTAGAAGCAATAGTTGGCGAGACGACAACGATGCTACGATGGAGATCAAGGTGTCGCGCCGGTGACGAAGGTGATCATAACGGTGCTTTGAAGATGGAGATCAAAAGCACAAGATGATGATGGCCATATCATGTCACATATTTTTGATTGCATGTGATGTTTATCTTATTATGCTTCTTATTTTGTTTAGAACGACGGTAGCATTATAAGATGATCCCTTACTAAATTTCAAGGTATAAGTGTTCTCCCTGGGTATGCACCGTTGCGAAAGTTCGTCGTGCCGAGACACCACGTGATGATCGGGTGTGATAAGCTCTACGTTCAAATACAACGGGTGTAAGCCAGTTTTGCACACGCAGAATACTCGGGTTAAACTTGACGAGCCTAGCATATGCAGATATGGCCTCGGAACACTGGAGACCGAAAGGTCGAGCGTGAATCATATAGTAGATATGATCAACATAAGATGTTCACCATTGAAACTACTCCATCTCACGTGATGATCGGACATGGTTTAGTTGATTTGGATCACGTGATCATTTAGATGACCGGAGGGATGTCTATCTAAGTGGGAGTTCTTTAATTAATATGATTAAATTGAACTTTAATTTATCATGAACTTAGTCCTGATAGTTATTGCATATCTATGTTATTGTAGATCAATGGCCCGTGCTACCGTTCCTTTGAATTTTAATGCATTCCTAGAGAAAGCTAAGTTGAAAGATGATGGTAGCAATTACACGGACTGGGTCCGTAACCTGAGGATTATCCTCATTGCTGCACAGAAGAATTATGTCCTTGAATCACCGCTAGGTGACAAGCCCCCTCCCGCTAATGTGGACGCTTTGAACGTCTGGCAATCGCGGTCTGATGACTACACGATAGTTCAGTGTGCCATGCTTTACGGCTTAGAACCGGGACTTCAACGACGTTTTGAACGTCATGGACCATATGAGATGTTCCAGGAGTTGAAGTTAATATTTCAAGCAAATGCCCGGATTGAGAAATATGAGATTTCCAATAAATTCTACAGCTGCAAAATGGAGGAGAATAGTTCTATCAGTGAACACTTGCTCAGAATGTCTGGGTACTACAATCATATGACTCAACTTGGTTGCAAGGTTGACGATGATAGTGTTATTGATAGAGTTCTTCAATCACTGCCACCAAGCTATAAAGGCTTTGTTATGAACTATAATATGCAAGGGATGCAAAAGACAATTCCCGAGCTCTTCGCCATGCTCAAAGCTGCGGAGGTAGAAATCAAGAAGGAGCATCAAGTGTTGATGGTTAACAAGACCACTAGTTTCAAGAAAAAGGGCAAGGGAAAGAAGGGGAACTTCAAGAAGAATAGCAAGACAGTTGCTACTTCCACGAAGAAACCCAAATCTGGAGCCAAGCCTGAAACTGAGTGCTTCTACTGCAAGGGGACTGGACACTGGAAGCGGAACTGCCCCAAGTATTTGGCGGATAAGAAGGATGGCAAGGTGAACAAAGGTATATGTGATATACATGTTATTGATGTGTACCTTACTAATACTCGTAGTAGTACCTGGGTATTTGATACCGGTTCGGTTGCTAATATTTGTAACTCGAAACAGGGACTACGGATTAAACGAAGATTAGCTAAGGACGAGGTGACGATGCGCGTGGGAAACGGTTCCAAAGTCGATGTGATCGCCGTCGGCACGCTACCTCTACATCTACCTTCGGGATTAGTTTTAGACCTAAATAATTGTTATTTGGTGCCAGCGTTAAGCATGAACATTATATCTGGATCTTGTTTATTGCGAGACGGTTATTCATTTAAATCAGAGAATAATGGTTGTTCCATTTTAATGAATAATATCTTTTATGGTCATGCACCCTTGAAGAGTGGTCTATTCTTATTGGATCTCGATTGTAGTGATACACATATTCATAATATTGAAACCAAAAGATGCAAGGTTAATAATGATAGTGCAACCTATTTGTGGCACTGCCGTTTAGGTCATATTGGTGTAAAACGCATGAAGAAACTCCATAATGATGGACTTTTGGAATCACTTGATTATGAATCACTTGGTGCTTGCGAACCATGCCTCATGGGCAAGATGACTAAAACTCCGTTCTCCGGAACTATGGAGCGAGCAACAGATTTGTTGGAAATCATACATACTGATGTATGTGGACCAATGAGTGTTGAAGCACGCGGCGGGTATCGTTATTTTCTGACCTTCACTGATGATTTGAGCAGATATGGGTATATCTACTTAATGAAACACAAGTCTAAAACATTTGAAAAGTTCAAAGAATTTCAGAGTGAAGTAGAGAATCATCGTAACAAGAAAATAAAGTTTCTACGATCTGATCGTGGAGGAGAATATTTGAGTTACGAGTTTGGTCTTCATTTGAAACAATGTGGAATAGTTTCACAACTCACGCCACCTGGAACACCACAGCGTAATGGTGTATCCGAACGTCGTAACCGTACTTTATTAGATATGGTACGATCTATGATGTCTCTTACCGATTTACCACTATCGTTTTGGGGTTATGCTTTAGAGACAGCTGCATTCACGTTAAATAGGGCACCATCTAAATCCGTTGACACGACACCTTATGAACTATGGTTTGGCAAGAAACCAAAGTTGTCGTTTCTTAAAGTTTGGGGCTGCGATGCTTATGTGAAAAGCTTCAACCTGATAAGCTCGAACCCAAGTCGGAGAAATGTGTCTTCATAGGATACCCAAAAGAGACTGTTGGGTACACCTTCTATCACAGATCCGAAGGCAAGATATTCGTTGCTAAGAATGGATCCTTTCTAGAGAAAGAGTTTCTCTCGAAAGAAGTGAGTGGGAAGAAAGTAGAACTTGATGAGGTAATTGTACCTTCTCCCGGATTGGAAAGTAGTACATCACAGAAAATTGTTCCAGTGGTTCCTACACCAATCAGTGAGGAAGTTAATGATAATGATCATGAAAACTTCGGATCAAGTTTCTGCTGAACGTCGTAGATCAACCAGAGTACGTTTCGCACCAGAGTGGTACGGCAACCCAGTTCTGGAAATCATGTTACTAGACCATGATGAACCTACGAACTATGAGGAAGCGATGATGACCCAGATTCCGCAAAATGGCTTGAAGCCATGAAATCTGAGATGGGATCCATGTATGAGAACAAAGTGTGGACTTTGGTTGACTTGCCCGATGATCGGCAGGCCATCGAAAATAAATGGATCTTCAAGAGGAAGACCGACGCAGACGGTAATGTTACTGTTTACAAAGCTCGACTTGTTGCGAAAGGTTTTCGACAAGTTCAAGGAGTTGACTACGATGAGACTTTCTCACCTGTAGCGATGCTTAAGTCTGTCCGAATCATGTTAGCAATTGCCGCATTTTATGATTATGAAATCTGGCAAATGGATGTCAAAACTGCATTCCTGAATGGATATCTCAAAGAAGAGTTGTATATGATGCAACCAGAAGGTTTTGTCGATCCAAAAGGTGCTAACAAAGTATGCAAGCTCCAGCGATCCATCTATGGACTGGTGCAAGCATCTCGGAGTTGGAATATACGCTTTGATGAGGTGATCAAAGCATATGGTTTTATACAGACTTTTGGAGAAGCCTGTATTTACAAGAAAGTGAGTGGGAGCTCTGTAGCATTTCTAATATTATATGTGGATGACATATTGTTGATTGGAAATGATATAGAATTTCTGGATAGCATAAAAGGATACTTGAATAAGAGTTTTTCAATGAAAGACCTCGGTGAAGCTGCTTATATATTAGGCATCAAGATCTATAGAGATAGATCAAGACGCTTAATTGGACACATACCTTGATAAGATTTTGAAGAAGTTCAAAATGGATCAGTCAAAGAAAGGGTTCTTGCCTGTATTACAAGGTGTGAAGTTGAGTAAGACTCAATGCCCGACCACTGCAGAAGATAGAGAGAAAATGAAAGTCATTCCCTATGCCTCAGCCATAGGATCTATCATGTATGCAATGATGTGTACCTGACCTGATGTGTGCCTTGCTATAAGTCTAGCAGGGAGGTACCAAAGTAATCCATGAGTGGATCACTGGACAGCGGTCAAAAATATCCTAAAGTATCTGAAAAGAACAAAGGATATGTTTCTCGTGTATGGAGGTGACAAAGAGCTTGTCGTAAACGGTTACGTCGATTCTAGCTTTGACACTGATCCGGATGACTCAAAGTCACAAACCGGATATGTATTTTTATTGAATGGTGGAGCTGTCAGTTGGTGCAGTTCCAAGCAGAGCGTCGTGGCGGGATCTACGTGTGAAGCGGAATACATAGCTGCTTCGGAAGCAGCAAATGAAGGAGTCTGGATGGAGTTCATATCCGATCTAGGTGTAATACCTAGTGCATCGGGTCCAATGAAAATCTTTTGTGACAACACTGGAGCCATAGCCTTCGCGAAGGAATCCAGGTTTCACAAGAGAACAAAGCACATCAAAAGACGCTTCAATTCCATCCGCGATCTAGTCAAGGAGGGAGACATAGAGATTTGCAAAATACATACGGATCTGAATGTTGCAGACCCGTTGACTAAGCCTCTTCCACGGGCAAAACATGATCAGCACCAAGACTCCATGGGTGTGAAGATCATCACTTTGTAATCTAGATTATTGACGAGTTCAAGTGGGAGACTGAAGGAAATATGCCCTAGAGGCAATAATAAAGATGTTATTTGTATTTCCTTATGTCATGATAAATGTCTTTTATTCATGCTAGAATAGTATTAACCGGAAACTTAGTACATGTGTGGATACATAGACAAAACTGTATGTCCCTAGTATGCCTCTACTAGACTAGCTCATTGATCAAAGATGGTTATGTTTCCTAGTCATAGACATGAGTTGTCATTTTATCAACGGGATCACACCATTAGGAGAATGATGTGATGGACAAGACCCATCCGTTAGCATAGCACTATGATCGTTTAGTTTTACTGGTATTGCTTTCTTCATGACTTATACATGTTCCTATGACTATGAGATTATGCAACTCCCGAATACCGTAGGAACACCTTGTGTGCTATCAAACGTCACAACGTAACTGGGTGATCATAAAGATACTCTACAGGTGTCTCCGAAAGTATTCGTGGTGTTGGCATAGATCAAGATTAGGATTTGTCACTCCGAGTGTCGGAGAGGTATCTCTGGGCCCTCTCGGTAACACACATCACAATAAGCCTTGCAAGCAAAAGACTAATGAGTTAGTCACGAGATGATATGTTACGGAACGAGTAAAGAGACTTGCCGGTAACGAGATTGAACTAGGTATAAAGATACCGACGATCGAATCTCGGGCAAGTAACATACCGATGACAAAAGAAACAACGTATGTTGTTATGCGGTTTTGACCGATAAAAGATCTTCGTAGAATATGTAGGAGCCAATATGAACATCCAGGTTCCGCTGTTGGTTATTGACCGGAGATGAGTCTCGGTCATGTCTACATAGTTCTCGAACCCGTAGGGTCCGCACGCTTAATGTTTGATGACGATCGGTATTATGAGTTTATGAGTTTTGATATACCAAAGGTAGTTCGGAGTCCCGGATGAGATCACGGACATGACGAGGAGTCTCGGAATGTCCGAGGCATAAAGATTGATATATTGGACGACTATATTCGCACACCGGAAGTGTTCCGGAAAAGTTTCGAATTTAACGGGATTGCCGGAGGGGGTTACCGGAACCCCCTACGAGGGGGGATGGTCCATAGTGGGCCTTAAGGGAAAGAGAGAGGCAGCCCATAGGGCTGGCCGGCGCCCCACCTAGGGTTCCTAGTTGGACTAGGATTGGGGGGGGCGCCACCTCTCCTTTTTCCTTTCCCTCTCTTCCTTCTATTGGTGATTCCTACTAGGAATAGGATTGCAATCCTATTCCTAGTAGGATTGCAACCCTAGCCGCACCAAACAAGGGCCGGCCGGCCTCCCCCCTTGCTCCTTTATATACGGGGGCAGGGGGGCACCCAAAGACACACAAGTTGAATTGTTTTAGCCGTGTGCGGTGCCCCCCTCCACAGAAACACACCTGGTCATACCGTTGCAGTGCTTAGGCGAAGCCCTGCACCGGTGAATACATCATATCCGTCACCACGCCGTCGTGCTGACGAAACTCTCCCGTGAAGCTCAACTGGATCAAGAGCTCGTGGGACGCCATCAAGCTGAACATGTGCTGAACGCGGAGGTGCCGTATGTTCGGTGCTTGATCGGTTGGATCGCGAAGAAGTTCGAAAACATCAACCGCGTCACTTGACGCTTCCGCTCCCGGTCTACGAGGGTATGTAGACACACTCTCCCCTCTCGTTGCTATGCATCTAGTAGATAGATCTTGCGTGATCGTAGGAAAATTTTAAAATACTATGTTCCCCAACACTTCGATTCCCCCCGTCCCCAGAAAACTTTCTAGCCATGTCTGGATCCGGATCGCAGGGCAAGTGGATGCCCTCCTCCATCACAAAGGAGAACATCAAGGAGCTCCGGGAAGCGGGGTATTTAGCCAAGGCAATCGCCCATCAGCTTCCAGCTAAGAAACTTATTATTCCTACTCTGGAGCCCCACGGGAGGGTAGTATTCATTCCTCATTTCCTTCGCGGACTAGGGTTTCCTCTCCATCCCTTCGTCAGCGGCCTTATGTTTTACTACGGGCTAGATTTCCATGATCTAGCCCTGAATTCCTTTCTCAACATCTCGGCGTTCATCGTTGTGTGTGCGGCATTCCTCCGCATCCATCCCCACTTCGGGCTTTGGCTCAAGATTTTCAATGTAAAGCCAAAAGTGGTGGACGGACAACACGCGGAGTGCGGCGGCGCTATGGTGAGCAAACTCCCAAACGTCACTTGGCCCAAAGGCACCTTCGTGGAGACCGTGAAGGGGTGGCAGCATGAGTGGTTCTACGTCACGGAACCCCATGACTCCACATGGGCCGCTCCCCCCGAATTTAAGTCCGGGCCTTTGCTCCAGCTGACATCCCGGCTCAATAAGGACCTAGACTGGGCGTCATCCGATGAATTGACGATGCTACAGAAGCGCATCAAGAACATGGTAGAAAAAATACCAGTCTCGCTAGCGTGATCCAGATAATGCTTTTCCACCGAATTCTGCCCTGCCAGGACCGGACTCAACGCATGTGGGAGTTTGACCCGGCCGGTCCCCGGACACTGTAGTGATTCTTCGGCACAAAGCACGAAGACAAGTGGAAACTGCTGTTCAAGACCCAAAAGAAGTGGCCAAAGATGACCAAATACCTCGGCCTCGATTGTACTCACGCAGAGTCTCCCGTAAGTTTTCATGATAATTTTACTATTGGTAAATCCAAGGGGCATATTAAGCTTTCCATTCTTCCCATAGGGGTGGATGAAGAAAGCGGAGCGGATTCACTGTCCGGCTCCGCTACTCGAAGACCTAGCCATCCCTCTACTGACGAGGATGCTGGTTCCGGCGCCATATCAGGCGCCGGAAAAGAAGGCCAAGAAGAAGGGCCAGGAGGCCAAAAGCGGCCTATGCTGTAAAGGTGCTTTGGACGCAGTGTCCGAGGACACTAAGACTCACCCCTCCCCCGACAAAGACGAAGGGGAGGAAGAAGAGAGTAATTCTCCCCTTAGGGGGGAGAAGAAAAGGGGGCGTCCGCAGATCTGGAGGCGGAGACGTCCAAGAAAGGGAGGATCTCCCTCACGGATGACTCCAAATCAGGCGCCGGTGAGTGGCGCCCTAGGCCGAAGCCCTTGGCCGAATCGTAAGTGCCCCTGAAGGTATTTGCACTTATATATGTTTCCGCCTTGTGATTGTAATGTACTGTATTATGTACTGCAGTCCGGCTCGCGTCTGCCCCCAGCGATCCACACTACTAGGAAAAGGCATGCTAGTGGCGCACCACTTTTGCCTACTAATGGTGCACTAGTGGTGTGCCACTAGCACCACGCCATTAGATTTTTTTTACTAATGGCGCACCCCTGGTGCGCCATTAGTATCTGGTTTACTAATGGCGCACCAGGCAGTGCGCCATTAGTATAGCCCACTGTGCACCATTAGTATAGCCCACGGTGCGCCATTAGTATACCTCCCAGGGGGCCATATGTACCCATGTGCTTTGGCATACTAATGGCGCATTGATGGGTGATGCGCCATTAGTTTTATTTGGACAGTGCGCCATTAGTGTCTTGAGTGGTGCGCCACTAGTATGAATATTAGCGATTATTATTTTTCTTTTCTGATATTTTCACAGGATACAAAATATATTATTGGACAGAATTTAGACAACACCAGACAGCAATACCAGATTCATCGAATACAATAGAAGGTTAGTCTTCGAATACAATTCATCATATTAGTCTCCGAATACGATTCATCATATTAGTCTCCGAATACAGTTCATCATATTAGCCTCCGAATTCAAAAGACCGAACAAAGATAGAACATTATATTACAAGTCTCGAGACCGCGATTAGCGAGTTTGTCTTCACATTACAAGTCAATATTGATCATCTAAACTACCATCACATAGAAGAGAGCTAGGGTCATCACGATGAGCATCATCGCGATGAAACTCATCTTCATCCGGTTCCTCCAACGCTCCCTCCTCTCTTCCGCTAGATAGCGCGCATATCTAGATTCCGCCTCCGCCCTAGTGGTGCACCCTTTGTAATTGTTACCGCTGAAACGGTGAACCTGTCTCCGACACTCCTCCCAGTCGTCGTCGACTCCGGGAACCTTACCCTTGTACACGACATACGACGGCATCGCTATGCACTAGACAAATGAAACATTAGTACCAATTCACAGACAATACATAAGAAATATATAAGTATGCAACAAAAGGATCGGAAGAGAAAAGCAAGACATTAATAGCATCGATTACATCTAAGTTGAACGACTGTCCAAACCAAAGAGACATACAAGTTCATTAAAGTTTAATTACAACATGAGCCAATCGATGTTTCAGAACTAGACATAGCATCACTACTTTCGACTCGACTCAAGGGACCAGAGCGTGGATGAAGCCGCCGTCTATCCTGGGAGTCATGAAATCGCGGGTGTTGTTAGCCTGCATTTGTAGCATTGTGTCTATGTCACTGTTGGACGGTTGATTTTTGAGGTTGAACTGCCCCGAGGTACGAAGGACATCTTGATGGATGATTTCCACAAACTCCGACTAGATGCGAAAGAATTCTTGTCTGATGTCCGCGTCCTGGATTGCCGACAAGCTCGCAGCCCAATCTTTGAGTTTATCTGGTAGCAGAAGGTGATGATGGTCCCGTATGATCGCCTGCATGTGATGGATGGCGTAGTAGGCACCCTTCTGACCGCCAGGCGGCTGCTTGACGCAGCAGAACGTCGTATTGTGGGCGAACACGTGCTTGCCGTACTTACGAACTGTCCTGGTGAAGGTGCCTCCAGATTTGGCGTAGCCGGGGAGAACATCATCAAGAACTTTCTTGACATTTGTGTAGTCTACCTTCGACTCACGGTCCGAGTCGAAATACGTGGCCATGGAATATTTCGGGCTTAGGAGGATGAGTGTGCAATGTGTGTCACTGCACAAAACACAGAATGTTAAAAAAACGATCGAAATCTAAGAAATCATATGTTACGGGGCGGTGAAGGGGATGACTTACTCGAGAAAGTAAAGCACGAGGAAGTTATCCTTATCTCGGTTTGCCAGAATGACGCCTTCGAGGTTCTTAAGAACTCGCGACTTGCCGGTCCCCAGCGCTGCCCAAGATCTTGGCACGCATGTAGAAGGGGTCGACTATCACGATGTCCGGGGTCTTGTCTCTAATGATCCGCATCTCCATACTCAGCGAAAATAGCCGAACGAAGGTGTAGTGCGCGGATGAAGGTTAAACATAGCGAAGATGTCATCAAACCGCAGGACGATCGTACCCCCGATGGAGTTATCCACAAAGCCCTTGCCCTCTGGCACCTTGGCCACGAAAACCGGGTATGCCACATCCTTCTCTCTGAGATGCCGCTTCTCCAAAGAAAGAACACTGTCATGCAGACTTCGCATAGCACCGGTTGCAGCATTGAGCACATTAGTCGGTAGCATCGGCCCACCCGCCACATGCACCATCCTCATTATATCCTTAGGTGAAGGTGGCCCATCCTGAGCACGGATCGTACTCGGTGCCGGCTGGCTCGCACCCTTGTTACTCTTTACTTTATGTCCCTTCTTCTTCTCCTGTAATGGGACCGAGTTCTGCTCACAGACCGCTTTCTTGAGTGTGTTGGGGCTGATAATATTTCGCACCTCGGCTAAGTCGGCAGTTGGAGGCGTCTCCTGAGAATTGAACGCCAGACGACGCCTGTTGCAACTTGGCTTCTCCGCGGTACCAGCTAGATCACGATCGTCTTTTGTAGGGTTGGGTTCTTGAGAAGGAGGCCCCATGAATTCGCCGTTGTACCCATGATCGACAAAGTACTTATCGGCGTTGGCAAATGTACCATCGTCGTTGTCGTCGTCGTCGTCCGGATCCTGTGCCATATGCATGTTCGGATCCTGTGCCATAGGGATGTCCGGCAGCGTTGCGACGGTCTTGCCATGGCTTGGCGCCGGCAAGACTGGCGGTGTTGTCTTTGGGGTGGTGTTCCCCGCCCCCAAATGAATCTGGCTCTTCGGCCAATGCAGGGGCCAGCTTAGGCAGGCACTGAGGGTCATCACATCATCTTCGTCGGCCCCGGAGGGTCGAATCAGAGGTAACAACTCGTCGCAGCCTGGCAGCACCCGAACCAGTTGAACCCTATACACGGTGGGTGGCATCGGATTACCATGGAACATGGGGTTGTCCGGTTGAACGATTCTGCCCTTGGTGACATCGACCAACTCGTCATTCACGAAGTGCAGGAGAGTGCACGGAACGTTGGCGGCACCCTGCGAAAACATGTAGGGCGTCAGGGATGCCCAGTCAAAGGCAAGGAGATGAAGTCTTGGCCGAGAGGCTTAATTAGTTACCATGATGATGGCGTCGAGCTCGGCTAATGTCGAGGCACCGCCAACGGCGGGCGTGCAATTGACGGAGGGGCCGCTTGCTGCAGAGGTGCCGGCCGACGTACACCCGGGTGCATTAAGCTCCAATGCTCGTGCCGGCGTCGGAGACACCAATGCCGCCTCCGCCGGAGACACCAATGGCCCCGCCTGCGCGTTCTGCGAGTTGCTGGCCGTGAAGCTGGGAATCAGGGGCGGCCCCTGTTGGCCGCCCACAATCCACGTTGTAAGCCCCTGAATCAAGGTAGGCATAATGTCGGTGAGCGTCGATCCCAGTTGTTGTTGCACTTGCTCTTGGACAATCTCCAGAATCCGCGCCACTTGTGCCTTGAGTTCTTGAACCTCGCGCGCCTGGCTTTCCGAGCTGGTATTTTTCTCCTTTCGCCCACCAGTGTTATAGTATGACGACCATTTTGTGGACAAGCCTTTGCCGGCCCAACGACCAGCTGACGACGGCTTACTGAGCTTATCTTTTTTTCATTACATTCAACGCCCTATTTAGAGTGGTGTCCCAAGGGGTGTACTGAGTCGACCCCTCGCTACTGCTTTCAGTGGCCTGCGGAAGGAATGTGAACCATTTAGAAATTTGGCTTCATTAATTACGCAGGGGTGTATTCTTTACCAGAACAACCTCAAGGGCCCTGGTCTTCGGATCCGTGGTGAGCTCATTTGTTACCGGGTCCTCCTTGTACCGGGCCCTGACAAAGTTCCTGGTCTGCTTGTCACCGTATTTATCGAAGAGGGGCGGTAGGCCTTGCTCGGCACGCTCCGCGTCCTCCTTGTCCCATATAGGCTCCGCCACTCTGTAACCGCCGGGACCAAGTGTGTGTTCCCCTAAGTTCAACTGCCGCATTTCTTTCCCCCACTGACTTGATTCGGAGGTTGCGGTGCTCTCGCACTTGAACTTGAACTCCTTGTAGTCATCTTCGGTGATCGAAGGATTTTTCTCCTTGATCTTCTCATAACTAAAACCTTTGCCAATCATTCTCTTCACCGAGCTTCTCCAAGTAGACAGGGTCGTGCTCAACCTCGTGAGGGCGGCATTGTCCACTTTATTCCCTGTGAGGCTTGTGTTTTCAAATTCAGCGGGGAACTTGTATCGTTCTTGCAGCTTCATGAAGAGGAGGTTGCGCAAATTCCCTCGGTCCTAATGCCTTAGGTTCTCGGAGTTGATCAGGACGGTGCTCCGGAGAATGCACCCGAGCTGAACCGAGTACCCCTTGACTATTTGTTTGGGCGCCGTTGGATTCCCGTCGGAGTCCACTTCAGTAAATTCCTCCTTGACGGTGCGGAGCACGGTCGAGCGCCGGTCCTTCCGTTGCTTCTTCGGTTGGCTCCCATCTGTGTGTGCGCCACCATCATCAGTGGTGGCATCCTCGGCGGCACCATCAGTGGTGTCATCCCCGACGGCACCATCAGTGGAGTTATCCTCGACGGCACCATCAGTGGTGTCCGGATCGGTGTCTTTTGCGGCGTCCTCATAGAAGTGAGGTTGTTCCTCCATCTCCTGGGATAGCTCCCAGAATGCCTTGCCGCCCGAACCGCCGGCCTCATCGTTGTGGACCATGTTTCTCTCTAAATAGGAAAAAAGTTTGGTCAAAAAGTTGGTTATTGCCAAGGAACAAGATCATGGTCTCATCATTTAGGATTTGTCGACACCGAGGCATCCTAAAAGCTAAGCTTTTATCATTTAGGGTTTGTCGACGCCGAGGCACCCTAAAAGCCTAAGATTTCATCATTTAGGTTTTTATCGACACTGAGGCACCCTAAAAGCCAAGGTTTTATAATTTACGGTTTGTCGACACCGAGGCATCCTAAAAGCTAAGCTGGGAAGGGGAATTCTAAGTTGGGCCTAATCACTTGGCTCTATTGCCGCCTATGGTTTAATGCAGCAAGAATAAAGGGGCAGTTGATCCTGCTTAATTAAGTACTAAGATACCCCGGCCCATGCATTAGTCACAAGTACCCCATGTGTCCTATTTTTAGCAAAGTCATGCTAAAATTCACGGAAAATTTCAGCATGACCTTTGCTGAAAATAGGACATATGGAGTACCCGAATTTACCGGAACGGAAGTTAATCGACATTCCAGCAAACTCAAGGGCCTCTCGGGGTACCTGCAAAATCATCACGACACGATGGTCGGAGACAAAACCCAGCAAAAATACCACTGGCATATTACCAGTAGTGGACAATGTGTGCTCCCTGGAAACAGGAACTTTGACAACATGTCCCTCCAGGACGAAATACTTACTGCTGGTCGCTGGTTTCAAAGCAGCAGCTTTTGATTTTCAGCCATGCTCACCGGTATGGAGATGCCTCCCACCCCTCATTAGACTTTCAGAGCATGGCAGTAGCTCAAGGCTCAAGCTTAATTGCTTAACTAGCAGGAGCCCCATGGCTTAGGTCATAGACACAAGTTATCTAGGCAACCCTACTGTTGGACTTTCAGAGCAGGGTTAGCTCAAAGCTTAATTAACAGCAGCAGCAGTAGATTCCCCAGCATCGTGGACCCCACACCTGGTGGGAATCCGGGCACAAACAGGGTAGGTGCCCAGTAATCTAAATCTGAATAGTGCAAGGCTGGATCGAAGAAGACACAAATGTCAATGTAAAGCACAGTCTCCCCTCCCCTCGAATGAATAAATAAAAAATGTAGCAAAGCGCAGTCTCCAAGTTTAGGAAGCATCCAGCAGTGTTAATGAGGAGGTTAAGGTGGTAACTTTCCTTTGCAAAAATGTTCAGTCTACACGCGTCTTCCTTGCCAGCTTAGCACTTTTGGCAAGCCTGACAGATTCTAATTAAGCTCCCAACCACCCACCCTGGCTAAATTACCATTACCAACAGGTTAGAGGAAAAAAAGTGTGAGTAGATCAAATCTCACTGACAGTAGTACTACTGCTTGATAGATTTCACGATGGACATGCTACTAAATTGTTAATTGACGTGTGTCGGTGCCAGTGAGCGTTAACTGTGTGTGTGCCCTGGTTCATCAATGTTGTCCGCTCACTGCAAGCAGGTGTGGCAGCGATTCAAAATCAAGCAACCAGACCTCTAATGACGAATGTGTATCTTATCTCTCTCTCTCTCAAAATCTCATGGAAAAAGAATTACTTGGGGGCAAAATGTAACAAATTGTGCCTGTCTATTGTAAAAAAACAAAATGTACACTATAAGATAGATGCACATAGCACAATATTGCAGTGAAACTAGCCTAGTTACTTTCTATCAGTGAGACGCAGGGTACATGTCAACTAAGCTGTTTGATTTGCAGATGTTTGGTGTTTTGTTAACTTAGGTGTGAGGAGAGAGCGAGAGACACACATGGCCACATGGCTATACTCCCTCCCTCTCTTAGTTTGTTGGAGAGCAGGTTGCACAACAAACTAATCCATTAATTAATAGATTAAACTGAATAGTACTAACTGATCCATTAATTAATTAATTCAAATGAATAGTTAGGTTAATTACCCACTGTTAATAACAACACATATATAAGAGAAACACCTGCTGTATTATCTCAATAAAATGAGCCAGATTTGCATTCCCTTCAACAAACAAAAAATAAATGTATGTGTGGCCTTATTATTTATGAAATATAAGAGAGACAACAAAATATATAAGGAGAGACAGACACTTGTTGTAATAAAATGAGCCAGATTTGCATTCCCTTCCAAAAATAGAGTTGTATGCGTGGACTTATTATTTATCAACCAAAAAAGACACGCGCATATACAGGGTAGCTGCTAGTGTATATACACTTAACTTAATTTGACACCTCCATCATGCATCAGCTGTAACTCAACTCCCTCCCTAGAGACCACATGCATCGATCATTGGTTGGTTAATTGCTTCTCTATCTGTCTGTCAGGCTCATCTCATCAGTCTAGATAGCACATGCATCTGCAAGCTCAAGATCCCTTCCTAACTAACAAGAGTAATTAACAACACTAGCTAATTAACAATACTGCTTTCTCAAAACTCTTGTTTCCTCTCAACATCCTCCTCCTGCTGCTGCTGCTTCACCATCTTCACTAACTAGATAGCACATGCATCTCTCGCTCTCTCCTCACAGCTAAGTTGACAAAACACCCTGTGTGTCCACCAGATTATCAAGTATGTAATTTTAAGCGTTGATCAATTCCCTAAGACGCAGATCAAACTATGGTCTTGAGAGAAAAAGAGAAAGGGGAAGAATAAACTGACAGCCTATACTAAACAGGTTGTCATTGTCAAGGACAGGCATGGTACAGCAGAAGAATGATTCGAAGGGAGCAGATGCACGGAGGGAGGGGAGGGGGGAGGGGGTTTGCTTACCTCGAGGTGCGATGTGGATGGCGTCGAACCTGACGGTGGAGAAGTTGCGGGGGTCGACGGTGCGGCTGAAGGCCTTGATGGTGCGGGGGTCGACGGTGCAGGGGTCGACGGTGCGGGTGTCGACGAAGTTGAAGGCCTTGACGGTGCGGGGGTCGACGAAGTTGCGGGGGTCGACGGTGCGGTGTCGTGGTGGTGGATGGCCTTGCCACCTGGGAGAACCTTCGGTGGCGGCGGTGCGAGGAGGGGCTGGGAACCTGCGGCGGCGGTGCGAGGCGGCGAGGGAGGCGCGGCGGACGGAGGGGGCTGTAATGCCCCGGATGTAACACTTTCCCTTTATGGCAATTAATAAACTTTGGCTTCATCAGTTCCATTACGGGTTCTTCGTCTTTTCGGGTTTTCGTCGTTTTGTCGTGTGCGTGTGTGCATTCATCCATGTCATGTTGTCATGTGCATTGCATTGCATTTGTGTTGTCTTTTGCATCGGGCCCCACTCGTTTCTTCCCGTTGTCCGTTTCGAGTTCCGACGCTCTCACACGTGCGCGTGGCATCCCCGAGTCCTTCTTTTGTGTTTGGCCGTCTAACGTTTCCGGAATGGCGTGAGACTTGTCGTGCTATGTTGTTTTGGTACGTGTAGGCCGCCTGTCAAGTTTCGTCGTGTTTGGAGTTCGTTTGATACTCCAACAGTTTTCCTCGTGGGCTAAAAGTACCTCCTCTTTGAGGCCCAAGACCCCATCCACAACAGCCCAACAACCCAGCACAACCATTCCCATCATCTTGGCCGTTGAATTGTGATCGCGTGGCCGAAAACCGCTCCTCATTTGGCCTCTCCTAGCTCCTTGTGCCTATAAAAACGTCCACCCCTCCATTTTTCTCGTCGAAACCCTAGTCTTCTTCCTCCTCCAGCACCCGCCTTGAAATCTGTGCCGGGCGGACATGTCCGACCCGAGCCGGACAGTCCGCCGCCGCGTGGGCCCAGCGCCGGCCCGCAGCGCCGCAGATCCGGGCCGAAGTCCCCAGCCGCGCCGCCCCTTCGTCGTCGTTCCGCCCGAGGCCGCCGGGGCTCGGCGCCGCCACCGCCGGCCGCCCTTTCACCGGCCGCGCCCCGCCGCCTTCAAGCTCCCCGCCGCCCGAGCGTCCAGATCCGGTCGCCGCCGCCCTTTGAATCCCGCCGCCGCCGAGCCCTCAAGCTCCCAGGCCGCCACCGGTGTCAGACCTCGCCGGAGGCCGGGGCTCCATCCGCCGCCGGTGCTCTCAGATCCCGCCGCCGGCCTCCCTTCGATCCAGGCAGCCGCCGCGCCGATCGGATCGCCGCGATCCAGTTGCCAGGAGCCCTAACGGCCGCGAACCCTCCGACCCGCGACCCGGCGCCCGCGACCCGGCGCCCGCAACCCGCTTCTACCCGCTCCGCCGTTGACTACAGGAGGTTGACCCCTCAGTTTTTCTTCAAAGTCTTTAGTGTTTTTCTTTGTCTGATGCAATTTTGTGATGAGGATAACTTTTACTGTGCTTGTCCGATTTGTGCATATAATATGTCAAAATGATCGTGGTGACATGTACTATGTTTTGTTCCATTGTGTCATGCATGTTTGAGTCCATCTAGATGTCTTAATCTTCATGAGAAGAGTGCTACTTGTTATAAACTGCTGCTATGAGTTGTTTTCATGCCATGTTTGATATGTGATAACTTGATGCATGTTTATCCAAATGAAGCAAATGATATGTCCAAATGTTCATCATGAGTTGCTCTACATGTTGGTTGCTATAGGATGCATGATAGAATTCATATTGCCATGTTTATCTCCTTTGCAAAAGTGCATGTGGCTGTTAGGTTTTTAAGCTTGTTACGAGATGCCTAGTTGAGGAGCTCGTTGCTATTGATGTGGTTGTCCCCATGTTGCATGCTTATATGTTTTGGATTCCCCATCATGTGTTCTTTGCAGTGGTGCCAACCACTTGCCATGTTATGCTTTGAGGTGACTTAAACTTGCTCACAAACATGCCATGATACTATTGCTGTTTTAACACTTAGTGAAATTTCACTAAGTCTGGAATCTGTAATATCCAGATGCTATGTTTGCTTGTTGTTCTAGGAAAATCCATGTTAGTTTTGGGGTGGCTATTGTTCATTCCTTGTTGTATATGTTGTTGGCTATCCATTCATACTCTCACATGCTCATTTGGGTGGTTGTAGCATATTTAACTTTTGCTCCCAAGTTGCTATAAAATACTGCCGTTAGGTTTTTGTTGTCATGTTCAAAATGTTGTAGCTTGTTGCTATTGATCCATGCCTCCTATGGAGATGCTCCAATGGAGTTGTTTGGTGTAGGATATATCTACTTCATGCCCATGCTTCTTGTCACCATGTTTGAGTGTTGTAGAGTATATATTTCTTGCTCCGAAGTTGCTATATGGCTGTTAATTTCAGCTTTGCTTTGTTTCTTGTTTCGGGTGTATCTTTTAGTCCGTTGCTCCGTTTTGAGCAAGTCCTACATGAAACTTGTCTGATTTTGCATGTAGATTCATAATATCATCTTGTTAACATGTTTTGAAGTATCGTGCTTGATGCATATTGTCATGTTCCTTGTGCTGTATCTCTGTGTTTCCTATGTTGTCTTGCTGTGCATCCTAAGTGTATCTGTCGTGCTTCCTTAGTGCATCAGCCATGCATCCTGTGGTTTGCGCATTGCATCTTGTTTGATTTCGTGCCTCGTGTGTTTTGTGTTGAGTAGAGCCGGAAGCCGAGACCGAGTACGAGAACGAGGTTACTACCGAGGTTGAGAACGAGGAGCCCTCTTACGATCCCATCGACGACTCGACAGGCAAGATGACCTGACCCAGATATCATTACTATCTTTTCCTATTGCTAGAAGTCTCGCTCTTTAGCTTATTGCCTCGATGCCCATGTTTTCCTGTTAGCCTCCTATTGTAACCATGAATCTGTCTAACCACCCAACCTATGCAAACCTTTGATTGGCTACATAGGCTTCGCTCAGCCCCTCTTATAGCATTGCTAGTTGTAGGAGAAGATTTGAAGATTCTTGCTTCATGTTGAAGCTTGTTGGGATATCACACTCCTTAATGAAATCATCTATATATTTGTAATGGGTGGAAGGCTAAGCCTCTTGCTTGGTGATTTGTTCCACTCATGCCGCCCTAGGAACCGTATAAACCGGTGTTATGTTCCTTGATTATGCGTTCCTCACACGGTTGGGGTTATGGGACCCCCTCGATAAACCACTTAGCGCTAAGGCTTTTCCAGCAAGTCCCAACATTGGTACTATTTGTCTAAACAACTAAAACTTGCATAGGGAGTAATTAACCCTCTTCTTAATCAACAACCCGGGCCAGTGCTCCACATGAGTGTTGGTCCAAACTGGGGGTCCTGCAGGGCCACCTTGGGGGAACCCGAGGTCTGGTAAAAACATGTAGCATCGCCCATCCGGTCGTGGCCTGAGACGAGATACGTGCGGCTACTATCAGGGTGTCGGCACGCCAGGAGGATTTGCTGGATTAGCCTTACCTTAGTCGGAGTATCTTGAGCACGGGATTCCGAGGATACTCGAGCCTTCCCACCTTGGAGTTGCGACTCCGCGGATCGTGGGCTTGTCATGGGCCAAGTTGGAACACCCCTGCAGGGTTTTGAACTTTCGAAAGTCGTGCCCGCGGTTATGTTACAGATGCGAATTTGTTAATATCCGGTTGTAGAAAACTTGACACCATGTTCAGAACACACTACCAGCGTGAGTACCGTGACGGTCATTTTCCGAAAGGGGTTCGGGAAGTGAACACGGTGGGGTTATGATTGCCGTGCTTAGTTAGGATCACTTCGTGATCACCTTATCTTCCGAGGCACTTCTCTTCTCGCTCTTATTTACGTAAGTTAGTGCTAGTGCTGCTGCAACCTTTTATTCTTTCTTCAGCCTTGTTCCACACCCAAGGCTTAGATAGTTCTGTTACCTGGGAACGGGATTGCTGAGTCCTCTGTGGCTCATAGATTCTACACCACACCAGATGCAGGTACTCAGGTGTTCTATTCAGGTGACGGCTCCGAGCTATACTCGGAGTACGATGAGGAACGTAGCCGTTACTATGTGCACTATCCCGATGATCAGTAGTGGTTTCTACTAGGGGCGATTCGGACCTGTGGCTTTTTGTATGTTTGGTATCTTTCATTTGGATCTTCACCCGTAGACGGGTTGTGATGTTATTTGAATGATGTTTGGCTATGTAATGAATTGTGTGACGTGGCAAGTGTAAGCCAACTATCTTTTTCCCTTTCATCCCTATTTTTACATGAGATGTGCAAAGATATCGAACTTGCGATCATTCCAGAATGGGCTTATACCTTTAAGTCGTGCCTCGACACATAGGAGGTATAGTCCTATCCTGGGCATTACAAGTTGGTATCAGAGCCTTCTCCGACCTAGAAGCCCCCACTGATTGATCGAATCGTTGACGGTTGAGTCTAGGCACACACTTAAAATGTTTTGAGTCCTATATGTATATATCAGAGAGTAAGAAATTCTTTTGCTCCTCATCTCTTTTCACTTTGCTGAGGACTCCTGACGATTACTCTTGCCTCTTCTACTCTCAAAAATTGCACCAATTTTTTTTTAGGAATCTCGCGAGTATTGTTTGGATTGTTCTGATGTCTTTGTGACGAGAACATTGTTCTCGATGCCTCCTGTCATTTAGGGGTTGTGGCAGTGTCCCGGGGAGTTGAGCTCCGAAGTGTTGTCGTCACAAATATATCACATCAGTTCTGGAATACTTAAGACGGCTGACATCGAAAACTCTCCTATGCGGTTAGTGGTAAGATAACCCCGACATCACCCAGTACTGGGAAGGTAGTTCGGGAGTATTGCCATAGCTTGTATAGTAGATGCGTTTCGAAGGTCCGAGGTAGACAGTTTCCGGAAATAACTGGTTATGTGTTGAAGGATGGATACAGCTGGATGTAGGATTAGAGTTGAGTGCGCGATGCTTCCCCTGTATCCCCAACACCTGATTGCATAACTGGAAACTTTCGGAAATTAATAGGTGGGTTCATCTAGTAGATCATAGGCATTCTTCCAACGAATGCAGGATATGGAGTTCGGGGTTCTACATTGAGTGAAGTAGTTTTATGGTCGTTGTTCCGATCGGGAGTTGCATCTTAAAGGGTCCTTGGCTATGCTGATCCGGGGATTGCAAAACCCTTTCGTAACACGTTCCATAAGCTTTCAGCACGAATATGTCAAACGAAGCTTTTATCTTGTATTTGTTCTATCTGCACCTTGTTGTTTTATTTACTTTTTGTCTCCCAAGTGGCTTCTCGTGAAGATTGTTGTTATCATTAAACTGTGAATTTCATTCGTTCCTCTTGTTCGAATGATTCTTGTGAAGACTATGTTGCAATTCTAGCCGTTCATTCAGCTTATATCTTCTTGCAATCAAATGGCTAATAGTGGTCATCTCTTTCAGGATGGCTCCTAAAAGGGTTCCCAACGCTAACCCAGAGGGTGAAGAGGTTCCTGATCATCCTCCTTCCCCTCCTCCTCCGTCTGAGGCCTGGAGAGCAATTATGCAAGTTACGAATGAGAACACCCAGATGCTTATGCAGATGATGCAGCATATTCAAGCAAATCAAGCAAATCAGGGTGCTCATGGGAACCAAGGCAATTTGTTCAACCAACCGCACTTTGCTACGCTCAACCAGTTCTTGGCAAATCAACCAAAGGCATTCGGTTACTGCGTGGACCCTCTGGATGCTGAAGACTGGATAACAGATATCAAGAAGCATTTCGAGTGCAGTAACGTCAGGCCCGAGGACTATGTGAAGTTTGCAGCCTTCCAACTCAAGGACCAAGCAGCTGATTGGTGGCAGCAGTACAAAGACTCCAGAGCAGGGCGTGTAATCTCCTGGGATGATTTCTGCAAGGACTTTCGCTCTCACCACATTCCAACAAGTGTCATCGAGGGTATGCGTGAGCAATTCCGCAACTTGAAGCAAGGCTCTATGACTGTCTACCAATATAATGTCAAGTTCCAGAACCTTGCCCGCTATGCAAAGCAAGACATCCCAGATGCCAAGAGCAAGATCTATCAGTTCCGTGGTGGTCTGAAGGATAAACTCCAACTTGCTCTCACCTTGTTCGAGCCTGATGAGTTTGATCAATTCTATAATATGGCGCTTAAGCAAGAGGCAGCCCAGCTCAAGATGGAAGCTTCCAAAAAGAGGATCGGAGACGCTGTTCACTCCTCCTCTTCTTCTCAAGTGGTCGCGAAGCAACAGAAGTTTTGGCTTCCACCTCCTCCAGTGATCCGAGCTCCCTACAACAACAACAACAACAAGAAGAATTCTGGTGGCCGTGGTTTCTCCCACCCACCCAACCCAAGCAATCAGTCAAAGAATCATTTTCAAGCTTCCAAGTCAAGTGCTCCTCATTACCGTCCTCTCTCAGAAGTGGTTTGCAACAAGTGCACTCAGAAGGGTCACTATGCTAACAAGTGCCCCAACCCAAGCCGCCTTCCGCCTCCTCCACCTGTCAGCACTGCTATTGTCAAGCATAATCCCAAGGTAGCAAGAGTGAATCTGATGAATGCAGCTCAAGCAGAAAATTCTTCAGATGTGATACTTGGTAACCTTCCAGTTAACTCTATTCCTGCAAAAGTGTTGTTTGATTCGGGTGCTTCATGTTCTTTCATGTCATATCCATTTGCATCCAAGCACGATGTTGTCACCAAAAATTTGCCAAGGGAGTTATCAGTTATTTCTCCAGGGAGACGAATGCATTCTAGTGTGTATGCTCCGGATGTATCTATTCGCATGGGTGATTACTGCTTTCTGGCTTCTCCGGTTGTTCTCGACAACTCCGACATTGACCTTATTCTTGGGATGGATTGGCTTTCTCAGCATGATGCTCACATTGATTGTGCAAATAAGGAAGTCAAGATTACTCATTCCGACGAAGACGTGATTATCTTCGCCTCTCGAGATAACACAATCAGGCTATTCTCTCTCAATGACAAGGGCGAGATTAATGCCATCTCTCAAATTCTGGTGGTTAATGAATACGAAGGTGTTTTCCCTGAAGAGCTTCCAGGCATGCCTCCGCATCGTCAAGTTGAATTTGTCATTGAACTCGATCCTGGTACTGAGCCAGCATGCCGGCGTCCGTACAAGCTCTCCCCTGAAGAGTTGAAGGAGTTGAAGAAATAGCTTGATGAACAAGAGCATATGGGTCTAATCAGGCCTAGCACATCTCCTTGGGGCTGTGGTGTCTTATTTGTCAAGAAGAAGGATGGCACGGAGCGCCTTTGCGTTGATTACCGGCCATTGAACAAGAAGACAATAAAGAACAAGTATCCGCTCCCCAACATCAATGAACTGTTCGAGCAGCTCAAAGGAGTTAAAGTGTTCTCAAAGCTCGATCTCCGAATGGGTTATCACCAAATTCGCATTCGTGAAGAAGATATCCACAAGACTGCCTTCAGAACGAGCTACGGCTCCTATGAGTATACAGTCATGTCCTTTGGCCTCGCTAATGCTCCACCTACCTTCTCAAGAATGATGCACTACATTTTCAACCCCTAGACCAACGAGTTTGTGCTTGTGTATCTGGATGACATCTTGGTATTCTCCAAGAATGAAGAGGATCACGAAAAGCACCTCCGTCTGGTTCTCGACAGACTCCGTGAACATAAGTTATATGCCAAGTTCTCCAAGTGCGAATTCTGGCTCGATAAGGTCTTGTATCTGGGCCATATCATCTCCGCTGATGGTATTGCTGTGAACCCCGAGAAAGTTGAAGCAATTGTCAACTGGGAACCTCCTCAGAACGTCAAGCAACTCCGAAGCTTCCTTGGTCTTGCTAGCTATTGCAGAAGGTTCGTTGAGAACTTCTCCAAGATTGCCAAGCCTCTCTCCAACTTGCTGCAGAAGAATGTCAAGTACAACTGGTCTTCGGATTGTGATGTGGCATTCAAAACTCTCAAAGAAAAGCTCATCTCCGCTCCAGTTCTTACTCCTCCAGATGAGTCCAAGCCCTACAAAGTATTATGGGATGCTTCTCTTCAAGGACTTGGTGGTGTGCTAATGCAGGACAAGAAGATTGTGGCATACACTTCTCGTCAATTGAAGCCAAGCGAGAAGAACTACCCCACACATGATCTCGAGCTAGCAGCTGTGGTACACGCTTTGATCACGTGGAGACACCTTCTGTTGGGCAGAAAAGTCGACATCTTCACCGATCACAAGAGCTTGAAGTACATCTTCACACAGCCGAACCTGAACCTCCGCCAGACTCGTTGGGTTGAAATGATCCAAGAGTATGATCCAAGCATCGAATACACACCTGGCAAGGCCAATGTGATTGCAGATGCCTTGAGCAGAAAGGCATATTGCAACAGTCTCCTTATCAAGCCGTTTCAGCCTGAGCTTTGTGAAGCATTCAGGGTGCTCAACCTCCAAGTTGTTCCGCAAGGCTTTCTTGCAAATCTTCAAGTTGCTCCTACCTTGGAAGATCAGATTCATGAGGCCCAACTCAGTGATGCTATGGTGCAGAAAGTGAAACATGGTATTGCAAAGGGTACTCCCAAATACAAGTGCTATCGCGTTGATGAGAGTGATACCTTGTTCTTTGAGGACAGACTTGTGGTTCCCAAGGGTGATCTCCGGAAGCTCGTAATGAACGAAGCACATGACTCCCTCCTGTCGATTCATCCTGGAAGTTCCAAGATGTACCAAGACCTCAAGCAATCTTACTGGTGGACTCGCATGAAAAGGGAGATTGCCCAATTCGTGAATGAATGTGATGTCTACAGAAGAGTGAAGGCAGTGCATCAACGTCCAGCCGGTCTTCTCCAACCTCTTCCTATCCCCAAGTGGAAATTCGACCACATTGAAATGGATTTCGTCACTGGCTTTCCTAACTCCAAGAAGGGGAATGATTCTATCTTTGTTGCCATTGACAAGCTTACCAAAGTAGCTCACTTCCTTCCAGTCAAAGAATCCATCAATGCAGCTCAACAGGCAGAGTTGTACACTTCCAGAATTGTGTCTCTACATGGCATTCCTCAAGTTATCTCCTCAGACCGTGGAAGTTTGTTCACATCCAAGTTCTAGGACTCCTTTCAGTCTGCCATGGGCACTAAGATCCGTTTCAGCACTGCATTTCACCCTCAGACTAGTGGTCAAGTCGAGAGAGTGAATCAGATTCTAGAAGACATGCTCAGAGCTTGTGTCATCTCTTTTGGCATAAAGTGGGAAGATTGCCTTCCGTTTGCCGAGTTCTCTTACAACAACAGTTTCCAAGGAAGTGCCGGCAAAGCTCTGTTTGAAATCCTCTATGGCAGAAAGTGCCGTACTCCTCTCAACTGGTCCGAGACTGGTGAACGTCAACTTCTTGGCAATGACTTGATCTCAGAAGCCGAAGAAATGTGCAAAGTCATACGTGAGAATCTCAAGGCCGCTCAGTCGCGTCAGAAGAGCTACTATGACGGCAAGCATCGTGATTTGGCCTTCAACATTGGGGATCATGTCTATCTCCGTGTTTCTCCTATGAAAGGCACCCAAAGATTCGGTATCAAAGGAAAGCTTGCTCCTAGATACGTGGGCCCTTTCAAGATCCTTGGCAAAAGAGGCGATCTAGCCTATCAACTTGAGCTCCCTTCCAACTTCGCTAATGTTCATGATGTGTTTCATGTGTCTCAACTCCGCAGGTGCTTCAAGACACCTGAACGCACCATTCCATTTGAGGAGATTGATCTTCAACAAGACTTGTCTTACCGAGAGCATCCAGTTGCTATTCTCGAAGAAACCGAGCGCAAGACCCGCAACAAGTCAATCAAGTTCTTGAAAGTTAAGTGGTCACACCATACCGACCGAGAAGCTACGTGGGAACGAGAAGATCACCTTCGTTCCGAGCACCCTTCCTTCTTCCAGTCCTAGATCTCGGGACGAGATCTTTTCGTAGTAGAGGAGAGTTTGTAATGCCCCGGATGTAACACTTTCCCTTTATGGCAATATATAAACTTTGGCTTCATCAGTTCCATTCCGGGTTCTTCGTCTTTTCGGGTTTTCGTCGTTTTGTCGTGTGCGTGTGTGCATTCATCCATGTCATGTTGTCATGTGCATTGCATTGCATTTGTGTTGTCTTTTGCATCCGGCCCCACTCGTTTCTTCCCGTTGTCCGTTTCGAATTCCGTAGCTCTCACACGTGCGCATGGCATCCCGAGTCCTTCTTTCGTGTTTGGCCGTGTAACGTTTCCGGAATGGTGTGAGACTTGCCGTGCGATGTTGTTTTGGTACGTGTAGGCCGCCTGTCAAGTTTCGTCGCGTTTGGAGTTTGTTTGATACTCCAACAGTTTTCCTCGTGGGCTAAAAGTACCTCCTCTTTGAGGCCCAAGACCCCCTCCACAACAGCCCAACAACCCAGCACAACCCTTCCCATCATCTCGGCCGATGAATTGTGATCGCATGGCCGAAAACCGCTCCTCATTTGGACTCTCCTAGCTCCTTGTGCCTATAAAAACGTCCACCCCTCCATTTTTCTCGTCCAAACCCTAGTCTTCTTCCTCCTCCAGCCCCCGCCTCGAAATCCGTGTCGGGCGGACGTGTCCGACCCGAGCCGAACAGTTCGTCGCCGCACAGTGCGTCCTCCGCCGCCGCGTGGACCCGCGGGGCCCAGCGCCGGCCCGCAGCGCCACAGATCCGGGCCAAAGTCCCCAGCCGCGCCGCCCCTTCGTCGTCGTTCCACCCGAGGCCGCCGGGGCTCGGCGCTGCCGCCGGCCGACCTCCCGCCGCCGCCGGCCGACCTTTCATCGGCCGCGCCCAGCCGCCTTCAAGCTCCCCGCCGCCCGAGCGTCCAGATCCGGTCGCCGCCGCCCTTCGAATCCCGCCGCCGCCGAGCCCTCAAGCTCCTAGGCCGCCGCCGGTGTCAGACCTCGCCGGAGGCCGGGGCTCCATCCGCCGCCGGTGCTCCCAGATCCCGCCGCCGGCCTCCCTTCGATCCAGGCAGCCGCCGCGCCGATCGGATCGCCGCGATCCAGTTGCCAGGAGCCCTAACGGCCGCGAACCCTCCGACCCGCGACCCGGCGCCCGCGACCCGGCGCCCGCAACCCGCTTCCACCCGCTCCGTCGTTGAATACAGGAGGTTGACCCCTCTGTTTTTCTTCTAAGTCTTTAGTGTTTTTCTTTGTCTGATGCAATTTTGTGATGAGGATAACTTTTACTATACTTGTCCGATTTGTGCATATAATATGTCAAAATGATCGTGGTGACATGTACTATGTTTTGTTCCATTGTGTCATGCATGTTTGAGTCCATCTAGATGTCTTAATCTTCATGAGAAGAGTGCTACTTGTTATAAACTGCTGCTATTAGTTGTTTTCATGCCATGTTTGATATGTGATAATTTGATGCATGTTTATCCAAATGAAGCAAATGATATGTCCAAATGTTCATCATGAGTTGCTCTACATGTTGGTTGCTATAGGATGCATGATAGAATTCATATTGCCATGTTTATCTCCTTTTCAAAAGTCCATGTGGCTGTTAGGTTTTTAAACTTGTTACGAGATGCCTAGTGGAGGAGCTCGTTGCTATTGATGTGGTTGTCCCCATGTTGCATGCTTATATGTTTTGGATTCCCCATCATGTGTTCTTTGCTGTGGTGCCAACCACTTGCCATGTTATGCTTTGAGGTGACTTAAACTTGCTCACAAACATGCCATGATACTATTGCTGTTTTAACACTTAGTGGAATTTCACTAAGTCTGGAATCTGTAATATCCAGATGCTATGTTTGCTTGTTGTTCTAGGAAAATCCATGTTAGTTTTGGGGTGGCTATAGTTCATTCCTTGTTGTATATGTTGTTGGCTATCCGTTCATGCTCTCACATGCTCATTTGGGTGGCTGTAGCATATTTAACTTTTGCTCCCAAGTTGCTATAAAATACTGTTGTTAGGTTTTTGTTGTCATGTTCAAAATGTTGTAGCTTGTTGCTATTGATCCATGCCTCCTATGGAAATGCTCCAATGGAGTTGTTTGCAATAGGATATATCTACTTCATGCCCATGCTTCTTGTCACCATGTTTGAGTGCTGTAGAGTATATATTTCTTGCTCCGAAGTTGCTATGTGGCTGTTAATTTCAGCTTTGCTTTGTTTCTTGTTTCGGGTGTATCTTTTAGTCCGTTTCTCCGTTTTGAGCAAGTCCTGAAGGAAATATGCCCTAGAGGCAATAATAAAGTTGTTATTTATATTTCTTTATATCATGATAAATGTTTATTATTCATGCTAGAATTGTATTAACCGGAAACTAAGTACATGTGTGAATACATAGACAAAACAGAGTGTCCCTAGTATGCCTCTACTAGACTAGCTCATTGATCAAAGATGGTTATGTTTCCTAGCCATAGACATGAGTTGTCATTTGATCAACGGGATCACATCATTAGGAGAATGATGTGATGGACTAGACCCATCCGTTAGCATAGCACTTTGATCGTTTAGTTTTTCTGCTATTGCTTTCTTCATGACTTATACATGTTCCTATGACTATGAGATTATGTAACTCCCGAATACCGTAGGAACACCTTGTGTGCTATCAAACGTCACAACGTAACTGGGTGATCATAAAGATGCTCTACAGGTGTCTCCGAAAGTATTCATGGTGTTGTCGTAGATCAAGATTAGGATTTGTCACTTCGAGTGTCGGAGAGGTATCTCTGGGCCCTCTCGGTAACACACATCACAATAAGCCTTGCAAGCAAAAGACTAATGAGTTAGTCACGAGATGATGTGTTACGGAACGAGTAAAGAGACTTGCCGGTAAGGAGATTGAACTAGGTATGGAGATACCGACGATCGAATCTCGGACAAGTAACATACCGATGACAAAAGGAACAACGTATGTTGTTATGCGGTTCTGACCGATAAAAGATCTTCGTAGAATATGTAGGAGCCAATATGAACATCCAGGTTACGCTATTGGTTATTGACCGGAGATGAGTCTCGGTCATGTCTACATAGTTCTCGAACCCGTAGGGTCCGCACGCTTAACGTTTGATGACGATCGGTATTATGAGTTTATGAGTTTTGATGTATCGAAGGTAGTTCGGAGTCCCGGATGAGATTACGGACATGACGAGGAGTCTCGGAATGTTCGAGACATAAAGATTGATATATTGGACGACTATATTCGGACACCGGAAGCGTTCCGGAAAAGTTTCGCATTTAACTGGATTGCCGAAGGGGGTTACCGGAACCCCCTACGAGGGGGGATGGTCTATAGTGGGCCTTGAGGAAAGGAGAGAGGCAGCCCATAGAGGCTGGCCAGCGCCCCACCTAAGGGATCCTAGTTGGACTAGGATTGGGGGGGCGCCACCTCTCCCCTTTTCCTTTCCCTCTCTTCCTTCTTGATGGACTCCTACTAGGAATAGGATTGCAATCCTATTCCTAGTAGGATTGCCCTAGCCGCACCATAGGAGGCCGGCCGGCCCTCCTCCCTTGCTCCTTTATATACGGGGGCAGGGGGGCACCCAAAGACACACAAGTTGAATTGTTTTAGCCGTGTGCGGTGCCCCCCTCCACAGAAACACACCTCGGTCATACCGTTGCAGTGCTTAGGCGAAGCCCTGCGCCGGTAGATACATCATATCCGTCACCACGCCGTCGTGCTGACGAAACTCTCCTGTGAAGCTCAACTGGATCAAGAGCTCGTGGGACGTCATCAAGCTGAACGTGTGCTGAACGCGGAGGTGCCGTACGTTCGGTGCTTGATCGGTTGGATCGCGAAGAAGTTCGACTACATCAACCGCGTCACTTGACGCTTCTGCTCCCGGTCTACGAGGGTACGTAGACACACTCTTCCCCTCGTTGCTATACATCTGGTAGATAGATCTTGCGTGATCGTAGGAAAATTTTAAAATACTATGTTCCCCAACAAGTCCTACATGAAACTTGTGTGATTTTGCATGTAGATTCATAATATCATCTTGTTAACATGTTTTGAAGTATCGTGATTGATGCATATTGTCATGTTCCTTGTGTTGTATCTCTGTGTTTCATATGTTGTCTTGTTGTGCATCCTAAGTGTATCTGCAGTGCTTCCTTAGTGCATCAGCCATGCATCCTGTGGTTTGCGCATTGCATCTTGTTTGATTCCGTGCCTCGTGTGTTTTGTGTTGAGTAGAGCCGGAAGCCGAGACCGAGTACGAGAACGAGGTTACTACCGAGGTTGAGAACGAGGAGCCCTCTTACGGTCCCATCGACGAATCGACAGGCAAGATGACCTGACCCAGATATCATTACTATATTTGCCTATTGCTAGAAGTCTCACTCTTTAGCTTATTGCCTCGATGCCCATGTTTTCCTGTCAGCCTCCTATTGTAACCATGAATCTGTCTAACCACCCAACCTATGCAAACCTTTGATTGGCTACGTAGGCTTCGCTCAGCCCCTCTTATAGCATTGCTAGTTGCAGGAGAAGATTTGAAGATTCTTGCTTCATGTTGAAGCTTGTTGGGATATCACACTATATAAACTCTTTAATGAAATCATCTATATATTGGTAATGGGTGGAAGGCTAAGCCTCTTGCTTGGTGATTTGTTCCACTCATGTCGCCCTAGGAACCGTATAAACCGGTGTTATGTACCTTGATTATGCGTTCCTCACAAGGTTGGGGTTATGGGACCCCCTCGATAAACCGCTTAGCGCTAAGGCTTTTCCAGCAAGTCCCAACATTGGTACTATTTGCCTAAATAACTAAAACTTGCATAGGGAGTAATTAACCCTCTTCTTAATCAACAACCCGGGCCAGTGCTCCACATGAGTGTTGGTCCAAACTGGGGGTCCTGCAGGGCCACCTTGGGGGAACCCGAGGTCTGGTAAAAACATGTAGCATCGCCCATTCGGTCGTGGCCTGAGACGAGATACGCGCGGCTATTATCAGGGTGTCGGCATGCCGGGAGGATTTGCTGGATTAGCCTTACCTTAGTCGGAGTATCTTGAGCACGGGATTCCGAGGATACTCGGGCCTTCCCACCTTGGAGTTGCGACTCCGCGGATCATGGGCTTGTCATGGGCCAAGTTGGAACACCCCTGCAGGGTTTTGAACTTTCGAAAGCCGTGCCGCGGTTATGTGGCAGATGGGAATTTGTTAATATCCGGTTGTAGAAACTTGACACCATGTTCAGAACACACTACCAGCGTGAGTACCGTGACGGTCATTTTCCGAAAGGGGTTCGGGAAGTGAACACGGTGGGGTTATGATTGTCGTGCTTAGTTAGGATCACTTCGTGATCACCTTATCGTCCGAGGCACTTCTCTTCTCGCTCTTATTTACGTAAGTTAGTGCTAGTGCTGCTGCAACCTTTTATTCTTTCTTCAGCCTTGTTCCACACCCAAGGCTTAGATAGTTTTGTTACCCGGGAACGGGATTGCTGAGTCCTCTGTGGCTCATAGATTCTACACCACACCAGATGCAGGTACTCAGGTGTTCTATTCAGGTGATGGCTCCGGGCTATACTGGGAGTACGATGAGGAACGTAGCTGTTACTATGTGCACTATCCCGATGATCAGTAGTGGTTTCTACTAGGGGCGATTCGGACCTGTGGCTTTATGTATGTTTGGTATCTTTCATTTGGATCTTCACCCGTAGACGGGTTGTGATGTTATTTGAATGATGTTTGGCTATGTAATGAATTGTGTGACGTGGCGAGTGTAAGCCAACTATCTTTTTCCCTTTCATCCCTATTTTTACATGAGATGTGCAAAGATACCAAACTTGCGATCATTCCAGAATGGGCTTATACCTTTAAGTCGTGCCTCGACACGTAGGATGTATAGGCGCGGCGGACGGAGGGGGCGGAGCAAGGCGGGGCGGTGGCGGGATCTGGCGAGAGAGGTGGAGAGAGGCGGCGGTCGAGTGGGGGATCTGGCGAGGGAGGGAGAGAGAGGCCACGGGGAATAGGTGGAGTGGGGGAGGGTTAGCAATGGCGCACCTCCCCCCACTGCGCCATAAGTACGATGACAGCAATGGCGCACCTCGCCCTGGTGCGCCATTAGTATTTTTTTATTACATTTCGAGCACTCAGGTTATATTACACCTAACCGTATCTCCATTAGAACAGACACTCTAGCCCGACTGGTCAGCACGCAGCACACACACTAGGAGGTCCTGGGTTCGATTACCAGGCTCCCCAATTTTTGTTTCTATGCATTTTTTTCTTTGCACATATCTTTTTATCCATGCATCCAAATATAACATGTCACATATGCTCGACGTTGAGAATTTAATGTAGAAAAATAATATGCAGTTTGTTGCCATGTTAACAGCATTTAAAATGATGTTTGATATTTATTTGTGTTTAAATATGTTCAAACTTGTTTAAATCATAACTAAATATCCATAGCTCCAAATTTGACAAACTTTATATGCTTTTGGGGGTAACATATAACCAAGCACAACTAGTCCTTTTTTTGGATTTTTAGTTGCATTCATTTGTGAATTGGTAAAACATTTATGAATATGAAAAAATATCATCAAATTTGAAAAAATAGTCATGAATTCAAAAAGTGCCCATGAAAAAATATTTATGAATATGTCGAAATACAATCGAGAAATGGAGGCTACAATTTAAATATAATCAATCTTAGCTAGCTATCTTTTCGCAATCTTCTTGCCCTTCTTTTTCGCAAATGGAGTTCTTCTGTTGAACGGACGTCCTTTAGGTAGGGTTGTCCTGCTTCTTCTTGTGGTTTATGGCACTTCATTGTCGTCATCATGTTCCATCTTCGGGTCGTCGTACTTGTCGAAGTCTTGCTCATTGGCGACTCCATCCATTCCGATGATCTTCCTTTTGCCTCTCCTCACGACAACACGACTGGGCTTTGACGGGTCGGTAATGAAGAAGCATTGGTCCTCTTGGGAAGCCAGTACCCATGGCTCATTTTTCGCGGTGACGTTTGCGCCCGCGGTCTTGGATTTGGCTTCGGGTATAACTATGGTGGTGAAATACCGGTCTTATTTTAGGACGCTCTTGGCCCATCTGACACGGAACATCGGGACCTTCTCTCCAGCGTAGATCAGCTCCCAGATCTCTTCGATCCTTCTGTAGTATCTGTCCTTGTCGTTATCGGCGTAGGATTCCATCGTTACCCCGGAGTTCTGATAACCATCGCTCTTCATGTCCTTGTCCTCGGTGTAGAACGTGTACACGTTGATATCGTACGCCTCATAGGTCATCAGGTTGTGCTCGGCGCCCTGTGACAAGGCGAATATGAGATTTTCTTCCGCGGAAGAATCCTCATGTAAAGGGTACGACAGAAGCTTCTCCTTGCACCAACGCGTGAAACATGAGTTGTGCTCTTTGATTATATCTCTGTCCGTCCTCTGTTGGCCTCGATCATTGTATGTCTTCTCAATAAAGATTTTGTGCTCTACCACCCAAGGATCGACCATGTCTATGTGTTGTAGCGCGACTAGGTTTGCTCTTTTAAAGTCGGCGAGTCGACCCTCGAAGTCGACATGCATTTCACGGCGACCCTCGCGGTGACCCCATCCAGCGAGCCTGCCGAGGTGCCTGTTGATGGGCAGACCAACGGGGTTCTCGATGCCTAGATAATTCGTGCAGTAGGAGATGCACTCTTCGGTCAGAAATCCCATGGGTATGCTTCCCTCTAGACGTGACATGTTGCGAACGTATCCTTTGATGACACCATTCATACTTTCGAACGGCATCATGTTGTGCAGGAACGTCGGCCCGAGTTGGATGATATCCTCCATGATATGGACCAGCAGATGCACCATAAAGTCGAAGAATGCGGGCGGGAAGTACATCTCAAGCTCGCATAGTATCACCACGATCTCTTCCTGTAGCCTTCTGAGTTGCCTCACGCCAACCGACTTCCGAGAGATGATGTCGAAAAAGTTGCATAGGCCAAATAGCGTTTCACGGACGTGCGCGTCCATGATCCCACGGATTGCAACTGGAAGTATCTGCGTGATCAGCACGTGACAGTCGTGAGACTTCATCCCGCTGAACTTCTGCTTCGCTGGGTCTAGGTATCTGCTTATCTTCCCCGCATAACCGTAAGGAAGTTTTACTCCTACGAGGCAGGTGAAAAACTGCTCGATCTCCTCCTGACTTAGAGTGAAGCACGCGGGAGGGTATTCATTTCCGGTCTTCTTGACCTTTTTGCCTTTGCGACGACTTTCCGTGTCCTGCTTCGCCTCATCATCATCATCATTAGCGTGAAGCTCCTGCCTGATGCCCATTGATTTCAAGTCTGCCCTTGCTTTCGGCCCATCTTTGGTCCTCTCTGGCATGTTGAGCAGGGTACCAAGCAGACTCTTGCAGACGTTCTTCGTGATATGCATGACATCAAGGCTGTGAGGCACACGGTGGATCTTCCAGTATGGCAAGTCCCAGAAAACAGACCTCGTTTTCCATACCTTCAGCGGCGGCTCTGGCGCCTTTCGCTTCTTTCCCGGCTTTGGCGCTTGTTGCTTCTTTCCCGGCAGTGGGCAATCTTTCCAATTTTTCAACAGCTCGTCTATTTCCTCACCGCTCCTTGTACGCGGGCGTCTTCGGGGTTCGGTTTCACCATCGAACAGATCCCTTCGTTTCCTCCATGGGTCATCTTTGCGAAGCCACCTTCGATGTCCCATGAACACGGTTTTCGAAGACCTGGGATCTCTATCTAGCTAGCGATACGTTGTGTCATCCATGCACCTGACGCATCCAGAAAATCCGTGGACCACCTGCCCCGCAACATATCCGTAACCGAGATAGTCGTGCACCGTCGTGAGCAGTGTGGCTCTCATAGGGAAATATTCTTTCTCTGCGGCGTCCCACGTATTGGTTGGCGTTTTCTATAGCGTGTCTAGTTCCTCTTTCAGCAGCCCCAGATACAGATTGATGTCGTTCCCTGGTTGTTTCGGCCCTTCAATTAGCATACTCATGTGAATGTACTTCCTCTTCATGCACAACCAGTGGGGAAGGTTGTACATCCACACAAACACAGGCTAGGTGCTATGTGTGCTTCTCTGGCTGCCAAACGGATTGACTCCATCGGTGCTCGCGCCCAGCACGGTGTTCCTTGGATCGTTCCCAAATTCTAGGTCTTCGAAGTTCAACGCTTGCCACTGGCTCGCATCCTTAGGGTGACTCAACATCTTGTCTTTTTTATTTATCTCCAGATCATTTCCGTCATCTTCTCGCTTCTTCTCCTCCCTATCCGTGTGCTAACGCATGAGCTTTGCTACCTTAGGGTCCGCGAAATACCGCTGCAGATGAGGAGCGATCGGAAAGTACCAAACCACTTTTCGAGGAGCTTTCTTCCGCTTCTTGTATCGAGTGACGCCGCACACCGGACATATGGTAGACTCCGCGTGCTCGTCCCGATAAATGATGCAATTGTTCATGCACACATGGTATTTCACGTGCGGTAAATCCAGAGGACACTGATACGTCCCAAACGTATCCATAATTTTTGCTTGTGACATGCTTGTTTTGCATCATTGTCTCATGTTTATATCCAAGTTTTCTATCTTTTTAGGCATTTATTGGACTAACCTACTAATGGTTGCAAAAGTGCACAATGTTCTTGTTTTGCACTTTATTGTGTAGGAATTACTTGGAAATTGACAAAAATGCAAAAGGAGTCGTATTGGAGTAGGACTCTGACTTTCCTGAAATCTGTCTGAGAATGTTTTTAGAAGATGGTCACGTTCTGGCCCGAAGACGACGTCAAACGGAAAAAGCCTAGTTGCGAAAGTTGTGGGAAATTTCGAGAGGATGCTTCTGGATATAAAATTCGTCCAAATCGGAGTCCGGACGGCCGATAAAAGCCCATTTCACTGAAGCCCAAAATCTGATGACGGGAATCCAAGAGTCTATATAAAGAGAGGAAACCTAGGTCACCAAGGGCCACGAATTTTCCTCCTCCCAAGCCGCCGTCTTGGAGGGGAGGACCTGCACCATTGCAGCACCATCCACAAGGAAGAAGGGGGGCCAAGGAGCCGCTGCCCCCTAGGGCCGCCGCCGCCCCGAGGGCCGCCGCCGCCCCGGAGGGCTGCCGCCAGCCGCCTCCTCCTCTCCGGGCTGCACCTCTCCATCAACACCACCATCAATCTCTTGCTCACCATGGTCATGTGTGAGTAGTCTTCTCCGGGGCTGAGGGCTTGTACGTGTAGCTATGTGGTTATCTCTCTCTCCCATGATGTGATCTTCGTTTTGATCATAGGCTATGTTAATCTAGGGTGATCCCATGATATTTCCCCTTCCTCTATGTATTGAATTGATGTACTCACTTGTCTTTATCTAGTATAATCCCCGAGACCAAGGTGACAGCGGTCTATTGGACATGGATTATAAGAATATTTTCATGAGTGATTTTCTCTTTTGTGTGTTGATTGAAGATTGAGAGTCCCTTGGTGCTTGTCTTTGACTATCCTTGAGATATGTTGTGGTGATTGTGGTACTCTCTTTGGATGGCCGCGGTGACATTGGGAAATCCATAGATTGAGAACTATGAACTTTGAGGTGTGCTTTTGTAGCCCTACATAATTCTCGTCCTCTCTTGACCACAAAGGAATGACCTCCGAGTGCGTCTCCATTGCATGTTTTATGGGAAATATCATGTGATTAGACTATGTCAATGTTGTTGGGAGTTGCCACTAGTGAATGTATGAAGCCTAGGCCTTGTTTCCACTATTGCAATACCATTTGTGCTCACGTTTACCACTTGTTTGCTTGCTGCACTTTTTATTACAGATTTATATTACTTTGCTTTGCCACTCCTATCATCCATATTTTACCATCTCTTCGCCGAACTAGTGCACCTATACATCTGACAAGTGTATTAGGTGTGTTGGGGACACAAGAGACTTCTTGTATCTTGATTGCAGGGTTGCTTGAAAGGGGTACGTTCAACCTCCACTTCCCTGAGTTCGATAAACCTTGGGTTACTCACTTAAGGGAAGTTTGCTGCTGTCCTACAAACCTCTGCTCTTGGAGGCCCAACACTGTCTACAGGAATAGAAGCGTGTAGTAGACATCAAGCTATTTCTGGCGCCGTTGCCGGGGAAGTGAGGTAAGTGAAGGTACCTTCTCTTGATCTTGCAATTAAATCTTTTTGTTTCTTGTTTTTATTTTCACTAGTTTTGCTTAATGGAAAACAACAAAAATATGAGAGAGCTTTATAAGCTCTACCTTGAACTTGGACATGATGTGTTCGAAGAGAAAATTAAAAAATCTTTGGAACTTTATTATTTGCATAACAATCATGATGGTGGTGATGTTATTAGTATGTTTTTTTAATATCAATATTGCTAATGACATGGAAAGCTCTAAGCTTGGGGATGACACGTTTGATGAACATGATATTTTTAGTCCCCCAACTTTTGAGGAGAAAATTCACTTTGATGATACTATGCCTCCTATATATGATGATTACAATGATGAATATGATATTTTCAGTCCACCTACTATTGAGGATAAAATTTATTATGATTATGATATGCCTCCTAAATACGATGATTACCATGATGGTTATGATAGTCTTACTCTCACTATTCCTAATAAGAAAGATTTTGCTTATATGAAGAGTAATGACACTTTTATGCTTTTGGATCATGGAAATAATGCCTTATGTGATAGTTATATTTTTGAGTTCATCCATGATGCCACTGAAATTTATAATGAGAGAGGGAGACATGGTTCTAAATATCTTAATAATAAGAAGTTTCCTCTCTTTATGGTGAATATTTTGAAGTTATGCTTGTTTTGCCTTCCTATGCTAGTTGCTTTGTGCTTCAATGAATTATTCTATTGCAATATTCCTATGCATAGGAAGCATGTTAGGTTTAAATGTGTTTGGTATTTGCTTCTTGATGCTCTCTTTTGTTCTTCAACTCTTATTCCTACGAGAGCATCATTAAAGTCTTAAGCCTATCTTTATGGCTATAAAGAAAGAGCTCTAGGGAGACAACCCTTGTTATCTTTGCTTTCAGTTTGTTCTTTCAGTTTTTAGTGGTCTTGATGTTTGTTACTACTGTAGCAACATCATTGTATCTTTACTTTTCAGCTTTGTGCCAAGTTTAGCCTCTGATTGCAAGAAAGTGCAAAAGTTGTGATGTGCTGTCCAGAAAACAGATTCTGTCCTTGGACAGAAAAATTCGTATAAAATCACCAGATCATCTTTTTGATCTGAATTTTTTTGGCAGCGTGCTCTATACAATTGGCTTTCGAGCGTCTGTTCTGATTTTTTTTATTTGAGTTGCAGAAGTGCCCCGAAAAAATTATTTACTACCTGCTGGTCTGTTTTTCACAGATTCTGTCCCGTTTTGCCTTTTCTTCGTTTTGCAAACCTTGAGCTTGCTTTTTCTTTGGCAAAAACCTTTTGGCAATCTTGAGAAACAGTAGCTCTTCAAGACTATCCTTATTTCAAGTAGGGAAAAATTATTTTATTGTGGGTACTAACCTCGCTAATCAGATTATGATGAGTTATGTATGAAGGGATTTTTCAAGTGTGCGAGGGAAGATGATAAAAGAAGATTCAGGAGGGTCAAACGCTCAAGCTTGGGGATGCCCCCGTGCACCCCCAAGAAATATTCAAGAAGACTCAAGCGTCTAAGCTTGGGGATGCCCCCATGCATCCCCTTCTCCATCAACAATTATCAGTTCGTCTTTCGTTCCACTATAATTATCACTTCATGTGTTATGTGTTATGCTTGGAGCGTCTTGCTCTTTTCTTTTTAGTTTTGTTTTGTTTTCTTTGCTGGTTTTAAATAAGTTGCATCTGATCATTCTTGTTTGGAAGAGAGACACGTCCGCTTTTTCATGAAACACTCATGTTCTTCACTTATATCTTTTTGAGTGTTTTAGCTACCTTGTTATATGCTTCTAGCTCTTGTTTTTCTTTCATATCATGTTCAGAGCTATTAGTTCTTTTATAGAAAGCACTCTCTTGCTTCACTTATATCTTTTTGGAGAGTTGATTGGTTTAATTGCTAAATAATATGTTGGTAAAGTAAATGCCAAGTGTGGCTGTGGTGCAAAGAATAAAAAGCTTGCATAGTCTTGAAGATCATCGAGTAATTTGATCCCTATCAATTGTTTTGAGAAATTAAGTAGTCATGTCTAAACATGGAGATCATTTAATAAAGTCTTATTAGTGAAGAAATACCTTTGAAGTTTGCAATTGTTTAGTTTTTCACCATTGGTAGTTTTAAAGTTCTTGTTCTCTTTTTTAGAAGTAAGATGGTTGACAAGGAAGACAGTGTAGAAGTCTTATAATTATGCTGAAAGGATGTTATAATTCTCTTGTACCGGTTAACATGTGCTTGCTAAAAACTTGCTAAACCAAAAACTCTGTACTGAGCGGGAATGCTGCTCGTGCATCCAAATTCCATAGCCAAAATTCTGCCATATGTGTCCACCATACCTACCTATGCATGGTATTTAATAGCCATTCCAAGTAAATTGCTCATGTGCTACCTTTAAAACCTTCAAAATTTATCCTTATTTGTGTCTCTGTTTTAGCTCATGAGGAAGTGGTAGATAGTTCATTATTACTTGTGTTGGACAGAATGACCCCTAACGTGCATGAATAATGTGCATGTCCTTAATTTTGCAAAAAGAGCTGGCAAAAGGGTATGCCCAGCCAACTTTACATGTCATCAATATCAATATCAAAAACCTCCTTCACACATCGTACCTGAGAAATCAGACAAACTTTGGCTAGTGATAAATAAAGGAGAAAGGGGAGTGTTATCATTCCTCTATGGGAGCCGCTCTTAAGTTCTATTTGGCATGAGTAGTAGTGCATTGTTTATTACCATTCGTTGACATAAGCATACATCTCTCAAAATTGCTTTTATATCTCTATGTTTTCAAAAATAAAAAGCTCTAGCACATGAGTAATCCCTGCTTCCCTCTGCGAAGGGCCTATCTTTTACTTTTAAATGTTGAGTCAGTTTTCCTATGTTCTAATCTTCTTCCTCCACCATAAGCAAGCATCTAGTGTTAACCCTGGGTTCAAGTTGATTATGTTCAAAATTTCTGCTTAGTTATATATAATCCTTGTGCATTGAACTTATCCATGAGATAAAATGTTGAAAAGTGGAAAGCATTGCTGAAACTTTATCTTCCTTTTGTGTTAACTAGCATGCTTTTGATGAGAGAACTCCTTTGGGGCTAACAGTTGTGCTTAACTTTATAGTTTCATGTCTTCAATTGTACTATTCATGAAAAGAATTTACTTAGATGATCACTTGGTTATTCATTGTTTACTTGCTTTCAACTATAGACAATTGTTTTGGTTCACTTTATTTCAGTTCATGTGCTTTACTATATTACTTGATCAAGATTGTGTTAGTAGCATGTCACCTCAAAAATTATCTATGTTATCATTCTACCTGCTCGAGGACGAGTAGGAATTAAGCTTGGGGATGTTGATACGTCCCAAACGTATCCATAATTTTTGCTTGTGACATGCTTGTTTTGCATCATTGTCTCATGTTTATATCCAAGTTTTCTATCTTTTTAGGCATTTATTGGACTAACCTACTAATGGTTGCAAAAGTGCACAATGTTCTTGTTTTACACTTTATTGTGTAGGAATTACTTAGAAATTGACAAAAACGCAAAAGGAGTCGTATTGGAGTAGGACTCTGACTTTCCTGAAATCTGTCTGAGAACATTTTTAGAAGATGGTCACGTACCGGCCCGAAGACGACGTCAAACGGAAAAAGCCTAGTTGCGAAAGTTGTGGGGAATTTCGAGAGGATGCTTATGGATATAAAATTCGTCCAAATCGGAGTTCGGACGGCCGAGAAAAGCCGTTTTACTGAAGCCCAAAATCTGATGACGGGAATCCGAGAGTCTATATAAAGAGAGGAAACCTAGGTCACCAAGGGCCACAAATTTTCCTCCTCCCAAGCCGCCGTCTTGGAGGGGAGGACCTGCACCATTGCAGCACCATCCACAAGGAAGAAGGGGGGCCAAGGAGCCGCTGCCCCCTAGGGCCGCCGCCACCCCGAGGGCCGCCGCCGCCTCGGAGGGCTGCCGCCGCCGCCACGGCTGCCGCCGGTCGCCTCCTCCTCTCCGGGCTGCACCTCTCCATCAACACCACCATCAATCTCTGGCTCACCATGGTCATGTGTGAGTAGTCTTCTCCGGGGCTGAGGGCTTGTACGTGTAGCTATGTGGTTATCTCTCTCTCCCATGATGTGATCTTCGTTGTGATCATAGGCTATGTTAATCTAGGGTGATCCCATGATATTTCCCCTTCCTCTATGTATTGAATTGATGTACTCACTTGTCTTTATCTAGTATAATCCCCGAGACCAAGGTGACAGCGGTCTATTGGACATGGATTAGAAGAATATTTTCATGAGTGATTTCCTCTTTTGTGTGTTGATTTAAGATTGAGAGTCCCTTGGTGCTTGTCTTTGACTATCCTTGAGATATGTTGTGGTGATTGCGGTACTCTCTTTGGATGGCCGCGGTGACATTGGTGAAAGTGCAACTAATCCCCGGGTGGTTTTGGTAATTAATAACAACATATATATCATTGAACTAATATTATCTTGAGAATCATTTCAGAAAAGTTCGATGACGTGGGTATGGAAATGTCTGAAGAAGTGGACCCCTCAAAATGCTAAGACAAGCATTGGCAAAAGCTCAAGACTCCTTTTTTTTGGTTTAGTGATCAAAGATCACATTGAGTCCATAGGAAAGCCAATACTATTAAAAGGGGATGAGGTTGTGTTAATGTTCTTGTTGCTCAAGTGCTTGGTGATCTAACTCCCTCAACTATCAGCACTATTCACCACTTAACACACACCCATAAGTAATCTCGGTCACACCGATTTCTCCAACTCAGTCCCACCGAGATGAACCACTTCAGTTGTTTCTCCAAACCCTAGCTTCTCGGTCAAACCGATTCTGAGTTTCGGTCTCACCGAAAAAGGGCTGCCAACCTTCTGTGATCAGTTGACATCAATTCGGAATATCCGAGTTTATATTTTCGGTCTCACCGAAATGGCAAACCCTAACCTTTGACTCACTTCGGTCTCACCGAGATGGTATTTTCGGTCCCACCGAAAATCCCAACGTTCACTATATTTGAACTTTCGGTCTGACCGAGTTTTAACTTCGGTCTCACCGAGATTGGTCAAATGTGTGTGTAACGGTTGGATTTTGTGTGGAGGCTATATATACCCCTCCACCCCCTCCTCATTCGTGGGGAGAGCCATCAGAAAGTACCACCACTTCTACCATACACTTTCTGAGAAGTGAACCACCTACCCTTGTGTTGAGATCAAGCCATTCCATTCCTACCATATGAAACTTGATCTCTAGCCTTCCCAAGTTGCTTTCCACTCAAATCTTTCTTCCACCACAGCCATATCAGTGAGGAGAGTTGAGTGTTGGGGAGTTTATCACTTGAAGCACAAGAGCAAGGAGTTCATCATCATCAACACCGTCTATTACCTTTTGGGGGGTGGTGCCTCCTAGATTGGTTAGGTGTCGCTTGGGAGCCTCCGTCTTGATGATGTGGAGTTGAACCAAGATGTTTGTAAGGGCAAGGAGATCGCCTACTTCGTGAAGATCTACCCCGAGTAAGGCTAGTCCTCCGTGGGCGTAGGCCGTGATGGAATAGACAAGGTTGCTTCTTCGTGGACCCTTCGTGGGTGGAGCCCTCCGTGGACTCGCGCAGCCGTTACCCTCCGTGGGTTGAAGTCTCCATCAACGTGGATGTACGATAGCACCACCTATCGGAACCACGACAAAAATCTCCGTGTCACCAAACTGCGTTTGATCTTCTCCACCTCTCTTTTACATGTGCAATTTACTTTCCGCTGCATAAACTCTAGAATTGCATGTGTAGGGTGTTACTTGAACTGATCTTGTTTGTGAAACTGCCAAAAAACTTTGCATGATCTAAAGGCAGATTTTTTATATTGTCAAGTAGTCTAATCACCCCCCCTCTAGACCTACTTTCGATCCTACAAGTGGTATCAGAGCTTTGGTCTCCATTGCCTTGGTTTCCATTGCATTGGACTCCATAAGCTTGGTTTCACAACCTAGGAGAGTATGGCGTCTAGTGAGGGTAATTATCGTAGAGGTCCTTACTTTGATGGTACAAATTTTGCTAGTTGGAAGCATAAAATGAAAATGCATATTCTTGGTCATAACCCAGCCGCATGGGGCATTATTTGTGTTGGCATGCAAGGTGACTTCTTTGAAGAAGGAAAAGTTCCGGATCGCGAAGCTACACCCGAAGAATTGAAGATGTTGAAAAACAATGCTCAAGCTTGTGACATTCTCTTCAATGCTTTGTGTCCCGAAGAGTTCAACAAAATCAGCCGTCTTGAGAATGCTAAAGAGATTTGGGATACTTTGGTTGAAATGCACGAGGGTACTGAATCTGTGAAGGAATCAAAGCTAGATATTCTTCAAGGTCAACTTGACAAGTTCAAGATGAAGGATGGTGAAGGAGTCGCTGAAATGTACTCTAGGCTTGCTCTCATCACAAATGAGATTGCTGGCTTAGGAAGCGAAGAAATGACCGACCGATTCATCATTAAGAAGATTCTCAGAGCTTTGGATGGAAAGTATGACACCGTGTGCACTTTGATCCAAATGATGCCAAACTACAAGACTCTCAAGCCAACTGAAGTCATTGGAAGGATTGTTGCTCATGAAATGACACTTAAGGATAAGGAAGAGCTTCACAACAAGTCAAGTGGTGCTTACAAAGCTACAAGTGATGCTCCTACTACCTCAAGTGACAAGCTAGTTTCCAATGAAGAGATAAGCCTAATGGTCAAGAACTTCAACAAGTTCTACAAGAATAGAGGCAAAGAAAGAAGCTCAAAGTCTAGATCATATGATGGAAAGAGATCTTCTAGTCGTGATCGAAACTGCTACAATTGTGGAAGACCCGGACACTTCTCAAATGAGTGTACGGCTCCCCACAAGAGAAGAGAAGAATCTCCAAGAAGAAGAGCAAGAGATGAGTCACCTCGGAGAGAGAGAAGGAGTAGAGATGATCGTTATGAACGAAGACCTTCTCAGAGAAGCAAAGATTCGGAAAGGAAAGACAAGTCATCAAGGAGCTACACAAGAAGAAGACATCAAGCTCATGTTGGTGAATGGGTCTCCGGCTCCGACTCTGATAGTCAATCCGATGGAAGCTATCACTCCGACTCCGACTATAGTCAAGATGAAGGTGTTGCCGGACTTGCACTCGTATCCTCCAACTCCAACTCCTACGACTTATTTGATTCACCAAATGAGGGAATTGGAAGATGCTTCATGGCTAAAGGCCCCAAGGTAACACACCCTGAATTCATTGACTTTGATAGTGATGAGGATGACTTACTTGGTGAAGATGAGCTCTTACATGATAAATCTAGTGAGCTTAGTAATGATGAAAATGCTAGTAGTCTTTATAGTCGAGAAGAGTCGAATGACAATGCTATGAAGGAGATTGAGCGTCTAACTAAAGAACTAAACACTCTTAAGTTAGCTCATGAAACAACTCAAGAAGATCATAGAGAGCTCCTAAGATCTCATGAGAAGCTACGCTTCGAGAAGCTCACTCTAGAGCAAGAACATGAGTTTCTAAAAGCGATCAATGACGATCTTCGAAAGAAGAGTTCTTCATATCTTGCCAAACGACTTCTCTTGTCTAATTTCTTGCCACCTATTCAGACTAAGCATGACAAGCATAAGAAAAATTCTTCCTCTAGTAGTAACAATAACAATGTTAAATCCAATATTGTTGCTTCTAGTAGTTCTCTTGATTCCACTAACAATGTTTCAAGCCAAGTTACACTTGAGCAAGAAAATAGCTTATTGAAGGAAATCATAGAGAAAGGTGTCTACAAGAGTCTTGCCGGAAGCAAAAACTTTGAGGAGATTGTTCGCAAACAAGGAAGACACCGGAAGAATCAAGGGATTGGTTTTGAGCGAAAGTTCAACGCCGAAGGTGTTGAGTGGGAAGAAGGTCAATACCCTACTCCACAGTTTGTTTCACAAAAGGAGAAGTATGATCCTACTTCTTCCAATGTGGAACAAGCTCAAGATGATCTTCCACCACAAGACCACAAGCTAAAGGCCAAGGACAAGCTTCAAGAGGAGATTGATGCATTCATTGAAGCACCTCAAGCCATGGTCAAGTGGGTTCCCAAGGACACATCAAGTTCTACTTCGTCAAGCTCAACTACAACACCAAGGATTCCCATCAAGATGATGTGGATCCCAAAGAAGAAGAACTAGTAGGTTCTTGAGGGTGACTCCGCCAACAAACTTCACTCATATTTGTTTTGGCAAGAACTTGTGCAATCAACTTCCACATCATGCACTAGTTCATGGAGTCACAAACCCTCTTGTTGGTAAGTCAAGGGACAAGGTAATCATTGCTTTCATGGACATCATCTCTTGTGTACTTCACTCTATGTCCATGGATATTCTTGTTTGTTCCTTGTGGGACTAACCCATGTAGGTATTGAAAGTGCCCTAATCCAAGGATAGCTCTCAACTCTTGATGATCTACATCAACATTGAGCATCCACATCTTCAACATCTACATGAAGTCTTCTACGACAACCCAAGGTTAGTTTGACCCTTTAAAAGGGGTTCTCACATCTAGGGGGAGCTTTGCTCTAAAAATTGAGCTAAAGCATCTCCAAATGATGTGAACACATAAATCCTTTATGTAAAAGTGGTAACCCCACTTGTGCTTAAACGATGAGTATGACCTATGATCAAATGTTCTCATTTGGCTCCTAAGTCAATATACTCATATATAGATGACCTAGTCATCGACAATTTGTGTGCTAGTAGCTAGAGTTTTGGTTGTGCATGTTTGACACATATTTCAGTTGCTATCTTATTGTGTGAGCATGTTGAATGCATGATTCTATTCATTCAAGGACATCCATTTGTGGTTTTGATTGTTTTGGTTTCTTTTTCTGGCCAAATGGATGGACAAGAATGCCTAAGCACCTTCCCTAGCTATCTATGCTATCTTGTCTCAAATTCTATTCATGCTTATATCACAACTTTGAACAAGTCTTTTTCGGACAGTCCGAGTGAGGAGCACTCGGAACCACCGATTCGTCTAAGGCTGACTTCCAAAACCTTCTAAGTCCATTTCGGTCTGACCGGCTTCCCAATCTCGGTCCAACCGAAACACTTAGATTGATCTAGGTTTCATCTCGGTGAAACCGAGTTCAAAATCTCGGTCTGACCGGTATGCGTAACTGCACTGCAATTATGCATCTCGGTGACACCGAGTTTTTCAACTCGGTCCCACCGACAGCACGGGGTTATATATACTGAGGGCTGCGCGCGATCTATTCCTTTCAAACGTTCGCCCTCCAAGACCCCTGCTGCCGCCGCCCTGGTCTACGGATCGTCGCCTTCATCACCTGTGCGTCCTCGCCGCAGGTCTCCGCCGCCGTCAACGGTAATCTTCTCCGCCGTTGCCGCCGTAGAGGGACACCACCAAGTTAGGGTGTGTCCCGATCCCTTTCATGCTCCACTTCTGATTCTTGCATGATAGGACTGCCCTGATTCTATCCAAGTTTGATATGATCCCAATACATTGTTCAGATCTTCTAGTTTCGAGGAAAATTCTTAGGTTTAGGTTTCCACGGAATGCATCTCGGTGAAGCCGATTCCTGAAACTCGGACTGACCGATTTGGTCTCTGACCATTGCACTACACAGTTCGGTCTGACCGAGTTGTGAAAATCGGAATGTCCGAAGTGAAGTTTCTGTGAAACCCTAAGTTTTCGGTAGGACCGAAACCCATTTCGGTCTGACCGAAAGTGGTGTGTAGGTTCTGTTGAACACTTCGGTTACACCGAAACTTGAAATCGGTTTGACCGAAATACATTCTGTGAAAACTCAAAACTAAGTTTTTAACTCATTTTTTTTGCAAAAACTTCTGCAGTTGTGATAACTCTTCTACTCTGCCTATACCTTATCTATTCACAGGTTTTTTCAGCCATGTCAGATGTCAGTGACAGCCAGAACAGGTCTGAGTCACCGTTTGCTGAGATTCCAGAGGCAGGTACAAGTCCTGAGGCTAGCAGCTCCAGTGATGATGGTGAGAGGAGCACCCCTAGTGGTCTACCTCCTGCTGCTACGAGAACCAGGAAGAAGAGAACTTCTGATTCTGAGGATTCCGACTTTGTTGCTGAGGAAGTTACCTCCAAGCCAAAGAGGCAAGTGGTTGCCAAAGAGCTCCAAGGGCAGCAGCCAAAGAAAGGCACGAGCAAAGTGAAGCAGTCTGCAGTTGCCAAAAAGCTCAACTTGGAAGAGCCAGCTCCAAGCAAGGTGAAGAAGACTTCCAAGAGGAAGAGAGTTGTTTATGCTGAACCTCAAGTTGATGCTGCTGAAGAAGAAGAAGAAGAAGATGCACCCCAGCCTCCTCCTCAGAAAGCTAAGTTCATGGGTGATGCTATTCGGGCTCAAGCCTCCTCCAAGCCCAAGAAGCCTGCTCCAGTTAAGGCAGCTCCAGCCAAGCCCAAGAGGACAACCAGAAGTATTCCATCTTCTGAGAAGAACAAAGGTGAGATGCCACCTTCTGAGTCAGATGAAGAGCATGTGTTGCTCAAGCTCCGTCCCAAGTTGCCACTCCACAATGATGCTCATCCTCAAGCTGAGGATATGAAGGCAAGAAAGGACAAAGGTCTCAGGCTATGGAGACAGTCTGATCCATATGCCGTAAGAAGAAGGACTGCTGTGGACCCCAGATTCCACACCAGAGAGCAGCAGGATTTCTATGAGACCGTGCTAATGGATAAGAAGCCCATTGTTGCTGACACCAGGTATGTTGACTGGAAGTACATTGACAGCAGAGAGCATCGGGACTTCTTTCCCCATGTGCATGAGAGCTTTACTGCATGTGGAGTTGCTGATTTTGTGGGTCAAGAACTGACAGCCTGGAATGACGAGATGATCATGCAGTTCTATGCCACAGCCCATTTCTACCCCGATGGAAAGATCACCTGGATGACTGAAGGTCAACGGTTTTCTTCAACTGTTGCAGAATGGGCAGAAATTCTGAACGCTCCAGTGCAGAGAGAGGACGACATTGATGTCTATGGGATTCCTAAGAAGAGTCATGATTCCATGAAGAATATGTACAAGGAGATCCCAGCTGCTGATTTGGAAGGATGGAAGCTCGGCTCAGTGTATTATCTCCAGGCAGGTCTGACCACCACCAACACTATTCTGAGGCATACTTTGATGCCTAAGTCAGGTGACCACCGGATGATACGAGGCTATTCTATCAACATGCTGCACATTCTCGATGAGAAGGCACCTTTTAAGGTGATGGACTTGATGGTTGAGACCATTAAGAGGACTGCAGCTGACCAGAAGAGGTCATGTGGTTTGCTCCGCAGATACAGATGCTCATCAACGCCAAGTTTGGCACGGGCAAATTCATGTTGGATAGGAAGCACTTGCCACTGCAGCCAGAGCATGAGGACAACGTAGTTGTGATGGATGAAGAGGATCCCACCTCAGTTGAAGGGCAAGCCAAGATCGAAGCTGCAAAGAAAGCCAAAGCTGACAGAGAGGCAGCAGCAGCAGCTAAGCCAAAGAGCTTTGGAGAGCAAATCCTTGAAGCAACCCAGAGAATTGAACAACGCCTGGCCAGCATTGAGCAATCTCAGGAGAGCCTTGAGAGGATTGTCGAGGACAAGATCCACGCTCTAGACGTGAAGCTGACTGAGATTCAGGTGTCTGTCAACAAGCTTGAGGCAGACATGGAGGAGACTAGGCAGGAGAGAGCAGAGCTTATGCAGGATGATATAGTCCAGGACTCTCATCGCCAGACTGCTCCGGTTCCCAGAGGATCCAGGTCTGCAGCTATCCCAGTTACTTCAGCTCCAGCCACAGCTCCAGCTCCAGCATCCACTCCTCCAGCGCAGACATCAGCAGAAGTCTTCGCCGACGCAACTATCTCTACACCGACATCTACCCAGACGGGAGCAGCCAGCCGAGCCCGCAGTGACGCTTAGCTCTATACCTTTTCGAACTTTTTGGTAACTTGTTGCCAAAGGGGGAGAAATTGCTATAGATCATAGGGCTTCGAGAGAGAGAGTGCTCTTTCGTCTTTTCGTTCTTTTGCCGGTTTTCCTTGAGATACATTGGTTTCTTTTGGTTCCAGATACTTTATGTGTGCTTGCTACTACGTTTGATGCTACCTTAATGAGTGCTTAGTCATACTATGCCTTAATGTGTGCTTATTGCTTATCATATGCTATTTCTTATTGTATGGCTATTTACTCTTGTCTTGGTGATTGAGTGCATGTTATTCATTCTTATCATTTTGTGCGCTCCACCAAGATGTATGTGACATGGAAGAGTGACCCATAATCCTAATCGATTGTGCATTTGCATTCAAACGCAAATTTTAAATAATGCACAAATTTAGGGGGAGCTCTTGTTTATCACATACTTCTCAAAGCGACGATATTATTCTTTGATTATACCTTTTGTCGAAGCTTTGATCTATATGTTGTCATCAATTACCAAAAAGGGGGAGATTGAAAGTGCAACTAATCCCCGGGTGGTTTTGGTAATTAATAACAACATATATATCATTGAACTAATATTATCTTGAGAATCATTTCAGAAAAGTTCGATGACGTGGGTATGGAAATGTCTGAAGAAGTGGACCCCTCAAAATGCTAAGACAAGCATTGGCAAAAGCTCAAGACTCCTTTTTTTTGGTTTAGTGATCAAAGATCACATTGAGTCCATAGGAAAGCCAATACTATTAAAAGGGGATGAGGTTGTGTTAATGTTCTTGTTGCTCAAGTGCTTGGTGATCTAACTCCCTCAACTATCAGCACTATTCACCACTTAACACACACCCATAAGTAATCTCGGTCACACCGATTTCTCCAACTCAGTCCCACCGAGATGAACCACTTCAGTTGTTTCTCCAAACCCTAGCTTCTCGGTCAAACCGATTCTGAGTTTCGGTCTCACCGAAAAAGGGCTGCCAACCTTCTGTGATCAGTTGACATCAATTCGGAATATCCGAGTTTATATTTTCGGTCTCACCGAAATGGCAAACCCTAACCTTTGACTCACTTCGGTCTCACCGAGATGGTATTTTCGGTCCCACCGAAAATCCCAACGTTCACTATATTTGAACTTTCGGTCTGACTGAGTTTTAACTTCGGTCTCACCGAGATTGGTCAAATGTGTGTGTAACGGTTGGATTTTGTGTGGAGGCTATATATACCCCTCCACCCCCTCCTCATTCGTGAGGAGAGCCATCAGAAAGTACCACCACTTCTACCATACACTTTCTGAGAAGTGAACCACCTACCCTTGTGTTGAGATCAAGCCATTCCATTCCTACCATATGAAACTTGATCTCTAGCCTTCCCAAGTTGCTTTCCACTCAAATCTTTCTTCCACCACAGCCATATCAGTGAGGAGAGTTGAGTGTTGGGGAGTTTATCACTTGAAGCACAAGAGCAAGGAGTTCATCATCATCAACACCGTCTATTACCTTTTGGGGGGTGGTGCCTCCTAGATTGGTTAGGTATCGCTTGGGAGCCTCCGTCTTGATGATGTGGAGTTGAACCAAGATGTTTGTAAGGGCAAGGAGATCGCCTACTTCGTGAAGATCTACCCCGAGTAAGGCTAGTCCTCCGTGGGCGTAGGCCGTGATGGAATAGACAAGGTTGCTTCTTCGTGGACCCTTCGTGGGTGGAGCCCTCCGTGGACTCGCGCAGCCGTTACCCTCCGTGGGTTGAAGTCTCCATCAACGTGGATGTACGATAGCACCACCTATCGGAACCACGACAAAAATCTCCGTGTCACCAAACTGCGTTTGATCTTCTCCACCTCTCTTTTACATGTGCAATTTACTTTCCGCTGCATAAACTCTAGAATTGCATGTGTAGGGTGTTACTTGAACTGATCTTGTTTGTGAAACTGCCAAAAACATTGCATGATCTAAAGGCAGATTTTTTATATTGTCAAGTAGTCTAATCACCCCCCCTCTAGACCTACTTTCGATCCTACAATTGGGAAATCCATAGATTGAGAACTACGAACTTTGAGGTGTGCTTTTGTAGCCCTACATAATTCTCGTCCTCTCTTGACCACAAAGGAATGACCTCCGAGTGCGTCTCCATTGCATGTTTTATGGGAAATATCATGTGATTAGACTATGTCAATGTTGTTGGGAGTTGCCACTAGTGAAAGTATGAAGCCTAGGCCTTCCACCATTGCAATACCATTTATGCTCACGTTTACCACTTGTTTGCTTGCTGCACTTTTTATTACAGATTTATATTACTTTGCTTTGCCACTCCTATCATCCATATTTTACCATCTCTTCACCGAACTAGTGCACCTATACATCTGACAAGTGTATTAGGTGTGTTGGGGACACAAGAGACTTCTTGTATCTTGATTGCAGGGTTGCTTGAAAGGGGTACGTTCAACCTCCACTTCCCTGAGTTCGATAAACCTTGGGTTACTCACTTAAGGGAAATTTGCTGCTGTCCTACAAACCTCTGCTCTTGGAGGCCCAACACTGTCTACAGGAATAGAAGCGTGTAGTAGACATCAGACACACGATTTTCTTTGCCTCCTCGAAAATGGTCGGGCACTTGTTCCCCTTGGGAAGACATTCGTGCCAGAATGACATGTTCTCGTCGAAGCATGCGTCCGTCATTTTGTGTTTTACCTTCATCTCCAGAGCAATGAGCGTTACTTTCAAGCGGGTATCCTCGGGCCTGCATCCTTCATACAATGGAGTAACCGCGTCTATCTCCAGTTGATACAGCTTGGCTTTCTCTCGGGCGGCAGCTCTTGCGTTATCCGTCTGCTTGAGAAACAGCGCTTGAATATGAGGGTCCTGCACCCAGCCTCCATCGTCGTCTGCTCCGGCATCTTCACCTAGATCATGATCATGCCCTTTGCCTTGATCTTCCTCATCATCATGTCCGGCATCTTCTACATGATGACTGTGTACAGCATCACCGTCGTGATCATGTCCTAGAGATTCTTCGTCTTCTCGCCCGCCCTCACCGCGGTGGTTGTCTTGCTGCCCTTCCGCATTTCTTGCCCGGCCATGGACGACTTCATAGTCATCCTCATCACCTTGCCACCGATAGCCATCCATGAAACCACGCAAGAGCAGGTGATCCCGCACCTGCCCGGAATCCGGGTCCGCAATAAGGCTCTTCAGCTTGCATCTTCGACACGGACATCTTATCTCCGTCTCATTCTTTTGAAGCATCTCGGCCTTCGCGGAGCTCAAAAACCTATTCACGATGCCTTCAGTCATCGTGCGGACCATGGTCACCTGCGTGGTAGAGCAAAATGATATTTTAGAACCAAGAAAAAATTTGGCATGGCTTTCCCTAAAAATAGGACCAAAAAGAATGCATAGTGCCAAAATTCTCGCCGAAACGGAAATGAATCAACATTTCGGCAAAATATTGGCAACTATCGCATTTCAAATACCGGTACCTGCAAACACAAACATATATGCAACACCACAAACACACATAGATCTAGCTAGGCCATAAAAAGTGCATGTGCACGGTTGTTGGAGCTCGAGGGAGAAAAAATGATCTACAACATAAAGATAGTTTTCCCCCCTTACTTACCTATCAAAAAAAAGGTAATTTAACCACTTAATTTTGATGAATCTATGGTGAAAATGAGGTGAGGAGGAGGCAGCCGACACAAACTTGGAGGAGGAGGTGGAGAGAATGAAGTGGGGAAAGTGAGTGTATAGGTGTGGCTGTCCAAAATATCTAGCTGGTCACACTTTATTAATGGCGCACCACTCACTAATGCGCCATTAGTAACCAGTGTTACTAATGGCGCATTAGTGAGTGGTGCGCCATTAATAGTTTTGCAAAAAAAAATAGTACTGGCGCACTGAGTTGGAGGTGCGCCATAACTAGTTAAACTAGTAATGGCGCACTATGCCACGGTGCGCCATTAGTATGTCCGGAAAAATAAAAAAAATTGTTACTAATGGCGCACCGAAGGTCTGGTGCGCCATTAGTGTCTACCACTCTAATGGCGCACTGACACATGGTGCGCCATTACTATATAGTAGTGGCGCACCATGTGTCTGGTGCGCCATTAGAGTCCATATCATCTATAGCCCTTTTCCTAGTAGTGCCTCGTCTTCGCGGAATTCGTTGGATCCAAACGTGATGGATAGCGAGTCGCCTGCACCGGCCTCCTCCCCCAAAGACACGGATAATGTCGAAGTGTTGTCCCAAAGGACCGTTCCGGGTCAGGGAGAGGCGCGGGAAGCCGTCGAGGCGGCACCAGAGGGTAATACCTCTGTTGCCGGAAACCCGGGGGCGCCGACCCCGATGGAGATTGGCGACAGGGGCCATGCCCAATTCGGCCCACAGCCGGACAGTATTCCGGCGACCCATGTGACTCCGGAATTAGGCGAGCGGCCTCCTTTGAATGAACGGAGTGCGCAAGCTCCGCCGGCGACCTCTGTCAATCCGGAGGCATCGGACACATTGACGGAAGCACTTCAAAGTGTCGTCATTGTAAAAGAACATCGTACCCTTATGGGCACGGTGGTTGAAAGAATTCGGTCCACCAAGAGCGGTTGAATGAGGCTTATACTAGCCTTCTGAGAGGCTTTGAGGTACGTAATATAATACCTTTTCGCTATATGAGAAAAAGGTGTCTGTGTATAGATTGTAGCCCCTGAGACTCTGTTCGGTGTTCGCGAAGAAAGGCCGAGCAGAGGATCTAAGTACTCGTACATGAGATTAACAAACATATCTATTTGAATAAAACAGGCTGCGATGCAGGCGTCGGCTTCCCATGCCGCTGAAGCATCTGAGCTGAGGCGAAAGTTGGATGATCGACAAGGTATGAAATACCAAATATGTATCTTAAATAATATCAGTCATAATTTGTCATCTGAGTGAGTGCTATAACTCTGCTCACAGCTGACGCTTCTGAGGTCGAGACCCTCAAGAGCACCCTGGCCGAGGCCAAGAAAAAGGTGGACGAGGAATAAGCCGCCCGCCTAAAGCATGAATCAAGGGTGGAGGAAGTCCAGCAAGAGCTCAAGGATGCTATCAGCAAATGTGAGTCCTTAGAGCGCAAAGTGTCGGATCAAAAATCTGAACTTGCTAAGGCTCTCCAAAATGCTCAGGAGGCCCAGACTAAAGCTCAAAACACTTGCTGGGAGATCTAGGAGGCGAGGCAAATTCCGGCTGGTAAGGCCTTTAATATGCAGAGAAAATTTGTGAAGAAGAAATAAATTTTACTGACCCAGATTTGGAGTTCCCCGGGAGCGTTTGCGGACCTACCCCGGAGTGTTGCCGACGCTGCGGAATCCTTCTGAGTCGTAGAGGGGAGCTCAATAGAAAAATTGTTCTGGTCGCAGTATCTTGCGCCTGAGCATCATGTACTCCTCAGCGACCAGCTAAAGCAGTTGTCTAAATTGCATAGGGTGGCCGGATTGGCCGTGAGGGATTTTATAATCCGTCTGTGGCCTGCCGAGGCCATACCCAGCAGCTACTTCGGGCTTGTGAGGCAGCTAATCAGTGCCTGCCCTCGGCTTGATGATGTGAAGCGGTCGGCCTGCATCGAAGGTGCGCGGATGGCCTTCATCCGCGTCAAGGTCCAGTGGGCAAAGATGGATGCCGTCAAGCTCGCAACCGAGGGGCTACCCGCAGGCAAATAGCACAGCATGCCAGAGCGGTATTTCAATGATGTCCTAGAGGGATCCCGCATTGTAGAGGGCCCGTGTTCGAAGGCCGTTATGTTTGGATGAATGTGTTAGCGTTATCCAATCCTGCATTATGAAAACAAGGCTTATGTATGATATGTTATTTTGTTTTAATTTGAAATATTTCCTCCTGTGCGGCCATTTACAATATCTGAGAGTTGGCCAGTCGTCGGCTTCAACCCCCATGTAGATAGTACGGGGGTGTTCGGGATAGCACCTAAACACACTTGACCCATCGATTTGGTCCGTAAAGGAGGTGCTAGTGCGGCGAACCAGGCAATCGGACTATATGGCTTTACCGCTCTCACTTAGCCATAGGAGTTTTATAATTGAAGTATAGGCACAGCCCCTAGTATTGTTCGATTATCCGAACTTGAGTGTTGTAGACGCCCGGCCGAGCGAATGCCGGCCCATCGCGTATTGTGAAAAAAATCGCAAGAGATTTGTAGTCACTGAATAGCTGACCAGCTCTCGCCGCATCATGACAGTCAGTTTTTGGCTTTCTCTACTGAGGCGTTTGACCGGATGAACTAGAAACACAATCACAGTAGTTCTCCCTTTACTACCTTAGCCGAACAAACGGAACTTAAGGAGGTAACCACAGGAGCTGGGCAGCGCAACTATTGACCAAAGACATGATTCGGAGCCGATGGATATAATGCTATATCCAGGACGCCGAATTGCACTGTAAAAGTGTTCGGACTTTGTTTAGTAATACAAAGATGTACGTGGCTTAACATAGCCCCTGGCGATTTAAGTCATACCGAGGCATACATGACAATCGGGCAAAAATAGGGGAACATAGATTAAAAGATAAGCTAATAGGTCAGGCCAGAAACTGTTTCCATTATATTCTGATTGATACGTCAAAACTTATTGGTAAAAAAAGGTGCACAAGGCTATTTTGCATGCCAAGCACAAGGGAAGGCTGTGTGCGGGTTTTGCAAATGGTCGAGGCGGTCTTTAGAGACCCTTTGAGATACTCTGTCGTGCTGCTTGTCTCCTTATTGTGTTGTCCTTCGAGAGGATCATCACTCGGGGTTGTCAAGATAGGCCTTGAGAAGAGGCCTGAGCACCATTGAAAAGGTGACGTGGGTTGTAAGGAACCTGAAAAAAAGGTAGAGTTAAAAGAAAAAGGGAAAATATGGGTGTCCGAATATGGTCTAGCCGTATTGTGGACTTTATCCTTGTTGTGCCTTCGTCTTTGCCCATGGTATTTTTAGCGCATAGTTATGTACACGTGGCATGTAGGTCGCGATTCGGTTGGGGCTGAGACGAAAGCCGAATTGCTAACTGAGCTCCTGACGAGCTGGGCTGTCGCTCTGTGGTGCAGTCCGGACTCATTTAAAAGTGTCCGGGGGCTTGGCCGCTGATGTAGTGTTTGGCTTGATAAGGACGCCTTGCACTTCTGCTGCCAGGGCCGCGGTGTGCTCCTCGGTACAGAGGGAGCGTTCCATGTTTCCATTGACTATTATAACACCGCGGGGGCTGGGCATCTTGAGTTTGAGGTAAGCATAGTGCGGGACCGCATTGAAGCGGGCGAACGCAGTTCGTCCGAGCAGTGCATGATAGCCACTACGGAAGGGGACGATGTCGAAGATCAAGTCCTCGCTTCAGAAGTTATCCGGCGAACCGAAGACTACCTCCTTTGTGATTGAGCCCGTACAGCGGGCCTCTACACCAGGTATTACTCTTTTAAAGGTAGTTTTGGTGGACTTAATCCTTGACGGATCGATACCCATCTTTCGGACTGTGTCCTGATAGAGCAGGTTAAGGCTATTGCTGCCGTATATGAGGACTCGCGTAAGGTGGAATCCATCGACAATTGGATCTAGGACTAGTGCGGCCGAGCCTCTGTGACGGATGCCGTTTGGATGATCTCTATGATCAAAAGTGATCGGACATGCTGACCATGAGTCGAATTTAGGGGCGACTGGCTCTATTGCGTAGACGTCCGTTAATGAGTGCCTGCGCTCCCGCTTGGGGATGTGGGTGATGTATATCATATTCACCGTTTTGACTTCGGGGGGAATTTCTTCTGACCCCCTATTTTTGGTGGACGCGGCTCATTGTCGTCGTCGTCCTCGTTGGGTGACCCTTTCTACCTTTGTTCGGTATTTAACTTACGGCCTGTTTAAAGACCCAACAACTTCGGTTGGTATGGTTGGCAGGCTTGTCGGGGGTGCCATGAATCTGGCAGGGTTGGTCAAGTATTCGGTCCAAGCTGGAAGAGCCCTCTCTGTTTCTTTTGAATGGCTTCTTCCGCTGACCGGACTTGGAGCCACTAAATACAACATTGACCGCCGTGTCTTCGGTATTGTCATTATTGTTGCGGTGCTTGTATTTTTTGCGTTGGGGTCTTCCATTGTTATTTCTGGCTCCGGAAGTGCCGGGCTCGCTCGTACTATTACTGCTACGGGCTAGCCAGCTGTCTTCGCCCGCGCAAAAGCGGGTCATGAGCGCCGTGAGGGCCGCCATGGACTTCGGCTTCTCTTGGCCGAGGTGTTGGGCGAGCCATTCATCGCGAATGCTATGTTTAAAGGCCGCTAGGGCTACGGCATTTGGACAGTCGACAATCTTGTTCTTTTTAATGAGAAACCTGGTCCAGAACTTTCTGGCGGACTCTCTGGGCTGCTGGACAATGTGACTAAGGTCATCGGCATCCGGAGGCCGACAATAGGTGCCTTGTAAGTTTTCTCTAAAGGCATCCTCCAGGTCTTCCCAGAGTCCAATAGAGTTTTCCGGAAGGCTGTTTAACCAGTGTCGAGCTGGCCCCTTAAGTTTTAGGGGAAGGTATTTGATGGCATGTAGACCATCACCGCGAGCCATGTGAATGTGGAGAAGAAAATCTTCAATCCATACTGCGGGATCTGTTGTGCCGTCGTATGATTTAATGTTCATGGGTTTAAACCCTTCTGGGAATTGGTGCTCCATTACCTCATTGGTGAAGCATAGGGGGTGTGAGGCGCCTCTATATCAGGCCACGTCACAACGCAGTTCGGATGAAGTTCGAATGCAATTTTCGGCCCGGGCCTGGTTTTGCTTGTCGCGCCAGGATTGGTAACCGTCCTCTCGTGCCGGGGCACGCCCCCGTGATCCATAAATAAATCTGGTCTGACCTGCTCTATTCTCCAGGTCCTGTCGTAGGTCATACATGTATCCTCGAGTTGTTGTTTCTCTGCCTTTATGGAAGGTGGTGCAGGCTGGTATTCGGCTTGAGTTGTCGTTCTGTCCCGGCCACGTGGCGGTCGGTCAGGTTCGTCAGCCGCATTACGCGTGGGTGGTATGGCCTCCGGCACTTCGTCGTCGAATTGGGGTAGCAGATTACGCTTAGATAACTCTTTGTTGGGCGTTCAAGGCCGTACTCCTCGGCTGCCAGGACATCAGTCCATCTATTGTTGAGCAGTTCTTGGTCATCTCAAAGCTGATGCTGCTTCTTTTTAGGCTTCTTTCCATAGCATTAGCCAGCGCTTAAAGTGATCTTGTTCAAGAAGTTCCTCTGGCACGATAAAATCTTCGTCACCGAGGCTCAAGTCATCCTCGGAGAGTGGCCGATAGTTGTTATCTTTCGAGTCTTCACTCCCTGCTTGCTCGTCAGGGTCGACTTGCCCCTCCTCCTGATCATCCTGTTCGGATGTTGGTTCGATGGGGTCTTCTTGTTCTTCGGCGTGTTCCGGAGTATCGCTTTCTACGGTGCCGGTGTTGCTGTCTTTTCCGCGGCGCAATTTAGGGCGGTGCCGGTGTTGCTGTCTTTTCCGCGGCGCAATTTAGGGCGGTGCCGCCGACTTCGCCGCTTCGGCGGTATCTCAGGAGGCTCTTCCTCGACTGGATCCTTCTTATCATCGCCGTCGCCTTCTTTAGGTGTGTACACCATGTATACGTCGTATGAGGAAGTGGCCGTCTAGCGCCCGGTAAACAGTGGGTTTGGGGCCTGCTCCTCTCTGGCATCGTCGTCTATACTGTCGATGTCTTCGGAGGCATAGTCAAGCATGTAGGTTAGATCCTCGACTGTGGCTATAAAGTGGGTGGTGGGTGGGAAGTAAAGTTCCCTATTTTCAGCCCCTAGTCCGGGCTGGGCGTAATTCGGAAGTTGTTCCTCTGTGATCGTGAGGGATTGTATCAAATCGAGAGCCTTGTTTAAGAGCGAGGTTTGGATGGGGACCGGAGTTCTTTGGCCGAGCTCGCAAGACGCGGACTTCGAGAGTTCGGAGCTAGTGTCCAGAGAGTGGTCCGGCTTTGTGATAACTGCCAGCGGCGCTATCCTCTCCCGTTCTCCAGTGTTGAGCTTTATGGCCGCAGATAGTCCGGCGGGCTCGAGAATCCTGTCTTCAGACTGAGTGACGCGCTCCGGATCTAAGGCCGAAGCGGTGGTTGGGGCCGCGAACCCTTGTAAGATCAAGTCTCCTCGGATGTCAGCGACATAGTTCAGATTTTGGAAACTAATCTGGTGACCAGGGGCGTAGCTGTCGATCTGCTCCAGGTGGCCAAGCGAGTTGGCACGCAGCGCGAAGCTGCCGAACACGAAGATCTGGCCGGGAAGAAAAATCTCCTCCCTAGCGGCATTGTTGTATATGATCGATGAAGCCATCGAGCCTTTCGACAACGGCGCGATGGAACTACCAATGAAAGCACCAATGTCGGTGTCAAAACCGGCAGATCTCGTGTAGGGAGTCCCGAACTATGCGTCTAAGGATCGAAGGCAACAGGAGGCAGGGACACTTTGTTTACCTAGGTTCGGGCCCTCTTAATGGAGGTAATACCCTACTTCCTGCTATATTAACTTTGATGAGTACAGGGGTTACAAGAGTTGATCTACCTCGAGATCGAGATGACTAAACCCTAGATGTCTAGTCTGTATGATTATGAATGCCTCTACGGACTAAACCCTCCGGTTTATATAGACACCGGAGGGGCTAGGGTTGTACAGAGTCGGTTTATAGAGAAAGGAATCTTCATATCCGCACGCCAAGCTTGCCTTCCACGCCAAGGAGAGTCCCATCCGGGCACGGGGGAAAGTCTTCCATCTTATATCTTCACGGCCCATTAGTCTGGCCCACGTTACGTAGCCTGGACGCCCTAGGACCCCGTAATCCAGGACTCCCTCACTCGCCTTGAGCCTGACAACATATATCGTGTGGCAAAGGGAATAGAAGTGTGGCACATTGTACAGGTTCACCTAACCAGCTTCATAGTCTGCTTGGTGGATGGCATGCCTTGCTAGAGGCCGCTACCAACCGTACAGGTCGAAGGTGATCCGAACTGTGACCAAGCCGACTTGGACCTAAGGGGTCGCGCGCTTAAGGGAAGGAACCTGTGAGGTTGGATCCGACTCCACAAGTCAGACTTGGTCCTACTCAGACTCGGATACAAAACGAACAGACTTTGGGCTTTAGGGTCCGTGCGCGGCCCAAGTTTTGAGCCCGCGACAGATGCCTATATATAGTGGAGGTGCGGCATACTCATTCGTTTTTATCACTTGGGCGCCGTCATTAGGGCTTTGCACGTGTTGCAACTAGCCACCTCCACTCGCTGTCGGTTGTGCGATCGGACCTAGCAGTCCGCCGCACGACGTTCCTCCTGCACGCATGGATACCGTTAGAGGCGGTGCACTTGAGCCGCTCCGGCGAACTTGTTCACGGGATCCGATCGGCTACGTGGGAGATCGACAAGGAGGAGATGACTCCGGAGACGCGCTGCCCCAACTCTACTTCCGCCGCATGGCACTGCGCGTCTAGTGGTAACGATCTGTGATCCATATCCCTTAGCATGTTCCTGGATGTTCTGCGCGTAGGAAAATTTTAATTTGCAGTCGACGCACCCTATGGTAGAACCCAACATGTGGCTTATCGCCTCATCAGGGATCTTCTGACTTGGACTCCAAGTCTTCTGGATGTCTTCTGGTCCAAGAAAAATCATCGCGAACGTTTTATTCTGTTTGGACTCCGTTTGATATTCCTTTTCTGAAAAAATTCAAAACAAGGGAAAAACAAAAACTAGCACTAGGCTCTAACTTAATAAGTTAGTCCCAAAAATAATATAAAATAGCATATAAATGCATATAACATCCAAAGTTGATAATATAATAGCATGGAACAATCAAAAATTATAGATACGTTGGAGACGTATCAACCGGTCGTGTACACAACATGAGGAGTGCAAAGGGCGATGGGCCCAAGACCCCTACGTGCTTAGGATGTAGACCAGCGTGATGGCCTCTCTGTTGAGCCTATGTAGAGTTGCGATGTGTCGATCAGCCGAGTCCGGGTACGATCTGATGGTGTGTCCTCCCAGAGTTAATCGAGCATGTTGGGTAAGTTGGTGCACCCCTGCGGGGAAGTTTAACCTATTCGTATAGCCGTGTCCATGGTAACAGACGCTCGGAGTTGTATCCCGATTGATACAACTAGAACTGGATGTTGAGGCATGAAATGGATATGATGGTTTTGGGATTGCTTTCTCGTAGGGAATCGGGAAGGGATCTGTGGGCGTGGATGATACAACAACATAATTATAACTTATGATATGTTACTCTTACCTCTTCTGATGCTGCAAGATGCTTGAAGATGCTAGTCTTCGATAGGCTAGGCCTTCCCTCTATTCTGGCATTTCTGTAGTTCGGTCCAAAGATACAGTCTCATTTCTTTGATACCGATGCATACTTAGTATAGTTCTGATGTTTGTCTTGCGAGTACTTCGGATGAGTACTCACGGTTGCTTTGCTACCCTTCCCCCTTCTCTCTTGTTTTTAGATGTTGCGACCAGATGATGGATCCCAGGAGCCAGACGGCACCGCCGACGGCTACTACTACCCCGATGATGCCTACTACTACGTGAAGACCGCCAATGGTCGGGAGTAGTTAGGAGGCTCCCAGGCAGGAGGCCTTGCCTTTTCGATCATCGTTGTTATTTGTGCTCGCCTTCTTAAGACAAACTTGTTTAACTTATGTATGTACTCAGATATTTTTGCTTTCGCCTACTCTTTTCATTCGAGCTGGTGTATTCAAGCCCTCGAGGCCCCTGTCTTGTAATATAAAGCTTGTATGTCTCAATTTGTGTTTAAAGTTGTGTTGTGATGTCTTTCCATGAGTCCCTGATCTTGATCGTAAACAATTGTGTGCTTGATTAGTGTACGCTTAAATCGGGGGCGTCACACCTACCTAGGCTCAACAGAAGGCACACGGTGGCCGTTGGGGGATTAGGAGCTACAGACGGCGCTGGGGTCGAAGAAGACCAATGGCGGGTCCAAAGGAAGAAGACGACGATGATCTGGCGATGAAGGGGCTGTGGGCTTGGTCTCGTGGGCGAGGGAAGCATAGTGTTCGATGGCGAAGCTGCTGGACATGACGGCAAGGTGTGAGGCGGTCAGTGGCCGCGGTGGCGATGGGCCATGGTGTCGACGGCGCTCGGTTGAGCTCGGGAACGAGCGATAGAGGAGAGGGAAGACGGGATAAGCACTGGGGACTGTCCCGAGGCGTCGGCGTTGACGTTCTTATCCCCCATGGCACTGTAGCGGCGCGAGGAGGCGAGCTGGCTCGGTGGCGACGATGCCCGGCTCGGTCGCGTCTGACCAGTGGAGGAGAGAGGAAGAGGGCGATGGCTAGATGAGCCGAGCGGTTCTGTAGCGAGCAGGCCTAAGTGCACAGTAGCTTTTCTCTTTTTCTTTATCCTTCTTGTTTCTTTATTTCTTCCACAGTTTTGCATTTTGTTTTGCCATCAAATGACTTTTGAAAAATATGGGACTTGGCCACATGTTTACTTTGCAATATTTGGCACTGCCACAATTTTTTGGGAAAATATTTGAAGCTGTTTGAATTTTTCATAAATGGAAAACCATTTAAATAGGCTGATTTGATACTGTTTTAAAAGCTAGAGCCGAATTAATCAAATAAGTGATGTCATTTTCCTTAACAAATAATTGTTGTGTAATATTCACTAAGTGATGGACTATTTTGCAACCATGTTTGTGAAACTTTAAATTTCACTTGCAATTTGAATTTTGAATTTGACTTTGATTTTTATCGAATGGCAGTTTGGCTTAGCAAACATGGTGACATGGCATCATTAGGTTGGCATTAATGTAGCTTAATTATAGGGGTGTTACATGCTCATAGGGGTAGGGTGTGCATGCATCACAGGACTGAGTGTTTGTATGTATGAGCGTCTGCATATGTACTCTGTTAAAAACTATAGAATTTTTGAAAATTCTATTCTTATATTCTATAAGAAATTTTCCTAGTCCAGGCAATCATTGTAATGTGTTTTTAAGAATAGCGATGTAACCTTTGGGGCGATGGAGTAGATTTCCCAAGAATTATAAGGCCTAATTATGGACGAAAATGCCAAACGGAAACCAAGATCTATGAAGGTCCTTACTTAAAAACTTCAAAATCTGAACTTTTCAGTTTCAAAAAATTCTGACAATAAATACACATATACTTGGATACAAAATGTACATGTGTGCAAATTTTCAGATCAAAATGCATTAAAATGTGAGCTACACAAAAAAAGACAAATCTGAGGTTTTTTTCGCATATGTACTGTTCATCTTCAAAGTGCATGATTTTGCTTTTTGTGTGCAGCTCGTAATTCAAGGTATTTCATCTTGAAAAAATTTCAGACATGCACTTTATATCCTTGCATACATGTGTATTTGTTTTCAAAAAAAAATTGAAACTGAAATTTATGAATTTTAAAAATAAAGAGCTCCATGAAACTCGGTTTCCAAAATGCCCTACACAAATATGGAGAGCTTTTAAGAGGTAACTATATCCAGGTTAAATGCTAACAAAGCACTCTGCATCTCTGGATTAACAGTTACGATCATATAGACGTTTGAGCGATTAACTCATTTGGTGCTAAACATTGAAGCGACATGCACCGTAGGGTTAAAGATATGTACCAGCAAGATTGATTTAGTTCTCCGCGCTTCATGCTTTTATAAAAATAGTAGATAGAATTCATACTTTTATAGGGAAATATTAGATGCACTTGTCTACGTATACCTACAATCAGACAAATATTTTGTTCCGTTTTTTATTTGAGATTAGTTCATTTTACTTGAGATCATAGTACAGCAAAACCAATCTGTCAGTGAAGACTTATTGCAAAAACACACATGCTTTTCGCAAGGTACCCAATTAATGTAGAAACTAAGAAAATGTTCCAAGATCAAACAGTAAAATAGCTATCAACAACATATGAATTGAAGTGTAAAAACAGCGCGATAAGTGTAAAAAAGAGTACCATAAGATGAGACTTATTTCCGGAACATGCAAAACCCCGTCTATTCTATTATATACTATAAAGCATAATAGAAGTTTAAATAAAAAATATCCTAGAAATTCCGAAAAATATAAACACCCAATATTTCTTTTGGTGGTCTCATTTTAATCGGACAAATGATAGTCATTAGATTTATTTAATCATGTCCCACTATCAGATGGACCTTCGATCATACACATATGTGACTTAGAAAATTGACGCACACAACATCTGTCACATATATATGACTTCAAAATTCACGCAACAACATCTGACAGGCAGACCCTCCCAAAGTAACGAGCATATCTCAGTTAGCGCATACTAAGCATGAAAAAGAACACCGAGATCCTCTTATACAAGAATATACAATACAACTTAACATATCTCAAAAAACAATCGCCAAGACAGAAACATGTGCCACTCACAACCCTTACCAAACCCTTTTCCTAACCCTAGCCGGCACCAAGTCTCATCCATGCTGATGTCCTTGGTCCCGTACATATCTCTTGTTTGCTATTCTTCGGCGACCAAAGGAATGGGGGATCGTCCCTTTTGTTTTATTTTCCTTGTTTACACAACAAGAACTCTTAACTAGGCTAGACTTTAAGGTGGTCTAAGATCCTTGGCCAAACCCTACGGTCACACATGTACTCCATACAGATTTGGCCGTTCCCACAAGGAATAAATATAAAATAAAAAATAAAAAACAATAAACAAATGTCGGACAATGCACCCAACGTGTGACACATGTCAACATCAGAGTGTTCCTCTGCCGTTCTTGCTTGCAAGAAAAGTAACCTGCAAGGTACCTTCTCACTAAAAATATGTCACTTTTATTATTAGTTTTTTTTACTTTAGTGCTTCCTTTTCCTATTTATTTTCATATGTCTACCTTTTTATTCTTTTTCTAATATTCACCTTTTCATTATATGCACACTTTTCAAATTCATACGTTTAGAAGAAATTCATGAACATTTTTATATTTAATGAATATTTGATAAATTCATGAACATTTTAATAACCCATGAGAATTTTGAATGCATAAACATTTATATATATATTTAAACATTTGTTTAAAATTCTCAGACATTATTCTAAATCCACGAAATTTTTAAATGAACAATTTAGGTTCTATAAAATTATTTGAAAATTCATGAAAATATATAATAAATAATTTTTTAATATATTAACATTTTTAATATATGTGAACATTTTACAATTTTATGTTGGTATTTTTAGAAAAAACATGAAGTTTTTTTTTTTCAGAATCCGTGTACTATTTAGAAATTCTTGAATATTTCAATAATATTAATTAACCTTTATTTCTTCAATAATGATTTTCATAAATTATATAAAACCCTTCTAGGTTTGAAAGAGCGAGCGGGGCCTTCTATACGATGCTCATTACGTCGAATTGCACTCAATTCGTACAGGCGCGAGCAACCGGGCTGGTCCATTAAACTACGTGCCTCGTTCCACGTATTTCTGGCGAATGTACTATACCTACCCCGAGAACATTGTCGCACCAAAACACAGTACAACCCGCAATATAGGCATATTGATACATGTGAAATCTCTTTTTAAGGTTTTCCCTTTCCAAATATGACTCTCATCTTCTCAGACGCTGACAGATGACGCATTGCATATGCGTCACTTGTCACAACTTGAGATGTTTTTTTGATTCATTTCTTTAAAATGTTTTATCTTTTGAGCCATACGTCCAAATTCTGAACCATACCATTGGATTACTTGAGTCGAGGTCTGTAAAACTAGATCACATGTTAATAGATTTCAACGAACTTTCCCCGTAAAAACTGAAACAAAAAAACCAATGAAAAATGATAAATAAACGAAAGCCAAAAAAACAGCAAATGAAAAAGAATGGCGAAACAACTCAAAGAAAAAACCTGGAGCCAAAAGCGCTATTATTATTATTTTTCCTTTTTCCTTGTTTGTTGTGCTTCTCGCTGAAGTAAATATGTGTCTTCATGAGAAGCAAATCTATGCTAATCATGAAAACATATTTTTCCCTTTTCGAGTTATGCTTCTCGCGAAAGCAAATCTGTGCTTTTTCTGATAGCACAATTGTTTTTTTCCCGAAAAGTATAATGCAATTCGCGGAAGCAAATCTATGTCTCCACGAGATGCAAATATGTGCTTCTAATGAAAGGTTTGTTTTTTCCCTTTCCTATACTTCTAGAGTAAGCATATTTGTGCCTCCACGAGAATCAAGTTTGTGCATCCACGAGAATCATGAAAAAGAACTACATTTTCCCCTCCAGAAACTACGGAAAACTAGACGAGAACCTAAAAGCCAAAAAACCGAATAAGAAATCCACCTAAAACCCGAAAACGTGTGCATGAAAAAAAATCGAAAGAGCGCCCAACACGCTACATGTGATGACGATTTAATTCACCACTTAGCGCGGGGCCATGACACCAAATTTAACCAATGGAGATCCTCACAAGGGGTAACCTCCAGCTAGTTGCTTTTGATACATGGCGCAGACCTTCTACTATACTATAGGAAGTGTGTCGGTCGATGGAGATTGCGTTTTAGGTTTACATAACATCGACCCTCCTATTTTCTGAGCTTACAAACGGTTTTGTGAAGCTTCTAGAGGTAACCTGGCTAGGTTTTTCCCTTGGTTTTTTTGGTTTTATTGTTTCCTTTTTATTTTCTTTTTCTTTTTTTGTTCTTCACGACCTTTTTCAAAAGTGTGAACTTTTTCACTTTATTGATTTTCATCAATTTTATGAACTTATTCCAAATTCATGAACTTTTCGTAAGTTCGCGGTCTTTTCTCAAATTCATCAACGTTTTACAGTACATCAAAAAATTCTATGTTTCAAATATATAAACCTTTGTGAAAAAATAAATACATGAAATGTTTCAAATTCACGAACTATTTTCCAATTATGTGATTTTTTTCCCCAAAAAATACCTTTTTCATTTTGACAATTATTTTCAAATGCATGAAATTTTTGAAAATCACAACTTTTTAGAATTTCATGAACTTTTTTGAAACTCACGACCTATATATGAATTCAAGAACATATTTTCATCTTCAGGAAAATTTGAAAACAATGGGACTATTTTCTAGTTTGCAAATATTTTTTGTTTTCAAATAATATATTTAAAATTGATGATTCTATTTGTGTTCACAAACATTTCTTTTTCAAATTCACATTGTCTTGATAATTTATGAATAGTTTTTATTGTACCATTTTTATCTCTAGAAACCAGAATTCAGGTTCGTTTTGAACCAATAAGTGCTAATCTTTTTTACTATCTTGTGCAACTGAAGGAGTAGAGCCGTTGTCAAAGCGCGTCGGGGGGGGGGGGGGT